>CM055191.1:8878535-9206035 GCA_029224185.1 Karalla daura | reverse complement strand
TGGTGTGTGAACAGTCATAAAACAGCTGTTTGCACGTGTGTGAATGGGTTACATCACGCGTTGACCTGGAGAGGTTATACAGGCTTTAGAGTGAGAGTGTGCCAACTACTATGTGTGAGAGGGGCTTAATGATTACAGCCAATCATAGGAAGCAAACACTCTTTTTTTTTTTGGTGTATTCACAATGCACATGACACTTCAGAGCCGCCATCGGTCAGACATGCAGGAGTGCACAAAGGTCTTAGTCTTTATCGTATGTACAGCCTACTGCACATGTTGGTCACAAATTGTCCAGCTCAGAGGGATTCCTCAGAGTTTCAGCCCCCTTTTTGCCCTCTGGAAACGCATAAATCGATGCCTCGCCCCACAGCAAATGTCTGCGAGATCTGATCTCTGAGAAGTTGAACCTTCATCAATCCTCCGTCTCAACCCTCGAATTCCCGCCCCCTTCCTTTACATCCACAGCTGTAACTCAAAGTTACTGTGGACGAATGTGAAACTATGTGGACCAGACTGCCGCAGCCCCCTGTCCCTCTTCGCCCCCCCACCCCAAAAAAAATCCAAAAAACAGTCTGAGCAGTTTTTGAAACCTGCCGGAGAGAGAACTTAAAAGCACCCGTAGCGCCTAATGGACTTCTCAAACCAGAGGAAGGAGGAGGAAGAGGAGGAGGAGGAGCGCTCTGCCGCCCATGAAACTGAAGCAGAGAGAGACGATGCTGCCGGCCGAGGGCAGCGGACACCTTTTCGGACGCGCAGATTTGTATTTTATTTTATCATTTTGTTTGTTTGTTTCGTCTCGTATCTGGCTGCGATCCAGACACAGAGGATAGAAGTGAAATTCCACAAACAGCTGCACTTTAAATCCTACGCGCATATCCCTGGCCACAGGTCAAACTTCTCGTGAGCGGCCTCCGATATGATTCCTGACGACGTGGATTCGAACGCCTTTTGCTCTCCGATATATATATTTTTCTTTTTTCTTTTTTTTTTCCAGTTGAAAAGCCTCTGGGACGAGGCGATGGCCAAAAAACAAACAAAACAAAACAAACAAAAAAACGCTTAGATGTAAAATATTATTTAAGGAACGGCACGGAAAGCGTCGTTTCGAGCGTACGACGTAGGTCTCGCTCTGAGAACTGTGCGTCGAGACCTCATCGAGCCTTTCTTTTCTTTTCCCCTCAAACACCCGCCTGAATGTCAACATCCACCTCTGCATTTCTCTGTTAGCATAATTAAGCTGACCGTGGTAGGATCGATGCTTCTCCTACTTCCTGTCTTGTCAATCAGTCCTGGTATGATCATCAAGTAATTCATGTTTACTGTGCCATTCGAGTCATTTTTGATACACTGTAGTTCAGCTAAACCCATATTTTTATACATACTGTAACGTACTTAGGCACTCCTCCGTGTCTGATTTTTGTCCTTTTGTGTCTTTAAAAAACAAAAAAAAACAAAGAGAAAGTTGAGCATAATGGTGTGTACATATTTCTAAAGGACAGAATTGTAATTTCCTGTACTAATATATGGAAAACTCTTTGTTACATTTGGGGTCTTCTGTATCTCTGTAGAACGCTTGCTACCTTGATGCCATTGCCATTCATCGTTGTCTATTTTTGTAGATGTTTTAATAAAAAGTTAACCTTTTCAAATACATCGAGACGCCGCCCCAGACTGCAGCTCCACCGCCGCACACTTTGCTTTGATTGACGAGTCCATCCATCTGTTCATCGCCTGACGAGCTTGGGATCGATAAGCCTCCTAAAACGACTGGAATATGCAAGATCTTGGACTGTGGGAGAAAAGCAGCATACCTAGAGGAAATGCAGGGACCCTTTAGCTGTCTCGCCCCCAGTTTATGAGCGGCTTAATCTGCTAAGTATTAGCTGTTGATGAAAGGAAAAAAGAAACACTTCATTTCCCAGAGGCCTCGTGACACGTTTTAATTGCTTGTTTTCTCTGATCGAAACAAAAAGTATAAAGCTAACCTCGGAGTGAGAGAGAGTGCTTTACTCAAACTGCCTGGAATGATTAATGCGTCTCCAGCCACTTCATTAAAGCGTTTCATAGTGGAAGAACAAAACCAACAGACGCAGGTTTCGGTAATTACAGCATATTTTATTGTCTACAGAACATTTCACTACAGATAAATCTTGAGTATTTGACACTAGATTACAAGTGACACGCTATGTAAAAACTGCAAACAGCCAACTGAGAGGACAGACATGCAACAGCACAGTAACGAGGGAGGTCGGAGGTTAGTCAGGTACAAAAGAGACAGACTTGGCTTTCAGCGACAGAGATCGTCAGGGACGATCGGTTGCATATGAGGAGAGGAGAGGAGAGGAGCCCCCCACCCTCCCAGACAGAGAAATATGATATAGAGGAGTAAACGGTTGAGGATTGGTGACCAGGCACTTGGCGATAACGAATCAAAGAGGTCGTAAGGCTTGAAACGAGGAGTCTGAAACGAGGAGCTCCCGATCAGAGGTACTGAGCTGAAAGATTTCCAGAGCCGAGAGATGCAGATCCGACCGGACCGTCGATACTCACGTCGCCACACCAAACAAAAGCACCGCTAACACCCTCTGCACATGAGGTCAGACTACAGGCAGCGAGTACACCCAAAGCAGCCAAAGCTGGTTAGTTCAGCGAGGATCCTTCCGTTCTGTCGCCCGAGACAGAAGACGCTGGAGCGATACAAAAAACAAAAAAGAATAAACAAGTTGTTTCGTTCTCAACCACGACATACTTTCACTGCTTCAACCAGGAACCCCCCCCCCTCCCCTCCCCCACTCAGTTTGTTCCCATCAACCACTTCCTTTGCCTTCACTCTGAGAGCACAGCGCCTGTGACCCTGGGGTCCAGCGCCTCCACAGCACGCTCTGCCTGCGCTCACAGAGAAAACAACACGCTTTCCATCGGAATAAAAGAGACTCTGCGCTACTCAGAAGGCACAAAACAAACTGTTAAAAAAAAAAAAGGTTAGTTCATTTACGACCAGTCCCCACACAAAAGGTTAAGAGGCTGATAGCGGCTTGATACTAAAAAATAAAAAGATAAAAACGTGGAAATGAGGGTGAAGCGTTCTACGAGCAAAGACATGACTTCCTACTCTGGCTTTAGGTGAACTGAGGTAAGTGCATCCCTACTGAGCTCCTTCTGCAACACACCGTGATAGACAAAACTTAAGAGTACATGAAATAAAATGCCGTCTCCTCTCAGCAGAGGAGGAGTACAGAGAGGGCGACACAGAGGTGAGACATGCACACAGAGACAGACAGAGTATGGAGCCGCGCAGTCATGACAGTGGTTATAGGCACGAGGAGGCGTGGAGCTCCCGGTGTGGATACTATAGAGATCACTTCTCTCCTCCTGCTCTTCCTAATGGGCGCGGGCCATGCTTCCTGAAGCCTGCGGACACAGAGCAGACTGTCAGAGGCTGCACGGATCGATCACCCGTCAATCAAACTTTACCTGTACAGCTTCAGACAATGAAGAAAAACACCAATAGATAACAGCCTCAACTCTCATATAGATCCACACATGGTTCTGTTTGTGCTTCATTTTACCTGTAATTGGCAGATAAATCTATGTTATGCCATCTTTGGGAAGACGGTAGACATAGAAACAGAGAAATAAGAACACACTATATCACAACTGGAGATGTGTGATAAGGAATCACTGGAGAATGGAAACTACTATAAATGAAACAGGAAATAACTGTAAAACTATATAAAATATGAAACTCTTCATATACTATATTAAAGAAGAGCAGGAAAGTACACAGAAAAATAAATACTATAGTAATATATAATAATACATATGTATAGACAATAGGCATGAGTATAAAAGTTGACTGAATCTCAAACAAAAAGATCATGAAACTACACCAGTAAACAGTAAGTAACAATTAGAAAGCAATACATGTACAAGTAACACTATCAAATCTAGAAACACTATAGCTACAGTGGTACTATAAACCAGGTGAGTTGAAGGCTCGACCTCTCCTCTCTCCAGCCTCACCTGGGAGATGCTGACTCCGGTCAGTGTCTCCACAGTGGACGGCAGCCTGGTCATGATGTCCAGCACCTCTCCGGCCAGCTTGGCCGCTCCCACCTCCGAGCCGCCGCTGGACACCATGGTGATCTTGTTGGCTCCTGACAGGGGTTTGCTGATCTCCTCCGCCATCTGAGAGAGGGAGCAGACGAGGGAGCGAGTTACAGCCACCAGCCCTGGACTGGGCCTGTGCAGAGTATGGGCTTTCTCAGCCACAGTTCTCTGTCTCTGCCCTGTGTGTGCTGGTAGAGACACCACTGACACCAGACTGGTGCAAAGTGGGTCAAGAAAGTGAATGTTTTGGGGTTTTTTTTAGCTGAACAAGTTTTATGTTACTCTGTGGGGCATGTGACTGTTAAACCTCCAAAAAGGCCTCGAGGTTGTTTCATCTCAAGACAAGCTAGAGAAACCGTATTCAGAGGGCTGCAGTTGGGGTAGGATGTCAGTTGATTGGTTAGTTGATTTAAGGTTTTTTTTAGAATGATTTATAAGAAATTAAGTCCGGATTTGTTGATCACAGCTTCTTGATTGTGAATATATTCAGTCCTCTATGACAGAACATTGTCTTTGGGGTGAAGACATTAGTTAGGTATTATTTTGTCCTCTGTGAAACAGCCATTAACAATTTTTAAAGTTTTTGCATCATCATGTAGACCAAACTACTAATGGATTAAATCTAGAGGGCGATCGACTATGAATATAATAAACAATGAGCAAACTGGATTAATAATAAAGGGTGGTAAAAATAGATATAACGATACTGAATGAGCTTCAACCAAAAGTCAAACGCATCACACTGACCAGAGGCAGCTTCTCCAGCAGCATGTCCACCATGGCTCCCTCCTTGTACTGCTTGAAGGCCTCGGCCTTCTTGCTCATCTGCTCGGCCTCGGCGCGACCTTTGGCCTCCAGGGCGAAGGCCTCGGCCTCGCCCTTCATCTGGAGGAGACACGCAGCGACACGGGGAGTTAAGACGATGATGGAGGAGCGGGCCCGGGCCGTAACGACGTCTGGCAGATGTATAACTGGGTTAACGGGCAGGAAGGGATGAGTGGAAATGAGATCTGCAGGGAGTGGCCCAGGGAATGAAAACAAGCAGCAGGACTCACTCTGATGGACTCGGCCTCAGCCTCGGCCTCCATGATGAGCTGCAGGCTGCGGGGGAGAAGAAGAGGAACAACCTTCATCGTTTTGTCCTTTTAGTTTCAGCATCACCCGTTCTGTCCATGTGGCTCGCTCACCGGTGAGCCTCGGCGATCCTCTCCAGTTTGTATTTCTCTGCTTCTGCCGGCTTCTTGATTTTGGCCTCCAGCTCCTTCTCCTTGCGGATGATCTCCTGCTCCTGCAGGGTGATCTGCTGAGTGCGCTCCACCACCTGGACCTGCATCTTCTCCTCCTCGATGCGCTGCTTGGTCTTGGCCACCTGGACAAGCAAGGGAGGAGAAACCGGGGAAAGCAAACACTGTTACCATCTGCAACCGCAAATCCCAAAAGAAACGACGCAATGCGATTGTTGTCAACTGAAAACACCACAAAGTCAACGTCTTAATATCTGAAGCTTGAAGGAGAATGTGATCCCAGGTGCACACCTCCATCAAGCTGCAACAGGCAAGACAGGAAAGGTTGTGGAACAGAGCAAACAAGGGACAATAATGACAGATACTCAGTGGGTTTTGAGGCTAAATGTAGTCCTCTAATTTCACTTTCTTCTTTAGCCCAAGCTTACGTCTGTTTCCCATCCATCCATTAATTTACTCACTTATTTTCTCATTTACACTCATTTACAAGGGCAATTTAGTGCCAATCGCTCTCAATATGGACATACTGGACAGTGGAAGGAAGCCTCAGTAACCAGGGAAAGGCCAAGCAGACAACTCGATTTTTACTTGACACAGATTCTAATTTTTCCTCTGCAAGGTCAAAGCCGTGTTTTGAGGACACTGTGACCTTGACCGACTAGTAGTCACAAGCCGACACATTCCTAGCAGGCCGGACGTCACAGACGGCTGTACCTGCAGCTGATAGGCCATCTCAGACTCGGCCTTCTTGGTGTTGACCTCCACGTCGTAGGCGGCCTTCTTCAGCTCGTAGTCCCTCTGGGACTTGGCCATCTCGATCTCGTTCTTGTACTGAGCCGACACCTTCTCCTGCATCGCGTGGGCCTCCTGTTGGAGGGGCAAAAGAGAGGAGTGAGGAGGTGGACGGAGGCGGTGGTTTGTTTTCAGATGGAGGATTATTTGTGTGTATGTTTAGTCGGATTTTATTCATTTGTACCCTGATGACAGCGTCTCGTTTGTACTGAGCCTCTCCGATCCTGGCATCCTTCTGCACCTGGGCTGTCCTGGCTTTACCCAGGGAGTGAAGGTAGTCCTGAGACAGAGAGGGGAGAGGGAGAGAGAGAGGGAGAGGAGAGAGAGGGAGAGAGAGGGAGAGGGAGAGAGAGAGGAGAGAGAGAGGGAGAGAGAGGGAAAGAGAGACAGAGACACAGAGAGATAGTGACAGTACAAGGCATTAAAATGGAGGCTAATGCACTCGGCAAACAGAGCTGGTTACCAGTGAAGCACTTAGACATAATTATGGTACAAAGCGACTTATGTTGAGTCAGAGACAGTGCGTCAATATCAATCCCCTAAATGCGTTACTGTAAATCACACCCGACTAAAAGCTTTCATCTAAAAGAATAGGACACAGCCTCGCAGTGACACCCGCTCCAGCTGCTGTGTAAATGACACCTGACGGGGTGTTTTTCTTCTTTTAATCAGCACATTTCAGACGTGGAGACCGAGCCTGGACGGACAAAAGGCACCTGATCGTCGTGCACGTCTTTGAGCGTGTAGCTGACCACGCCGATGCCCATGTTGACCAGATCAGAGGAGGCCACCTGGAAGACCTGCTCGGAGAACTTCTTACGGTCCTGGTAGATCTCCTGAGGGGAGGGGGAGAGAGGGAGAGAGTGAGAGAGAGAGAGAGAGAGAGAGAGAGATTCAGCTTCATCACTGCAATCTCCATGTCACTGAACACTTAGTGGTTAATAGATGTAAAGCTGAAGAGCAGAGCACGTCGAGCAATCCCAACACACCGACCTCCACAGTCAAATGGGCGATGATGGCTCTCTGGTGCCCCTCCAGTGTTTCCAGTGCAATTTGGGCGATCTCGCCCTCCGACTTGCCCATGAACATCTGACAGGCGGTGGCCAACATCTCCTTATTCTGGCCCTGGATCTTCACCTGGACCAAGACCAGAGAAAAAGATGTGAATATTAGCCAGAACAGTAAAATCTACTAGTAGCATAGTTCCTGCACTCCGCTTATGTACATCTATGTTAATCAATTGAAGCTGTTGTAACGATGACATTTCCCCATTGTGGGACAATAAAAGGTCCTCTTTTTCTTCTTCTTGTATCGAGTCCAATAGATAGTGCATTATTACAGCATGGGGGCATAGGTTTGTGTTAGTGAAAGTCTTTCCAAAAGTCACAAGATGCCAGATCTGAAGCAGCCCATCACCAGGAGGGAAATAATCCAGCGGATCCGGGTCGATTAGCTATGCTGCAGAGCATCAAGTCTTTATAATCTATCTGCTGGAGGGAATGGAACAAATCAGCATCCCAACAGGGCTCGTTTGTGCAGTCAGCGACTGAGCTAAACGAGAGTTAAAGTCAGCCAAGACCAGGCTTTAAGTTAACAATTTAACAAGCCGAGACAGGACTATAGGCTTCACCAAACATGCGGGCCAAAGTTATTCTGCACTTGAATGAATAATTTCCCACACGAATGACTCACTCAGTTGTACAGGGGACGTCCCACTGACCTTTTCCCTCCTACTGGAGGACTGTTCAAGGGCAGTCTTCCTGTCCCCCGTTTACCAACACTGAAGGAGCTCCAAGATGAACGGCTCGTGTTTCTGTATTTTGGAAATACTCCTGCAACCTCCCATCATGTCTCACGGCACTTCTGACTTGTATTTTTCATATTTTCTAGCTGTTTTTTCTGTCAGCTGGAGTGGCATATTACAAGTTTGTTGTTGTCTCGCCCTTTTGATTCTATTAGACCGAGATGCAATTCAACATTTTATTACCCAGTGATAATCAGGTTTTAATCTGATGTTCAGTTTTAAAATCTTCTTCTCAACACACACCTGAGCAATGCCAGTGACAGAGATGGGGACACCATGCCGGGTGTAGACTTTGTCACTCTTCACATTCAGGGTCAACGTGTTCAGAGTGATTCTGAGGAGAAAAGGCAAAGACGAATGAAGAGGATAGCGGAACAGATGAGGGGAATAACAAAGCAGCAGAGGAACCGATAACGACACGTCAATCATCAGCCACAAACAGCACTTCTCTTTACAAAGAGTAATGTCTCTCATATAAATATTTCATTCTCTGGCCGTGTGAAATAGGAGTTGAAGATGATGGGATCGTCACCTTTGGATCTGCTGGATGCAGGGGACCACAAACACTCTTCCTCCGGCAATCATGAGAGGAGGAGAGCGGCCGAAGCCTGAGAGGAAAGAGAGGATGGTTCATTCAATAGAATATCAATTATTACTCAGGGTGAGTTTAAAGTACAAACAAGTGTACCAACAATGTGAGGAATTCACTGTCTTCCTGACAGCTTGTGGTTGCATACCACAGCCGGCTGGACAATTCCTGCTTTACTCTGAAGGATTGCTCAATAGTAGCTTATCACGAGACATGACGACTGAAGTGGGCGTAAGATACAGTTTACACACAAACATCATCTCCTGTACTGACAGGATTAGCCATGCAAAAAGCTTAATAATTATGGCAATCACCTTAAGGTTTATAACAATATCACTGCTTTGTGGAGGCCAGGAGGCTTCATTATAAATGTATGTAATATGTATATATGTAATAAAAGAAATCAAGCAAATGTCTTACCAGACACCACCATGGCTTCATTTGGTCCACATGTGTAAAACATCTTGACTCCTGACTAGAAGAAGAACATATTTAGTACATGTGGCTGATTTTGTGGCATGGAGACATCAGTACATGGGTGGATACTGTATCTTCATCGTGATCTTGCATGAAGAACAACCCACAGACTGACTTGATAATAGTCTTCACAGTACTATCTTGCGGATTGGGGTACATAATCGTGTTAGAGCATCAGAAACAAGTCTGGATTATGGTCGTAAATCTTACCCTACCCCTGACATGTGTTTGTGTCAATCACCCAAGCCTAACGCTTAATTAAGGTTGAATTTTTCCACCGCGACCCTAAACGCCCCTCCCCCCTGCTGCTACCCCAACATGGGCCAGTCGGGCAGGTCCGACGACTGGTTGTTCCCATTGAAGAAAGAGGGAACGTAACGAGCGGCACAGGGTCAGACACCAGTTACAGAAACAAGAGAGGGTCGTTGGGGCATCGAGAGTGACGTCGCGCGGGCAGTTTTTGACACGAACAAACGAGTGAGTCGCAGCGCTCGGAGCTAGCCTGCGTGCTAATGCTAGCCTGCGATAAGTGGCAGTGGAGTCGGGAGGGGGCTGAGAACGTCACCGCAGCCTGTGGACAGATACACTACAGATATGAGCTATTTCTACATAACACGTTCAACTGGTGCCTCGGCGCAACTTACCGATATGCGTACGATCCAAAAGCAGCCCCGCGGGTAAGAGTAAATAAGGCTCAGGTGGGCGTTATACCACTCAGGTCTGGCAGTGGGTCGTTTCCCGTCAACTGGGAAAATGTCTACAAAACGACTTGCAGAGGACGCAGTGACCACGCCCATCCTGCGGATGACGTGTAACTGTCTCCACCTAGTGGCCCATGGGGAGAACTGCACCTGCGCTGTTGCTACGTTCTCTATCTATCTATCTATCTATCTATCTATCTATCTATCTATCTATCTATCTATCTATCTATCTATCTATCTATCTATCTATCTATCTATCTATCTATCTATCTATCTATCTATCTGTCTATCTGTCTGTCTGTCTGTCTGTCTGTCTGTCTACCCGTCTGATCGTCTCCGTCTGTCTGTCTGTCTGTCTGTCTGTCTGTCTGTCTATCTATCTATCTATCTATCTATCTATCTATCTATCTATCTATCTATCTATCTATCTATCTATCTATCTATCTATCTATCTATCTATCTATCTATCCATCTATCTATCTATCTATCTATCTCTCTGTCTGTCTGTCTGTCTGTCTGTCTGTCTGTCTGTCTGTCTGTCTGTCTGTCTGTCTGTCTGTCTGTCTACCCGTCTGATCGTCTCCGTCTGTCTGTCTGTCTATCTATCTATCTATCTATCTATCTATCTATCTATCTATCTATCTATCTATCTATCTATCTATCTATCTATCTATCTATCTATCTATCTATCTATCTATCTATCTATCTATCTATCTATCTATCTATTTGGTTATGGTTTGAAAGTGTTACCTTTCAGTGACCTTGGTCAATAATTTGTCTTGCCCAAGGCTTTAGTTGCCAGCTGTCTCAGCAGTCTGAATCTATAATTTAAAACATCTACTGCTGCTTTTTTTTTTGCAGAAAACAGCAATAAAACAAAATAAAATCACAGATTTAAACACCCTGTCTCTCCGTGCCAGGTTTTCCTAATGCCCTCTCATGTAAGAAAAAAATGAATCCACTTGAGCATACACGGCCCGCACATTTAGTCAAAGCACATGTAGCAAACTGTAATATCAGGATTTTAAAACCTGACGGGACACTTTCTTGCAGGCGAAATCCCCCTGTGGCAGAGTTCAGTTCATACTCTAAAATCCAATGGTTCAAACTGTAATCTGATTATTTTATAGGCTGGAAGGGTTTGGGATTGGATTTTCCCCCCCCTCACTGTCTGATGGGAGCTGGCAGTGAGGCCTAGCCGACTGATCTTATCCTCTCTGACCATCAAGCTTTTACACGCAGCAAAGACTTTTTCCTTCTACTTGATCTAAACATGAAGGAACATGTTCTCAAAGTCTCCTCCATCGCTGCAAATAGTTATCTGAACTGTATCAGCAGATTGTATCCGGAGCTTTAACCTTCAAACTGTCCTTTTTTTTGCCATCAGTCACAGTCATATTTATAAAATGGCATTATTTCTCATTCATGGTATGGCCAGGTACGTACAGTACCTTCAACAAATTTCTAGCAAAAGGTTATGTTTACTTACTTTTGCTGTAGATTTCTCACATAACCGAGCAAGTGGCAAGCTGCAGAACTATGTTTTCTGGTCAAAAAATAGACCTTGTGGTTAGATTGTTCTCTCAAATGCTGCTCCCAAGGCTAACAATTAACTTTAGTTTCTAAGCCAACATGAATCTGAGTCCTTGAAGTGCCCAGAGAGAGGGAGAGAGACAGAAAAACCTGAGCATCCACATCCATATTTCCATGACAACTGGTCAAAGTCTCATGTGCAGATGAAGACAGAGGACTGTCATAACAACACGGTGCATTCACTCAAGCTTGTACCTCGCATCAGGCACCATGATGAGTCAGCTGCAACGCAGTGTCAATGCATGCTTTCACAGTCGGTGCTTAGGCTAAGGAGCTAAACAGAGGAAGAAAAACTGCAAAGCAGCTAAACTAAAGCTTCTAGATGGACACTGCAAGAGCACAATTTTCAATGAAATTCATAAAAAAAAAAAAATTGTCGCTGGGGTTAATTCTTGGTGTGTCAACATAAGAATAACAATAAAATAAGAATAAAAAGGAGGACAAAACTGACAGCATATGAATAAGATGTTAATTTGCATTGCATTGGGTATAAAGTGACATGGATGTGAACGCAGTGACAAGTTTATTAGACCTACAGAAGTGGAAATATCTGAACAAGTCAAAGATAGATTAGATGATAATATTATATTATATGGTGTGGGGGTGCTTTAAACTGTTGGTATCCACAGAAAGGGTGTGGTGCATAGACTAGACTAGAATAGAATAGAATAGAATAGAATAGAATAGAATAGAATAGAATAGAATAGAATAGAATAGGAAACATGTATTGTCATTGTTCAGGAACTGGAACTGCTGCAGGTACAGCAGAGCTGCAGGAGCCTCCTCAGTGCTGAAGGTAAGTGACAGTGTGTGCATGGCAACAAGGCTGGTGCATACAAGACAAGGACCTCACCGGGTCATCACTAACGAGGTATAAAGTAATATTTTTCTTTACGTAATTATTGCTTGAGCACTGGTAATAACAGTGTATGAACTCCCTAACTATACTATGTTCTGTAGGTCAAATAGAGACCTTTTTTGTATGTGGATTTTTTCAGTTATTTCACATTGTCACTGTTGCATAGTGGATGGGCTGAGTCAGTTGAATGAGTGTGTGTGTGTGTGTGGTGGTAAGAGGGAGTGGGGCAGTGGGTCATTGTGTGTGTCTGTGGGGTGTGGGGTGGGGTGGATTTCTTTTTTCCAGCGTGTAACATATGAGACTCTTTTTTCCAAACACTGCCAAGGCACCCCGGGGTGAGCCTGAGCTGACCCACCCTCACTTCGCGTGAGGTTTGAAACTCGATATGATGGCTTCATCTGTTACAGTAAGGACAGTGACTTAACAGCTGATTGATCGCTTGCGCCTAATATGTGAGACATAAAGAGAGAGAAAAAATGCTGTGTTAGATCTTACTGGGTGTTTCCAGACAGCAGCTGGTGGAGATCTGGTCCATCTCCACATTAACATCCCCTCCTCCCCCCGATCCCTGGCTCAGCCAATCACAGCGCAGGCACCTCCCTCTCCCCCTGCCCCTGCCTCCTCCTGGAAACGCTCCAGAGATATAAAGGCATTGTCCGGCTCTTTAAACCCCAGTCTGCGGTCGGCTCCTCCATCCACCAAGAAAACCTCCCACTAGCTTCATCTCAGCAAAACTTTCGCATCCACCATGAGGGAAATCGTGCACATCCAGGCCGGCCAGTGCGGTAACCAGATCGGTGCCAAGGTAGGAGAACAGAATACACGAGATTATATTGATTCCTCTATGAGAGGAAAAAAAAAATCTTTTCCTCTCTTTGTTGAATACGCCCATTCTCATTATGCAGAAGCAACTCATTATTAGTAGTGCATGAGGACAAAAGAACTGCTTTCTTCCGTCATTTTTGCATAAATTAGAATCAGTAATTGAACATAAACTGCGCCTTTGTTCATCTAAAGCATAGTAAAAAAAACACATTATTATATAAGTGTATATATGATATGATGAGAGAAGCAGCCGGTGTCTGCTTCTGAGTGGATCTTGAGCACTGCGGTAACTGGTGGGTGGGTGGGTGTGCTGGTCCCCATCGATGCACTGGGAGAACTGGGTTCTTGTGTCTCGACGGGGTTTTCTCACACACACACACATACACGCACGCACACACACACGCACACAACACCGGGCGTGTCTGCGTCTCCACAGCCAGGATTCAGCTGACCTCAAGACATTGTCTGAGGGAGGAGAAGGAGGAGGAGGGGGGTAGAGTAAAAAAAAAAAGATCAGTCTATTCTTCACTTGTCAGAGCCGTTCAGTCAGCCCCTTCATTCCTCTGCTTTCTTTGTCTCTCCCACAGAGGCAGATATGGCTGCTTTTGCAGACAATGAGTGGAGTGCAGGGATGGGATGGGGATGGGAATGGGATGAGAGGCCTAGTCATTTTTTCTTTTCTTTTTTTTTGCACTCCCGGATGACAGATGGATCAATAGTCCGTATTGATTAGATTTTATATCTGTGGGCGGTGGGTGCAGGCTGCTGTTGCAGCTGGGGGAGAAGGCAGTGGAGCTGTGTGAGAAGGGTGTGGCATGGATAATGGGTGAAGACAGAACTGATTCCATTTCAAAGGTCTGATAATGTCCGTTTTCTCACAGACATGATCATCTTTTGGATGCAAAGCACTCTTACATACCTACTCTTATTCATTTGTACACAATTTTGAGGCATCTGACACTATAATCTTCTTAATAGCGCCCTGCCTCACTAGTACAATGGATCACCCACCCTGCAGTCTTACAGTAAAAATTGCAGTCTGCGACAGTACATGTCTTCTGGGCCCATTATTACTCTTGACTAATTGCCTCCTTTTGTTCAAGGCAGCATATGTTTAAGTGGGATCCCTCAAACACACTGATATCTAGTCCCGGCCTACACACACACACACACACACAGACAATTTGTAGAATGCATTAACAATGGCCCATTTATTGATATGGGCTTTATATTGAGGGATGCATCATTACTGTGGAGATGCACTGCTGTCAGAGGTTTAAATGTCCAGTAATGCAGGACTGTCTTTGTGATCAATGTCTTTCCTCTCCCAGCCAAATTAGGGGTTGGGGTGGGGTGGGGTGGGGGAGGAATGGAGGAAACAGCTGATGCACAGTGGGTGAAGTCATAGGCCTGTCAATTAGCATAATGTGCAATTGCGATTGATGTCTTGGAATAATGGTCATAGCTACTATGCATAACATTATAACCATTATATATCTTCTTTTTATAGGCTTTTTTTGCACATTTTGAAATATTTCTTTATAGAGAAAATGCAAAAGAGATACACATAGCTTTGTACAACTGGACCTGATGCATCCCGTTTCCCTCGATGTCCTTTTAAAGCTTGGAGAGTCATTTGTGTCACCAAAATGGTGCTAAATTAACAACTGGTGGCCTGGTAGGGAGGATCTCCATTTGTTTCCATTCCCCCAGGACTCATTGACTCAGATGTCCAGTGGATATGATTGACAGAATTGCTGAGGGGCTGCATTGTGGTGAATTAGGTCAGGGTGTGGCAATGCTTTCCTGCTTATTGTCCTCATTCTTTCACTATGATCATTTTCTTCTTATCTGAAAGCCATCTATCTTGTCATGATCAGATATCTGTCCGTTTTTCTGTCTTTTCGATGCGTTTTTTTCTGCCTTTTGTATTGCTCTTTATCTCCTTTTTACATCTCTCCCTTATTAAGGTCACTTGGTCATTTTTGTTGTACATGGTCCTATTTAGATGTCATGATACTTACTAGGGCTGACTCCCAATCTCTTAAGTACTGAGCTGCTATATAGCCCGCTTATCCAGATTACTCTAAATCCTCTGATTGCTGTTGCTGGCATAAAATCACAAGGCCTGTGAGCAAAAAAAAAAAGTTTATAGATAGTGCAGCTATATGTGCTTGCGTGTGCAACGTTCACCGCTTAAAGGATTTAATGCACACACACTGTGAGGGTGGTCTTTAAGGAGCAAACAAGACTTGAATACAGATCTGAAGACAATCAGTGTGTTCAGTAGAGTGTGACAGCGTGCAAATATTCTCCATTTCGCCTGTGGAGTAATCTGTAGCTCCTTTGTGCTCCCTCCCTTGCATTTCACGTCTAAAAGAAGTGCATTCTGCTACGTCTTCACCCAGTGACTATGGAAATATTAACAGCTGCATTGTGTTAAATGGCTTAAGATATGGCTTGGTAAAAAAGCAGGAGGAAAAATCCTGTCATTTTCAGCCAGATCCAAGAATGCAAACCCACTGCTGTTTTTCTCGTTTAAAGTCCCCAGTCCCATAAACCGCATCGCTAATGGATAGATGCGTTCTTTCTTGCTGTCATGTGATACCTTCCATTTTGTTTCTGCAGTTCTGGGAAGTGATCAGCGATGAGCATGGCATCGATCCCACAGGGACTTACCACGGAGACAGTGACCTGCAGCTGGACAGGATCAGTGTCTACTACAATGAGGCCACAGGTAAGATTTTAATATCTGATCTGCACGGTAGATGAAGGGAATGTACGGTTTCTCCTTCTGAGGCATAACTTTCGACACGTTCGTTTGCCCCGTCATGCTTCAGCTTTCTCGCATTACATATCCTGTGTAACATCCAGTGCTGTGGTTTCCTGCTTTATTGAGTTGGAATGTTTTCTCTCCCCCTCTCTCTTTCTTTCCCCCTCCCTATCTCCTCTAATTTTCTTTCTTGCGGAGGAGGTAAATATGTACCTCGTGCAATTCTGGTGGACTTGGAGCCTGGCACGATGGACTCTGTGAGGTCTGGACCTTTCGGGCAGATCTTCAGACCTGACAATTTTGTTTTCGGTGGGTGGAATAAAATTACATTATCACATTCATAAACAAGTTTGAGGCTTTCTACGAACAGGATGATGGACTGCTGTTCTTTCCCCTCCAGGTCAGAGCGGTGCTGGAAACAACTGGGCCAAGGGTCACTACACAGAGGGAGCTGAGCTGGTGGACTCCGTCCTGGATGTCGTCCGCAAAGAGTCAGAGAGCTGCGACTGCCTGCAGGGCTTCCAGCTCACCCACTCCCTCGGTGGTGGAACCGGATCCGGTATGGGCACCCTGCTCATCAGCAAGATCCGCGAGGAGTACCCCGACCGTATCATGAACACCTTCAGCGTGGTGCCTTCCCCCAAGGTAACGGAGCCTTGTGACACAACATGAGAACTTTGAGCTCTAATTTTAGTTTCTCTGGCCTCAGATGTTCCCCTGTAAGATCATGGGACTGAAGAACGATTGTGTGTCTCCTCCCTCAGGTTTCAGACACAGTGGTTGAGCCCTACAATGCCACCCTGTCGGTCCACCAGCTCGTAGAGAACACAGATGAAACCTACTGCATTGACAACGAAGCCCTGTACGACATCTGCTTCCGCACCCTGAAACTCACCACCCCCACCTACGGAGACCTCAACCATCTCGTGTCCGCCACCATGAGCGGCGTCACCACCTGCCTCCGCTTCCCCGGTCAGCTCAACGCCGATCTCCGCAAACTGGCCGTCAACATGGTGCCTTTCCCACGTCTGCACTTCTTCATGCCCGGCTTCGCCCCCCTGACCAGCAGAGGCAGCCAGCAGTACCGCGCCCTCACAGTCCCCGAGCTCACCCAGCAGGTGTTCGACGCCAAGAACATGATGGCGGCCTGCGACCCGCGCCACGGCCGCTACCTGACCGTCGCCGCCGTGTTCCGTGGCCGCATGTCCATGAAGGAGGTCGACGAGCAGATGCTCAACGTCCAGAACAAGAACAGCAGCTACTTCGTGGAATGGATTCCCAACAACGTCAAGACCGCCGTCTGCGACATCCCCCCCCGCGGCCTGAAGATGGCCGTCACCTTCATCGGCAACAGCACCGCCATCCAGGAGCTCTTCAAGCGCATCTCCGAGCAGTTCACAGCCATGTTCCGTCGCAAGGCCTTCTTGCACTGGTACACAGGCGAGGGCATGGATGAGATGGAGTTCACTGAGGCTGAGAGCAACATGAATGATCTGGTGTCCGAGTACCAGCAGTACCAGGACGCCACTGCCGAAGAGGAGGGCGAATTTGAGGAGGAGGCCGAAGACGACGCTTGAAGATGAAGATGTGAAAGTCAAGACATCCACGCCAAAACTAAAAATAATCAAAAGGAACAAACACAAAAGTAACCACAGAACAAACATAGGCTGTGTCCAAAATCACCCACTCATTCATTATCCCCTACTCGTGATCTAGGGAATTCTATATGGACTGTATAGAGCTCATTAGTGAAATGAAAAAACACTCTTGCACAATACTCTGCTGTTTTGTTAAGGATGCCATTACTGTCGCATAAATAAAATGTGCCAAATCGGTGTTGCTGGTGGGATTTCAAAATAAATACCTGCGGTTTTGTGAAATGTTCGTGACCACTGGTCTTTTTAAGATACATTGTGCGATACTATGTGTATCGTTTGTAGGGTATGATGATTCTCACTATACATGCTGACAGCACTACTAAATGGCATACTACTGTAACTATATAGTCCACCATGTAGTGAGTAGTGAGTGATTTTGGACACAGCCATAGTCTCATTGCTAGAATCAAACTTTAGCACACCTTCAGTAGACATCCCTTGTAATTCATTAAAAATAAACTTGTGAAAAGAAACGTTTTTGCCTTTGTGTCAATGATTTTAATTAAAAAAGATATTTCTGAGACAACGTCCACTGCTATTCAGCCATTAATATCTGGTCACATCTTATGTGAGTTTGGATCTGGAGTAGAATTCCAGGATTAATGTGAACCTGAGGTTAGCAGTCTGTGGTAGAGCGCTATGCCTCCATGTGCTGTTCCCTGCAGTGATGAAAAATGGCTGCATCATTCTATTTTGCTGGTATGCATGAATAAGCAGGTTTTATGTCTCTTTCAGGAACATTAAGCCATGACACAGTTTTGCAACCTTCTGGAATGTGCAGTGTGGACACACAGGAGACCACAAATGGCTACAACATATCATAAAGACATTAAAGAGGTGTAATATTGGTGTTTCTTCTCTGCGAGGACTATAATGGTTAAGGGCATACAACCAAACCGTAACATGATAGGACTCCGATGAATTTATTTCTCTGCTCCAAGCCACATTCCCACAACGATGAGTCAAATCTCGGGACATATGCTCATTGCTCACTGGCAGCTGGGGCCATGTTCCTCCCACACCTACCCCAAGATTGCAATGCACTAAGAGAATCTACACATGGAACGGAAGTAATGACAGTCTTGAGTTATTCTTTGACCCAGAGACGCTCTACAAGGAGGCCTTAGGAGCTGTAACAGTTGTCTAGACATGTACTAACAGTATAAAATAAGCAGATGAAACAGTAATTGATGAATGAAAGAACCATTCAGGTGATTCAAAACCTGGTCAGACGGGTGGTCTTTCTGTATGGAGTTTCAATGTTCTCCCCACATGGGTTTTCTCTGGGTACAAATTTCCTCCCACAGTCCAAAAACTTGCATGTTTCTGTTTATTGGAGACTGCTGGTTGTGAATGTGAGAGTGAATGGTTTGTGTGTCCTGCAAAGGACTTGGCTCCTATCCAGGATGAATTTCCTGTCTTCATCCTATATGCACCATCATTAAGGCACAAAGCTGGCAAGATATAGGACTGATGGAAGTTGATGGATGGAAGAACAATTAACATGAATCCAGTTGCAAGGCTGTGAGTGACACAAATCTGTAATGCAACTTAATAGAGTGACTTTAAAGTGAGTGTTGTTGTTCATCTATCTAGCAGTGTTTTTTTATATAATTTGGGGTCTATAAAATCCATATACAACGTCATAAAAATTATTAAATTAGCAGCGATTAATCCCAGCAATGACCCGAGTCACTCTGTTCCTGTTACTGCACTGGTTGGACCCTTTTAGACGCAGTATTCAGCGCGAGAATTTTGGTCCAATCAGAAACTTTCAAATGAGACGAGGTTATAACGTCCAATAGGAAGAGAGTTCTGTGAGACTGACAGTTATGTTGACCAATAACCGACAGTTCAAACGCCCCCCTTGGGGGTGCCGTTTATTCATCCCAGGATGTGCCCAGGATCGATTGATTTATTTTCCTCCACCGAGTAGGAAGCCTCGCTAATCATGTGGAAGAGTTGAGTCGAACCGTGTAAACGTTCACCGTAAAATACACTGTCATAACAAATTAGGTGCTAAGTTAAACTATTTAGCAATGCAAGCGGCTGGATTGTTGTCAAGTCCAATTGTGTGACGTAATAGGTAAACTTCCTGCATTGCTTTCAAAGTAAGAGCCCGGACAGCTAATTGTACATTTTAGTCGGGATATAAGCAGATGAACATTTAGATGGAGACAGTAGTTTTTAGATGTGACGCCGACCTATGAAATGATATGTGTTTTTTCGCTAAAAACCTGGTTCATGAATGAACGGGCACATATTAGCGGTTGCTGTCTGTTTTATTTCGGTGTTAACTGGAAGTGGGGTTTCCATGTATTTCACTGTGCTTTCGAGAGGGGCATGTTAGGACGTGGTCGCCAAAAGTTGCACCAGCGTTTATTAAGCGCTGTTTTAAATCATGTAAATTATTGCTTCAAAGTGGACGGTTGCAACGCCGGGACAGAGTTAACCCGATCCAGAGTAACGTCAGCTGCATGCAGTCGCCCTGGTTACAACCAGGCCACTTTAACGTAAGTGATACTGGTTGTTAGCATTGCAGCCTAAATAGATATCTGTATGTCTAAGTGCTGCAGACGTCCAGTCCTGACCCATAAGAAGAATGGATGCTACTCAGGCGATCAGCGACTCATTCTTGGAGTCAGACGAGGAAGAAAGTGAAGAGGAGATCGAAACTAGCAGGGGGAAACCTCTGGCTAAACTGTGCATCCAGAAGAATCCACACATACCTGAGACAGGTGAGTGGGTTACATCTGCTGGTCCTACACAAATGCACATAATAATAATGCTGCTGCTGCTCTATGTGCAGCTCTGTACACTCAATACCTTTTGCATGTAGATACACCTGCTGCTATCCTGCACATACTGCACATAATTGCAATTTTGCAACAATATTTGTTATCCTCATGGATTTTCTCTCTCTCTACACTCTGTTAGATGTGTGCTTTCTTTTTTTAATATATAATGTTGCACTCTGGACTGACACGGTCTCAAGGATTCAAAGTCACTCTTTTTGTCAATCAGTAAAATGCACAACACATATCGAGGGATGTAGTTCACTTCTTTTTAGCCCCATCTATCCATCATGCATATAGAGTGAAAACAGGAATACACACACACACACACACACACACACACACACACACACACCATTCTCTCTCACAGTCACACCTGGGGGCAATTTATTTTTCAGTCACCTTAAACAACATGCATGTTTTGGACTGTGTACCCAGACAAATATAGATCAATAAACTAGTATCTAAATCTAGTATTATTAACCCTAATGGATTCTCTCTGTTCTCAGAGTTGCTCCTCTACTTGGGAGAAAATGTGCTGGGCCGTGACCACACATGCAGCCTGTCGATGCCCTCTCCCTCCGTGTCCAAACAGCACGCCACCATCTCCATCGTCGCCCACAGCAGAAGAGGCTGTCACAACACAGTGGACGTCGAAGCTTTGGTATGGGATCTAGGGAGCATGAATGGGACGCGCAAAGGCCGCTTAAAGCTGACACCCCATGTACGCTACGCCCTCAGTGAACGTGACATTTTGGTGGTGGCCGACATCCCGTGTCAGTATGTCAGCTGTGCCGGGGACAGTGTCAGCCCTCAGGGGGACTTTAAAAAACCTTTGAGCAGAAATTCCGGGGTTAAGGCTGGGTTGTCAGATGCCTCTGGGGAAAGGGAAGGTGACGCGAGCACAGGCAGCACGACGCGTGTCAACGGGAACACCGAGGCAACGGCGTCGGTACCTGGCCAGCAGGACACAGGGGAGACACCTGTCAGAGCCAGTTGCCTGTCCTTTGAGCCAACTCCCATCAAGCCAAAGGGGAATCTGGTTCCCAATTCTGACTCGGACTCAGATGGAGAACAGTGGGGAGTGATGGACAGGAGGCGCCAAGCTCTGGGTATGTAAATCAAGTAGAAGTGGGGGAAAAAGAGACCTGTATCTTGTATTTTTTTTATTATTATTAATTTATTTCTTCTTTTTTTTTTTTTAAAGCATCTAATTCTGACTCCTGCAAATCAAGTCCGTCCGGTTCATCATTCTTGAGTCAGGCAAACAACATCGTTGCAGAAAGGTATGGATCCAATATATTTGATATTTGTGCCTCTCTCAGGGCACATAGGGTGAAGGAAGGGAATACAAGGACATCGGTCCATCTCAGGACACACACCATTCACTCTCATGCTTACACAGGCAGTTTCGTCTCCAGTCAGCCTTTACATGCATGTTTATGGACTTGAGGAGGAAAGTAGAGTTTTGCAAAGTCCACACAGAGAGGTCCTTGTTCTGGCCGGAATTTGATCCGATGACCTTACTGTGACAGCGATAACCCCAAATACATCATGTGGCTTTAGAGCATCACCTCAGCCTGAGAGCGATTTGTGCATGTTTATTCATATACACAAGAGTCACAAATCCTTTGTTTCTGTACGGTTTATTCCCCGTTTCACATCACATCTGAACTCCTATGCTTTTCACCTTGTTTACCTCTAGTTTTTGCAGTGAGGACGAAAGTCCCATCACGCCGTCCGTCTCCAAAAATAGGCCTCCCAGACATGTCAGCTTCAGCGAGGGGGAGGCAGAAGTAGATTTGGGACGACAGCAGCTGAAGGAAAAAAAGGCGATTGTGGACGACAGCGAAGAGGAGGAAGGACTGGAGCAGGAAAGAGCAGCACTGGGAGGTAGAAAGGCTGAAGAAAATGGGCAACATGTGCCAGAAAAACAGGGGAGCAATGTCACTCTCTCAGAAGGAGATGAATCGCCTGTGTCTAGATCAGCAGTCCGCACCACAGTTCCTGCATTTCACATGGACAGTGATACAGAGGGAGAGGAGGAGGAGGTGGAACCTGCGGCACCTCTTGAGATTTTACAAGCTGATCGACCACCAGACACATCCCAGTTTCACATGGACAGTGATACGGAGGGAGAGGAGGAGGACGAGGTGGTACCTGTGGCACCTCCTGAGACTTTACATAGCGATCGACCACCAGACAGTGCCCAGTTTTGCATGGACAGTGATACAGAGGGAGAGGAGGAGGAGGTGGTACCTGCGGCACCTCCTGAGAGCTTACAAAGCGATCGACCACCAGACGCTGCCCAGTTTCACATGGACAGCGATACAGATGTGGACGATGAGGAGGACGTTGCCACAGACAGTGCTCCCAGACCTGTGCCGTCCTCTGCTGACAGCACCAAACCCCCCCACCTCATTCAGCCACAGGCCACAGCTGCAGACAGTGCCACTGATGATGATGATGATGATGGTGTTGACGCCGCTTCAAAAGCAAAAGCTGGGTCACCTCGGAGCGCGACCGCGTCTGACCCCCGGCCTAAAGCCTTCCACCTAGACAGCGACACAGACGTCGACGAGGAAAACGAGAGCGGAGAACTGAACGCGTCCTCTAAAATGGATGAAACCCCCTCCAGGTTAGACCTCGGGCCCGTCAGGCCTGAGTCCGCCGGTCTGCGTCCAGACAGCGACACGGATGACGAAGCTGCTGCCACAGCACCACGCGCCGCCGCCGCAAACCCGGTGGCCCATTTGGATATCCTGTCTGACAGTGACACAGATGTGGAAGACGAGTCTCCCCCGGCCGAGCCTCCAGCCGCTCCGGGTGCTGCGTCAGGAGCTGTGGAGGCCGTCTCTGACGCGGACACGGACGTGGATGAATCCAGCTCGCCTCCCGCTGGTCATGAGACAAATGCGAGGGATAACGTGGACTTTGGAAACATTCCCGAGAGGCAGTTTCCAGACCTGTGCAGAGAAAACACATCCTGCTTTATTGAACCTACACTGCAGAACTGCTCTACTCCTATAGAGTCTTCAGGTAATCACTCTGTTTTCCTCATTGATCGATCCATGGATTGTTTTCGAGATTCACTGTTGGAAGTGATGAGAAAATCGCTCCCTAGGAGTTACGTACAGGAGTCAGTCAATGTCAATGTTTACAAATGTGTACATGATCAGGAAGTGCTTGTATATTTGCCATATGATCAAACAATGAAAACAGAATTTAATTCAGTCTTTATCGCTACCAAGTTTGAACTTTGTTTTTGTCACTGTGGGATAGTTCCAGGAGCCGTGGAAGAGATGGAAACTCAGGCTTTCCACATCCCATCTTCGCCCCCATTTAAATGTGAGTAAAAAGCTGTTGGGACAGTGAGAATGTGCATGAGTTTGTGCCTGTTTCCATCAGCTTTTTACTAAACTGTTGGCTTTGCTCCTCTCCCAGGTCTCGCCGCCCCTGTTCTGGAACCTAAAGCCTTGTCTTACTGCTCGGACAGCCTGGAGGAGGAGGACTTTGCCGTAGCTGAGACGCAGTCCTTTGTCCTTCAGACCAGAGGAGACCCTGCAGAGTACAGTGCCCTGGACGCCACCCAAGATTTTGTCCTGGAGTCTTCTGTTGATGAAAAAGGCGACTGGTCCACCAGAGGAGGCTCCTTCCAGCTGGGACTGTCTGACAGCAGCTTCCTGCAGGGCCAGGCCCACGCTCTGGCCACGGAGAACACCCAAGCCTTTACCGCACTGGCTGCAAACCTCGCAGAAACCCAAGCGTATGCAGCCGCAGACATCACCGTGGAGGCTACTCAGGCTTATGTAAATGAGGAAGAACCTGCCAAGGAAGGTCAGGTAGACCTGGACCTCGTAGCTACACAGGCGTACGTTTCAGAGCTCTGCAGTGATTCACAGGATGAGACCGATAAGGATGAAAGAGAAGACGATGAAACTGCCGAGACGCAGCCTTTCGCCTCTCTCGCCTCGTCTGCACTCGCCATGGCTGAAACCCAGCCAGCGTCTGCCTTTGAGGAAGAGGAGCGTGTGGAAGAACAAGGTCCTGAACCTGCAGCTCAGCCTCAGGAGAGGCTGCTCAGTGAAACTGCGTCCGCTGCTGCCACTCAGCCTCTGTCTGTTAGTGAGGGTGAGGAAAGCGGCGAGGAGGACTTGATGCCGCGAAGAAGAAAAGCGAGGCCGCTGCAGCCTGAAGAGGAGCAGACGCAGCCTCTCAGGGGTCCTGGCTCAACACAAACCCAGCCCATAAGCTTCACCTTAGCTATGAGTGGGAATGACGAAAGTGACGAAGAAGATTCGATCCCAGGACCCCGAAAAAGGAAAGCAAAGCCCCTGGAAATTGAAGATGAGCAGACGCAGCCTCTCGCTAGCTTTGACGTTCTTCCTGTTGAGACTCAGCCCATGGACGCGTGTGCAGCCTCAGAAAGTGACGAAGAGGACTCGATACCAAGGCCTCGGAAAAGACAAGCAAAGACCCTTCATATAGAAGATGAGGAGTCACAGGTTGTGACTCGTTCTGAAGTCTCTGCTCTTGAAACTCAGCCCATGAGCCCACCTGAAGCTGAGGACAGCGATGAAGAGGACTCTGCGCCGGGTTTCCGAAGAAGGAAAGCGAAACCGCTGCAAATCCAAGATGAGGAATCGCAGCCGCTCAACCTCGGAGGGGAAAGACGAGCGGGATTAAGAAAAGAAGAGGAGCAGGCCGAGTGTTCTGATCCCCCCAAGAGACAGACGAGAGGGAAGAATAAGGCGCCACTGGCTACCAGAGGAGGAAGAGGGAAACCAAGCTCTGAGGACGAAAGTGAAGATGAGGAGGCAGTAGGGCACGCTGGAGGGGCAAGAAAGAAAAGAGCTACGAGGCAGCAGAAAAATAAGGACAAGGAAGAAGAAATGGAAAGAAACGATAACAGCCCAACAGAGGAACATGACGAGAGGGCATGTAGAGAGGAGCCAGGAGAGCAAGAAAAAACAGTGAGGTCACTGAGGAGGGGAGGAAGGAAACAGAGAACTGCTCAGTGTAGTAGAGAAGAACAAGAAAGAATGGAAAGAAAAGAGAAGGAAGAGCAAGACAGATTACAGGCTGAAGAGGTAGAGCGATTAAGACTAGAACAGGAGAAAGCAGAAAAAGAGATGATGGAGAGGGAGAGAATGGAGCGTGAGAGGGCAGAAAGAGAGGAAAGGGAGAGATTGGAGAGAGAGGAGAGAATTGAAAATGAGAGGAAAGAGCGAGAAGAAAAAGAGAGATTGGAGAGGGCAAAGAGGGAACAAGAAGAGCAGCTTGAGAGGGAGAGAAAAGAAAAGGAAAGATTGGAGAAGGAAAAAAGGGAACAAGAAGAACAGCTTGAGAGGGAGAGAAAAGAAAAGGAAGAGAAGGAAAGATTGGATAGAGAAAAGCTAGAGAAAGAGGCCCAAGAAAAGAGGGAACGAGAAGAGCAGCTCGAAAGGGAGAGAAAAGAAAAGGAAAGATTGGAGAAAGCAAAAAGGGAACAAGAAGAGCAGCTTGAGAGGGAGAGAAAAGAAAAGGAAAGATTGGAGAGAGAAAAGCTGGAGAAAGAGGCCCAAGAAAAGAGGGAACATGAAGAGCAGCTTGAGAGGGAGAGGAGGGAACAAGAACACCAGGAAAGACTAGAGAGGGAAGCAAAAGAAAAGGAAAGATTGGAACAGAAAGAACAGATAGAGAAAGAGGCCCAAGAAAAGCAGATAGAAGAGCTGCAAAACAAGCAGGAAGAAGACAAATCCAAAGCACCTGCACGAGGTCGAAGAGCCGCGAGAAGAACAATTGCTGCTGAGACAGAACCCCCGCAGGGTGACGACTGCCCGGCCAGGAGGACCAGGTCCCGCTCCAACTCCTCCAACTCCATCAGCTCCGAGAGGTCTGCCTCCAGCGTCGACCCCCAGGAGAGCAGAGGCCGAGGAAGAGGAGCCAAGGGGGCCAGTGAGCCTCCGCAGGCCGTCGCCAGTAGAAGGAGCACCAGGACCAGGGCGGTGGCTGCGGAGCCGTCGGGCCAGGACAGTGGTCGTGCTCCTCAGGGAGTCCGCTCAAGGTCTAACTCCACCGGCTCCGAGATCTCCACCTGCAGCCTGAGCTCCCAGAGCAGAGGAAGAGGAGGCAGGCAACAAGGGCGAGGGAGGAAAACCGAAGTGAACCCCGTCCCCCTCTTCGATGGTCGGAGCGACCAGAATCCAGCTCAAAAACCTGCAGCCAGAGGCAGGAGGAGCACCAGAGTGGAGGAGCCCTCTAACGTGGAGGAGCTGGGAGCGAAAGCAGCCTCTCAGCAGCCGAGCACCACCAGAGGGCGCCGGCGGGCCAATGAGGAAGAGCCTCCAGAGCAGGTGGAAGAGCAAGCCAGTGAAGAGTCCCTTCAGCCTAAAAGGAGTGTCAGGGGAAGGGGACAAAGAGCAGCGAAGGAGGGACCTGTGCAGGCAGCAGGACCAGGCCATGGACAAGAAGCTGAGGAGGAGAGAAAATGCAAAAAACGAGAGCTGGAGGCCGAGACAGAGGAGGAGTCCGGCAGTAGCTCCAAGATGTCCAAAGAAGAGGAAAAAACCCAAACGGTCCAAACTAAGAGACGAGGAAGAGCGTCCACCGCTCAAGCAAAGAGCTCCCAAGACGAGAGAATAGAGGAAGGTGCTGAGAGGAAAGTCAGAGGTCGCTCAACAATGACCCAGAGAAAGAAGAGGGAGGAGCAGGAAGATGTTTCTCCAGATGACCAGGACGCACGCGTGGAGGGATCAGAGGTGAGCTGACGCACAGATATCACAGTATAGATCAGAGCTGGAAGGTGAATGTGAGCTAGACAGGAAGTCCAGTAATATATAATTAGCGTCCAGGAACCTCCTTGTCCTTGAGGGAGGGAAGGCTTTTACATTTACCTAAAGCCCCCAGAGCATTTCACTCTGTGAGTCAGTCAGTCTCTCCCAGCCGTCATAATGCACCGCAATCAGCAGGGAGGTCTGCCTCCTCCTCCCTGAGCAGCAGGAGTAGCCTGACCTGCTCCACACCAGAGAATCACATACTTAATGGGTCACGCAGCCGCTGCCTCCTCCTCGCTGCCTCATGCTGGGGCCTGGTCTGTTTGACTCTGTCCCTCTGCAGCCCCAGACTCCGGCCGCCAGCACCAGACGCAAGCGCCTGGCTCCTCCGGACGCCTCCCCAGCGGCAAAGACCCCTCGCTCCTCCTCCTCCTCTGCCTCCCCAGCAGCCGGAGGGCGAGGACGAGCTGCCGGCCAAGCCCACAAGGTGATCACATCCATCCCTCCATCCACCCATCCATCCATCCATAATCTTACCCGATTTGTACCCAGTAGTGCAGTGGGGGTTCTGGTAAATGGGCCGGCTCTTTTGGGGCCATTTTCGAGTCTTCAAGACCATTTAAAGCACTTTTACAGACACGAGTCACATTCACAGTGGCAGAGGCTGCCCTAGTAGGTCTGTCTGCTTCAAACAGTAACTTTCACCCACTCATACACATTCCCACTGATGACACAGCATCACATGGTGCAAAGTCGATCACAGGGCGCACACACCATTCACTCTCACACCTAGGGGCAGTTTAGGGAAGAACCCGTGCACAGACACAGGGCGAACATCCAAACTCTGAACTCTAGAAGACGAAGTCTAAAAACTCCTTTCTTCACTTTAAGGAATATTTCGGTAACTGTGCTAAGATTGGCCTTAGGTGGAGGTATAGTACATAAGCCCAGCGAAGGCTCGCTGACAGGAAAAGTTAGAAACGTTCCAGTTGTGGGAATCCAGGCACATCCTGTGACCTTTGCCCTATATCTGGTCACATATGTGTGAAAATCTCAGCATCGGACACATTTAGGGTAAGACGTTTGTCTGTCTGTCTGGCAGGTGCTGTTCACAGGCGTCTCAGACGAGGAAGGCGAGATGCTGGTGCCTCGCCTGGGAGGCAGCATGGCCAAGGACGTGGCAGACATGAACTTCCTGGTGACCGACAAGGTGCGCCGGACCGTCAAGTTCCTGTGTGCGGTGGCCAAAGGTGTCCCCATCGTCACCACGCACTGGCTGGAGAAGGTGAGTGGCTGTGAGTGAGGCGCGGTGGTGCCGGCCCGACGCTTCGCCACTCACGCTCCGACCGCTCCCGTCTGTTCCAGAGCGCTAAGGCCGGGAGTTTCCTGCCTCCTCATATGTTCCTGGTGAAGGACCGGGAGCAGGAGAAGAAGTTCAGCTTCTCCCTGCAGGAGTCTCTGAGGATGGCCAGCAGTCAGCCTCTCTTACAGGTACTCATAAATCACTGATCCTGGGCTCGGCAGAGTGTGTATGGCGGAGACGGGGTGGATGGTATTACCAGTGAGATGGAGTGATCGTTCACTCCAGGAATGCTTTGCTACAGCCTCTCAGCCTTCATACGATCTCCACTCTTCTTACCCCGGAGCATTTAGCACCGGGCCTCCTCTGAAGCCGAACACGCTCGCATCTGTTTGCCATTACAGTCGGACTGGTGGGAAGTGATTTGACTTTCATTGTTAATGTAGTGGCCAGGCTTTATGCGCACTCCACATAGTGAAGGAGTGTGTAATGGCTCTGTTTCTATAACAACACTCCTCCTACCCGGCACTGTTTGATTACAGCTGCAGAGCAATAGCCTGATACCGCAGATTATGCTGATGGCTGCTAATATTAGGGAAATAATGTACGTGACCGAGGCCGAATTACATCCCCAAGAGCCCTCTATTGACTTTTGTGGTGCGATTTATCAGCGATTAAAAGAAAAGGGCTCCAAATCGTATTCCTTTACATCTCTCGTCCTCTGTCTCGCAGGGATATGAGATCCACGTCACAAAGTCGGTGAAGCCCGAGCCGGTTCACATGAAGGACATCATCACCTGCAGTGGAGCCACCTTCCTTCCGAAGATGCCCACTTCTCACAAGGTGCCAGACAAACTCGAAGCAGTTCCGACTCCCGTGATTACATTATTCAATCGCCTGAGCGAGTCGTATCATCCGATACATGCGCTAAGTGCCTCCTGGTTCATTTCCGCCCTCTCTCAGGCTCAGACTGTGGTCATTTCCTGCGAGGAGGACTGGGCGCTGTGCCGCCCGGCCCTGGCCGCGGCCCTCCCCGTCGTCTCCGCCGAGTTCATCCTCACAGGCATCCTGCAGCAGAGGGTCGACTTCCAGACCCACTCGCTGCCCGCCCCTGCCAGCAATCCACCGGCCGCGGGAGGCAGAGGAAGAAGCAGGAAGAAGAGTTAGCGGCCCCAGAAACACTCCCAGACTCCTCTTCAGTGTTTAGACACCGGAGAAAGGGGGAGTGGAGGTGGTGTGGGGGGGGGGTTGCACTCGTGAGTCAGCTCCTCGCCTGTATTAAAGACTTGTTTTCCGTATGCAGCAAAAGCGGAGCGTACACTTGTATGGTGGTAAGCAGACTGTGAATGCATCATCAGATCGCGTATCATCAATTTCACAGGCTCAGCATCTCGCTCAGCAAGAGAGCGATGAAGGGAACTCAGCGGAGGAAACGAGCGTTTCCAAGGCTCGCTTTGGACTCCTCCGGGTGCAAAAGAGGTGGAGTTTTTATTTCAGGCCGCAAACACTGAAAAATGCTCGCAGCTCTGCGGGCCTGGGAAGTAATTACCAATGAAGAGTCCTCGTCGCCCTCCCCTCTGTTCCCCGCTCTCCAGCTAACGAGCAGAGTGGCGTTGAACGCCGCAAAAATCGCCGCCACTCTGCTGTCTGTGTGCGCTAAGTGCTTCAACTCAATTAGCCAAGTTTGGCAGGTAACCAGCCATGAAAGTGGGAGTTTGTGTAATCACGTTTGGCCGGTGACATAGTGGAACCAACGGGCTCTGATTGGAAACGCATCAGCTGCAGTGTCCAGTGGATGGAAACTTAAAAGAAACCCTGTCTGTTTCCAGTGCTGATAAGATACGCCTAGTGCCTTTTATAACTGAGCTAATCATGAAGCCACTCCTCCATTAGGGCTCCATTCAGACCTTTTACCTTCTCCGATGAGACGCGATAGGCACCTGGATGTTGTTGCTGCTCCTCCATCGATATCTTGTGCTATCTGTTCCTGCCATGCAATCACGCACTGCCCATTAGTATCATGGGATCTAACTGAACTTGCTGTATCTGTCACGTTTTAAAGGCAGACTTGTTTGATTTTCTTTTCTAGACGCGTTTAATTTTAGGACTGTCAAACATGAGTTAAATATTTTTGAAATAATTTTGTATGTCTGAAATCATGAGATCCCTCTGTATTCCCAGTCGAAACGTCCTTGTTGTTGTTCTGTTAAAGAAAGTCTGTTTAATAATGCAACAGCGTCTGCATCCTTTGGTGTGAGCGTAAGTCGTATCTGTTCACTGAGTGGACCTCCGACTGGTACAGCCCGCACAATCGGCTTAATTCAGGATTTCATCTCTTTGAATGTACCGCTATTCACTTCTGCTCCTCTAAAGTCTTTCAGCTTCGAGATCACTCAGATTTGGTTTTCTTGGCGGCTCTTTCTCTCCCCCCCCCCCTCCCCCCCCCCCCCCCCCCCCACCTTCCCAAGACGATTTACTGAGCTACGCTCTAGCAGACTAGATGACACACCAGAACTGTTTGTAATTCAAGACTGCGCAGTGAATGTGCCGACTTGGTCGTTTATTTCTGCTTCCTCTATGGCTGAATCCCAGGATTCTCAGTGTCCGGCGCGTAGAGGAAAATATGAAGAAAAATCTCTGGATACGAAGCAACGCATCGAGGTTAAATCATTTGGAACACATCGCCGTCCGCTCTCAACATCATGCCAGCTCCTAATTTGTTTATGGATCCATTGCTTTGCGCTGAATCAGCATCCTCTGTTCCTGACTTACATCTCATTAGACAACCACCCCCCCTCCTCATTGTAAGACAACTGAGGGGCAAGGCTGAGGTCACTGAGATGAAGACAGTAAACAGTACAAGAACGTAACAGTTAAAACTGATATGAATGTGAGGCTTTCCTCAGTTATGTCTTAATCCTCCTGTTGTGTTATTTACCTCAACAGATCTTTACTAACACATTACCTTGTGTTGTGCTGTATCTTTTTTCTCAATGCAATGCAATTCTTATAAATATGAAAGTTTTTTTTAACTTTGGCATTTATGGCCTTTAGACTCAGTATCAGATTCAGTGGAAGTGCCCTAAGATCAGCTGTCTCTTTTTTTTAGCTATAAAAGTTTGATAACAGTGCATCGACAAGAACATAAAAACTGGTGTCTTCCCAAAATGTAAGTCACATCAGGGTTCATGACCTTAACAAGGGCCTCTCTGTGTGGATTGTGAATGTGGGTGGACTGAGTACGTGTCCAGGGTGAGCCGCACCAAGCTGGAGGTTGTGGGTGGACCTCCAGGCCAATGCTGTTGCAGAGCATAAATATAGTATTTGTGTTGTGTGTGTGTGTGTTCAGATGCCATTTATGACCTTGTTTAGACACGTGACAGATGGGATTCACTGAGAACGTGTCAATCCAATTAAATCCAGTCCAGTCTGCGTCGTGTGGGAAATGTCTTGGGTTTGTCCGTAGGAGTCAAAATACCTGAAAATATTTGCATTTTCATTCTGGACCCACAGGTGTCAAGAGCACTGAAATATCCCACTCCGACAGAAGTATTGTTAAAGTTCACCCTCAATAAAGTGACCTTACATTGACAGTTATAGGGCTGCAACAATATTATTTTTGAAGTTTATTAATCTGGCCATTATTTTCTTTATTAACTGATCTGCCATATAAAATGTTGGAAATATGTTAAAATATATAGGTCCATTTTGAAGATATTCACTGTACTAGAGCTCAGAATATGAGTATTTTGACTTATCGAGCATGTCGACTGTCTGCTATTCTGATTGGTGTCTGGGCCAAGTCATGGTGTTATTTTAAGAGGGGGTGTGATGAGGAGGCGAGCGCCGTCCGATGATTCCCGACAACAGCCGAGCGTCTCCGAGCGCGCGCGACGTAGTCTGAGCATCTTCCAAATGTTGCGCTCGAGTCATCGAGAGCAGCTCCGGAGCGGGAGGGAGGGAGCAGCCAGCGTCCCGGCACATCTCCACCTCTGAGTCCGCGTCCGCACGCCACACAGCCCCGCACCGCAGCCCCGCAGGACCCGGCGACAAGGTAACCACCTCGACTCTAGGTTTTTTTCTATTTCTGCGCCAGACATGCAGCGCAGGTATTCACACGGCACGGCGCGCCACGGCGCGGCACGGATCCGGCTCCTGCAGCAGGAGCTGGAGCTGCACGGGTTAAATTCTGCAGCTTTTTTGGTGTGATGCGCGTCCCGACTGTCCCGGCCCGCAGGTTAGGTCCATCAGCACACACACACATACACACACACGCACGCACGCGCGCACATTTTACTGTCTGATGAGCAAAGGTGTGAGAAGAGCATGATGTCGCTTTCATCTTCACTGGATCGTCGCTTCATGCAGATTCATTCATGTCCTCAGGTCGGAGGCAGGACCGGGACGCGCTCAATAACACATAATTTGGATTTAATTTGTCATTGAGTGCGAGATGATGTGAGGGCTCTCCTCCTCGCCTAAGCCTCAGATGCCTTCTTAGCTGGAATTAAAACTGGTCTATTTATTCAAATCATTTAAATACATGGAATATTAAACCCCTATTAAGACTTACACCACTACACTACAGTATTAGATGAGATGAACTGATTGTGCCACAGTGGGGTAATTTGCATTATTGCAGTAGCAAGATACAATGGTAAATGGACTGGTTCTGACCATATAAAGCACTTTCCCAGTCTTTCTGACCACTCTAAGAGCTTCACAGACACAGGTCACATTCATCCATTCATACACTGATTGCATATGATCCACCTGCTACACCAGTCCCTTTAACCATCCACACTCATTCACACATGACAGAGCATTAATTAACAGTTTGTGCTAAAAAATGGTTGAAAAATATAGTTAAAAGCCAGTATTTCTTCCACTGAAACACCTAGTTGGTTGATATATAATGTGCATGTGAACTGATTAGATTTGTATATTGCACAGCCACGTTGCACTGGCGGTCAACACTACTATAATCCCCGTTGTTATGATAGTACGATCCACAGAGTTGTCATCTCTTCATTGTAAGTAGGTGATGTGTTCTGAGGGTTTCATGTTCTGCTGACACCGTGCTGCCTCCGCCCACGCTGTGGCACACTGTGGCCCGAGCTGCACCGAGGCCCGGGCACATGGCACCACAGGCTGTCTCATCATTTCGTCTTTGGCGATAGCACAGACTCCCCATCCTCCCTGAGCTGCTCCGAGCCCCGCGCCTCGGTCAGTACTTCCCAGCCTACCCTCCGACGCTCATCCCTCGCCCCCATTGATTTTAATGAATGTGACAGGTGCAAGCAATATGGTGAAAACCTGTCTTATCCTTTAGCTCTGGGTAGCCAGCTCTGGAGTGGAGATGAGGCCGTCAGGCTTTCTATCAAATGTAAACTTTCGCAATAATGTGCTCGGATGTTTTTGGTCTAGATGGTGTTTTGTGTTTGTCTGGCCTCTCTGTCGTATTTGTTTCATATTTGCTCGAGAGTGGTGCACAAATAGTAAACACTGAGTCATTTTCGTGAGATTTCCGATGCAGCGACCCTTTTTTCTTCCCCCCTTTCTGAGGCCTCATGATTTATAAATGTCTGCTGCTGCGAGGAGAGGGGAATGTGTGTACATCTGTAAATGCTCACTTCCAGCGTGCCTCCTCGTCGTCAGAGGGATCTCAAACCCACCCCCCAGGAGCCGTCTCTCTTTATCACTTGCTCAGAGGAAAGGAGTAAAGTGAAAATGAAAGAGAAATGATGAAGGGTAAAGACACAGAGTTTGCTTTGTCGGGGCTACCACATCTGCAGTCCTGAATGCATTTCCGCCTCTTTAAAGCCCATGGACAAAGACCTGTCTGTCCTTCCAGTAAGTAGCGAGTTTGGAGTTCGGAGGAACACAGGCACGGGCTTTGATTTCAGAGTGGGATGCACTGGCTTGGATTATATAAGATAAGGAGGAGGAGAGGATGAAAGAGACGTAATAAAAAAAAGAGAGATAGATCCTGAGAGAAATGCAAAAGAGAGGAGGATAAATGGAAGAGATGGGCCTCGACGGGGAGCAAAGGAGCCAGGTTGAGAGAGGAGTCACGCTGAGAGGAGACGAAAAAAAATGTGGCGGAGGGCGAGCGAGCGAACGAGGGAGGACGCAGAGCTGTCAAACAAAGGCACGGAAAGTTGGGCAAGGCGGCAGGAGATGAGGGGCGGGCTCGAACGGGGTCACGATCGCGGTAGAAAGTAACGCTCGAAGATGTGAGAATGGAAAAAGAGAGGGGGGCAAGGCATGCAGGAGCTGCACAACACTGAGTGAGGCTGAAGGGAGGGAGGGTGGAGGAGGGGAGAGAGAGAGAGAGAGAGAGAGAGAACAGCAGATGGAATATTTGTTTATGGTTTGCGGCCCAGAGGACAGTGTGTGAAGATAACACAGCTTGTTGCATGCTTTTTGCATGGCTCTCGCTCCCTTGTGCTCGGTCAGGCGGCTGCAGAGTCGGCCTGAAATGCTCCGAAAATTCCACAGAAACGAAGGAGACGATTTGGAGACTTCTTGCTTCACGGGTTGCATGGCAAAAAAAAAGAAAAACACCCAGCAGATTGGCTGCGATGGCCCCACAAGGCCCTACTGTGGAAGCAGATGGAGGCGGTTCACTCTCCCCTCCATCTTCTATTTACATATCCCTATCAATAAAATGCAGGCCTCAGGTATTTTTTTTGTTTATGCCTCCATCGATGGACCTTACAATCAGTGCATAATGCAACGTCTCGTGTTTAAACCTCGAGAAGAACAAGAACAAGGGCTGCAGTAATAAAATTACAGTGTAATCTGAGTTCTATGCATGACTGTAGCGAAGCACAGTGGAGGTTTGTTTGCCAAGAGACGCTGGTCTGTGTGACGCAGCTTTGTCTCCTATTTTGTTTCAAATACAATAAAATCAGTGGGATTTTAGGCTTCCTGCCCGGGCCGTGGCATGCGGATGTGGCTCGGCACAATGCAGAGGTTTACAAGAGGGCTCCAGTCGGAGCGCCGTCAAGATTATGCCACTCTCCGCGCTCTCGACGATCTCCCATCAGTCAAACCAGAGCCTCTTACGCCACGTGTGACGAAGACGAGCCGGCTGTCAGACCACCCCAAATTGCACATCCGACGTCTCAAAGATGGCTTAACGTCTCGTCGTTTCAAGGCACCGATGGGGACGATCTCGTGTCGAGGCCCCTGTCACAAAGAGATGCTTTAATCTCAGCTGCGTGCGTATTAGCTGCTGCAAAGTGTGGGGCTGCGAGCGCTGCAGGTGTTCCCTCCCAGTCCCCCCCCCCCCCCCACACACACACTTCCACCTCCTGGGCTTTGTAAATGAAAACAGCAGCAAAAAATAAAAACCTCTTTCGGCTCATTCTCGCTTGATGTGTCGCCTCCAGAAGGGGCAGCTCGCGTCTCGGTAAAACTCCTGTGACAACAATTAATCACCGCTCTTCCCACCGAGAGTGTTGTTAGGCCCCGCTCCGCTTCTCATTCTGGACACGTCTTGAGGGGGAAACTCGGCCGGCGTGTCACTCAGATCCCAGCCATCTGAAAACATCTCAGGATTCATGAATTATTCCGAGCAGCATGATCAATACACAATCCCTGACAGCCATCCAAAGCCAGGTGGCCTGGGTAAACATGCACATACGCTTAGAGGGAAGAGCCAAGCGCAGACATGTCGTATGGCCTTTCTTCTTTTTACTGTGGCTCCAATAAACCTGAGAGGAGGCCTGGGGTCTGAACCGAGCTCAGGCATTTTATTAAGTTAGAAAGACATATCGTCTTCACATTTGTCTACTGAAGACGGTCGCCGCAGGCTGTTGTTTTCTTTTATTTTGGTTCAATAGTCCGATAATAACCTTCAGGCAAAGGCAGATAAATTGAATTTACCGGTATTGGAAAGTTCTCTGCACCTGTCCTCAGGTTCTCTTTTGGATTGCTAGCGATCAGGCAGGCTAACACGTATCGTGTTTCACATCAAAGCCTGTACAGCAGTTATCGTTGAGCTCTCAGATTTGCAGGAAACCTGTGGAATACGTAACGCTGCCTGCCTGCTCGGACTGTGAGCGCTGCAGGTGTTTTCTCCCGCTCCAGCCCGGAGCTTTTAAAAATGAAAACCTCAGGAAAGTTTCTTTCGCTCCGACCTCTTGATGCGCTGCGGCTCCCATCACCAATATCCCGCCACTGCTGTAATTAGTCAGGACTCTTCTCAGAAACACTCATGTGGAGATTATGTTTTGCTCCGCTTCCTCTGTGTTGGCTGTTTGATGCTCACCAAAGCAAAGACTTGAAACAGGAGACTGTGAAACACTGTTTGAAAGGCTGTGTGTGTGTGTGTGTGTGTGTGTGTGTGTGTGTGTACCCTTTTAGAAGAAACAAGTGATTGTGTTTTTTGAGTGATCTTTTTCAAGGATCTCAGCTTCAAGATTGTATTCTCAGCCGACACTGAAAATGGCAGCAGCGGATTTCGTCATTCGGATGTAGTTATCATTGCCATTAATCAACGTATCTCTCTCAAGACAAAATGCCTGGAAGTGATCCAGGGAACAAAAATCGATGGAGGCAGGTTAAACTACATTCGTGTTTTTCGGAGGTGTCGTGCTCACCGGACGCCACATTTATCGCAGGGTGACATCACCCAGGGATGATGTCATACTCCAGGTTCACTGTGTGCATGGACAGAAGTGAGGTCATCCTGACACCTGCATAAATACAAGAGCGTAGGGGCCAATGCTGGGAGGGAACTGAACCGTTTTACTTCTTATTTTTTTGTCTTTCCAGACGCAAAAGAAGCAGCCAGGATGGCGACCGTCCACGTGGTCGCCCTGAGCTTTCTGCTCGCCTCAGGTACGTTCAGGAAAATCTGGAGTCAGGTTTTCAGTGTGTGCCTTTCTGCAGTTCAGCCAAATTGTGGCATTTTCTCTGTTATCTCCTGGTTAAGATTAGTGGTGCTAAACGTGATCATCAAAAAACACCTTGATAAGAGTCTGAATCTCAGTTTTAATTGCTGTTTCTTATTTCTTAACAGCTCTTTCCGCCCCTGTGAAAGGTATGATTTGATTTGCTCCAGCCATACATACATATGTATATAAATATATATATATATATATATGTATGTATATATAGTTTTTTCTCATCAATTATAGATCATGAACTTGTCTCGCCCTCTGATGTCGCTGCTTCTTCCTCCTCCCGCCTCTCGCCTTTTCCCCAGTCACCGTGGACAACATGACCATGTTCGACAAGGAGGATTTCCACATCATACTGCCCTCCCTCACGGCCGAGGTCACGTTCCGGAACAGGTCGGCCCCTCGCTCCGACGACGTGGTCCTGATGCGAGGCGGCACCGTGGTCAGCAGCCGCGCCAAACTCAACCAGCAGCTCAGGCTCCTCCTCATCGAGGCCGTGACGGAGTGGGACGAGGGCCTGTACACCGTCAAGGACTCCAATAATCCGGAGGACGTCAGGAGCATCGGGCTCATAGTCCGAGGTACCACATGACCGGATCTTGCCTTGCAGCCTGGACTGATTTGTTTCACCTTCACAGGGAGATCCGCAATCTTGATCGCTTGATTATCAGTGAATCTTTGATCACATGATGATGAATGAAATTCATCACAGTTTCTCATTTTATCATATTGGTTCTGCACATACTGTACATACTGTGAGAAAACATTTGAGAATTGTGTCAACCTTAAAAAACATGTTTAAGCCCTAATTTCAAGCGTCTAATACATGGTAGAACACGATTTTCAGCATTATTTCAGTTGAGATGCTTCGATCCCATCTCATTCATTTTTCCCTTTCAATTTCTAGATCTGGTATTGTAAACTGAACTATTTAACGCTACATAAATTTGGTCAAATGAGCCTCACTTTGACAAACTACTGGTAAAAAGCTCCAAAAAAAAGCATGAATGTGCAGCTTTTCAATCCAGTAATGTGATCGCCTCTCCATGATCCACCTTTGATTTTGAGGGTTTGATCTCGGGGTGCATTTTCTTAAAATAAAAATCCACTGGGTGACACCAGAGCCACAGGATTAAGCTGCTTATATCTGATCTGGAGTCAGTGTCGGGGCAGCGCAGGAGCTGACATTCTTCCAGCTTTCACAGTGAAGTCAGCTGCAGAATAAACCTCTCCGTTACACATCCTGTTTGTCCTCAGAGCTTTACGGGCGGCAGAAGTGTTGACGCTGGACTCTGACTAGTGCTTCTGATGACGTTAAACGCACACACACACACACGCACACACAGAAGCACACGTGAGAGGCGGATGGACTGATTCAGACACACTGGGGGAGGACTGGGCTCAAACCCAGCGTGGATAAAGGCCACTGTGGCGTAGTGCTACTGTATGTAGAAGATGTGCCATATGGAGGCAGTAATGTGTTGTGAGGTGATGAGATGTGTGTGTGTGTGTGTGTGTTTGTGCACGTGGTTGTGGGAGCATACTGGAGCTGCCAGGCGGTAATTATTCAGCTCTTTACCCACCAACCCACCCTCTCCTGTTCTCCCTGCTGTTTTCCTGTCTTTATCTCGTCTTCGGTGACTTTGCCTCCGTTTGGTTCGACTCGCTACCCTTTCATTTCAGCTCCTCTGGTATTTTCGGATCAGCGCTCTTTTCCGCTGCAATCTGTAACCCCCTGTCCTTTTTGCCACATCTGTCAGGCCTCTTCCTCTCTGCCCCTTCTCTCCTTCACCCCTATATCTCTCCTTTCTGCCGCTTCATGCTCCAGCGTACCCTCCTTCACTTGAGGCAAATAAATACAGTTTTTTCTGTTTAAATGTCAAGACAGGTTCCCGCCTGCTGTAGTTAACCGTCCCTTTTACTCCAGTATAAAGCGTTCACAGCCCGGCTTTTGCCTCCTCCTAGATTGCTCCAACGAGGTGAGCGTTAAATATGGAGGCAACTTCCAAATGTTTGGTGTGAGCCTGCCCATCACCCTGGAGTACAGGCCCAGCGCTGTGGAGGCCAACCAGACGTCCAGGTAGAGCCAGCCACAATAAAGCTAATAGTTCAACCCATGAAAGAAAAGACGAAGCAAGAAGTCTGGCCTCTCTGACCTCCTCGTCCCACAGGCCTGCTCTGGTGCTGATGACCCTCACTGGGCTGTCCAGGGAAGGCTACCAGGGTCGCATCAATGCGGACGACCGCCACGTCACCCTCAGCACCGTCACCGGGGCCGACGAGGGCAGCTACACCATCCGGGACGTGGAGGGCGACATCCAGCAGAAGATCTGTCTCAAAGTCAAAGGTGAGAGAGAGAGAGAGCAAGACAGGTCGTATATTTTCTTGCCTCCTCGGGGCTCGACTCGTTTTAACTGACCATCACCTTCCATCAGGATGTTGTTGTTGTTGTTGTTGTTGATGTTTCCTCTCCACTTGCCAGCTGTAATGGCTTTTTTAAAGACGCTGGTTAATGGGCTGGAGCAGGCTAATGCTTTTTACATGATCCATGGCCTCGAGAGAGCTGCGATGTATTTAATGTGCGTCCTTCCTGGTCCGTCCGACCGTCTGTCTGTCTCCCAGAGCACCAGACCTTCCTCACGCTGCCGTACGGGAAGAGACTGAAGATCAACCTGATACTCAACAGCTCGCTGGTCCATCTCTACTACAAAACGGCCTCCGACTCCACGCCACGTCTGCTGCTCGACAAGGGAGAGTTTACAAATGTAACTGGAGCCACTTGTTTTCTGCTTTCCATACCAACACATTATTGTTATCTGATCTGTTCTAGAGCAGAGTTAGAAAAATAAACAGTGAATAAGTAATGATATCTAAAGGGATTTTATTCTAAATCCTTGTATTAGATTTACAACAAAAGTGGGAGGCATATTGAGGGTCATTTATTATAATGATAGTTAAGTGTGTCCCTGTCCTTGCCCTGTCGCACCATACAATAGGTAATATGCTACCTATGTACATATATATATATGTGCATATATGTGTAGCCATGACCATATAACTAATTTTCAAACAAAGCTCAGTTTGTATCTTGTACATTGTCTTTATTTTCCAAGTCCATGTCCATACATGAACATTTCAGGTGCCACATAAATGTTTAAATGTATGTCCAGGTCCAATCTGAGCTGGGTTGGGATGAGCGCCTGTCTTTGGAGGGTTCGGTTGTGTATCTGGATCAGGTCAAGGGTGCAGACGCAGGCGAGTTCAAAATCACCGACATACTGGGATTCCCGGTGTCCACCGTCCACCTGAAAGTAGAACGTAAGGAGCACAAAAAAAATGTTGCTTGTTGCTATAATACCATTGATATCGATCCCTGAGAGTAATTGTTTTTCTTTTTTCTTTTTTCCTTATGTCATTTACATACAAGCATACAAGCTGGAGTCGCTCTATGTGGCCATCATCGCCCTGCTGGGCCTGCTGGCGTTCCTTCTGCTGGTCTGTCTGCTGTCCTGCCTGATCAAAGTGAAGAAGAGGGCCAAGAGGGCCGCTGCCCTGGAGAAGCTCGCCCAGAACGCTGGCCGAGAGGATGAGGGAGAGGCCTTCAGAGAGGTCGGAGGGACACCATGAGTGATGCTGATGTTGATAGCGTGGGCTCCAGGTTTAATAGAAAGAGTTTTGTGCGTGTCTCCTCAGGTGGTCAAGAACATCACCAAACTCAGTGAGGAATCCAAGCACTCCCAGGCGGACAATACGGAGAAATCCCAGAGCACTGAGGTGGATATTAAAGTAAGAATGTGTGATGTTTCTGTTCTTAAAAGCGAGTCTTTGGAAGGTTTTAACACTGTCTCCATTTTTATGCTGTTTTCCTGCGTTCAGACAGCCGCAGCTTATTCAGAACGCTGCTGCTAGAGTCCTCACTAAGGTCAACAAAGTGGATCACGTCAGTCCAGGTCTCAGTGGCTTCCTGTGTGACAAAGAGTTGTTTTTTCTAATATTACTATTGGTTTATGAAGCGCTGAATGATGTCAGGATCAACGTATACCTACCTCTGATCTGCTGCTATGTTATGAACCGTCCAGACCTATCAGGTCTTCTGGGACGGGTCCCCAGAGTCCAAACTAAACCTGGAGGTTTTATTCACAGCTTATCTGGAAGGAACTCCCAGAATACCTGAGGTCTGCTCCAACCCTCAGTTCTTTTCAATCAAGGCTTAAAGCTTTTCTGTTTGCCACTGCCTTTTATGAGATCATGTTTGGGACAGTTCGATCCTATCTTGCACTGCACTGTTGCTGCACTCTGACTTTTATTCTCCTGTTTTATCCAATTTTAGCTTTTAATCATCTTCCATTTTATTTTAATGTTTTGAAATCCTCCCTTTATGAACCCTTGTCTGTCTTTTTATCTCTTCTTTGAAGCACTTAATGATTTTTTATTGGCGTCAAAAGGAATGAATTAACGTTGTCTGTTTGAATCCAGGGTCTGGAGGTTTCCTCTAAAGAGGTCGGGGTCAACAACCTGGAGACCAGTGACTCCGGCGTTGGCTTTAACACCGCCCTCCCATTGGACACTGACACCGATGTCCCCGATCCAATCTCAGAGTCTGCGGCCGCTAGCATCTCCGTCGCCCCCGAAACCAAACCCAGTCCACCGCCTGCTGCTGAGTCTCAGCCCAGCGCTCCGCCAGCTGAGGAAATGAAGCCCAGTCCAGTCGAGCCCAAAGCCTCCACGCCGCCCAAGACCCCCGAAAAGAAAACCCCCGACCAGCCGGTGGAGGTGAAACTCGACGTGCCCAAGCCGGCGGAGGCCAAGCTCAGCCCAGCTCCGAGCCCTGAGCCCGGGGCTCGGCTGAGTCCGGCTGAGCCCAAGCGTGCGCCCAGCCCCAGCCCCACCCCCAGCCCCGAGCCCAAACCGGCCGTCCCCAAAGCCACCACCCCGACCCCCGAAACCAAGACCGCCCTGACGCCCACGCCCGAGCCCCCCAAACCCACCACACCGGAGCCGATAACCAACGGCACTCCTGAACCGGGCCCGGAGTCCAAGCCGAGCCCAGACCACGCCGACATCATCGGGGGCTCGGCTCTGAAAGCCGCTCCCCCTAAAACCCCCGAGGTGGAGCTGAAATCCAGCGGCGCGGCGGTGGAGGCCAGCAAAGATGGCGGCGTGGCTGAGGATACGACCACCACCACCTGAGAACCGGCCCCTGGAAAAACCCTCAGGAGGCCCCACAGATTCTCTCCATCCTCAACCACTGTAGACAATCAAACACCCCCCCCCCCCCGACCAAATAATGAAGCAACCACTGAAACTGGGGCTAGGACTTTGGTTTAACATATCTAATGCCTGAACACAGTATTAGTATTTGATAATTTCACTCGTCTATAACCGACACGTAACCTTTGAGACTTTCTGATTCGATTGGTAACGATTTTACTTCTTATTATACACCTTGCAGCCTCAAACGGTCAGACTGCAAAACCAAAATCTTTTTGCAGAGTTTACAAATACAAAGTTCAAGGAAAGGGTTTTTTTTTTTTGTAACATAGCGATGTAGCCAGAAAGGTTTACAACATTTCATTACAGCGAGTAGTTGACCTCGACTAACAGGCTTTCAGCATGTGGAGAAACTGCATGAAATATTCAGCCACTGCCAGTGCAAACCTACAAAACGTGTGACGACAGCCTTTCGATTGGACTCGCGGTGAAAGCCCTTCTGATCACACCCAACCGACTCTCATGTTGTCCACATCTTGTACATAGCTTCAACGTGGATGTTATTTGCTTGTGGCAAGCCTCAGAAACATGTGCAGTGCATTATCACATGTAGACAGAGACAATTAGCGTTGCGTAACTTTAACCACACCAGAAAACATATTAATAACACTAACCCAACTATTTATAGTCTTCGAAATTGAGATCTGGGCTCCCACTGGATATCTCAGATGATTAAATTGTGTTTTGCCGACTGATCCCTCAAGTCAGGATCAGCCACTTTACTGTCTTTGATCTGGATTTCCCGGTGGCTCTATAAAAATCCCATTATTCCCACAGTTTAATTGGAAGCTCTTGCCCGCAGCAACTCCTGGCTTTTAATGGGACCACCGTGTTCCAGCTGTATGTTGAGCTTTCCAAGAAATACTGAATGAAAATGGCAGGTAAGTAAGTTAGAACATGCTCGTTTTGTGTCTTCGCTCCTCTCCTCATGTTACTCCTTTCTCTTTCCTCCTTCTCAGTCCTTCCCAGTTTCTCCTCCTTAATTCCTTTCTTTTCCACATGAATTCATCCTGACTTTTCTAAAAAAAAAAAAAAAAAGGTTTCTTATGTCTTTGGACCTCTAGAATTAGCTTAACCTTTCCATGCCTAGCATGCTGAATGGCTCCAAAGTATTCCTATGAGGCCTTTAACCAATGCCACAATATTGTCTGTCATAGACTGGCCTGCATGCGTTTTGACATGTGGATGTTCAGTCGACACAAATTAATCTCAGTTTAAAACTCTGGTCCGGTACAGAGGAGGTGTGCAGATAAATTTTAGTGCTGCATTTTGCATGTCTCTACCTCATGTTTTAACCTAGCACTAGGAAACCAGACTTAGTGCACTGAAAACAACAAAAAATAAGCATTTTGGAATTTTGAGGGAAGCACAAAACAGCAGCCATGAAGATTTTAATCAAATGATCAAATGTATAAGATCCACAGCCAACTGGCCTTTCTCGATAACTTTCCTGACTAATTGATTTTTCTTGCCAGTAGATTAAGATCAGGCCAGCGTTTTCAAAGCCATAAGACAAGATGGGTATAGATGTCAGATTTGATACAAAGATCAGTCAGTGTTGTGTGAAAATGTTAAAAGCGAACTTTTAAAGTAATCAAAGGAGCCTCGATGACAAATAGCTTCAGTGTGATAGATAGTCAGATGTAATCCACAAAGGCAGTGATGTAAGTCTTTGAAGATGCTGAATATGCCTAATTTCTAGCCTGGATCTGTACAAGAACCACAAACTTGTTTTTGGCAATACTAAAAATCTCTTCTTTCTACATGTAAACGTAAATATACAGACACACTAACCTGACACACACATTCCAGCCTTGTAAATATTGCATGAGTACGACAGTTTAACCCCATTAAAAGGCTGAATGTCTTTAGTGTATAGTATGGTTGTTGTATTATACGTACCATAATTTAAAGTTCTCACAACATTAAATCCAGAATATGAAATATATACACATCGCTATATACTACAAGTACTAATACTCACTAACTTCTTGAATTAAGTTAACGACCAAATATTGTAAAAAAAAGAAAAGAAAAATCCATTAAGACTATATCAGATCTTTTTAGATCAATTTACTACCGATTTCAACCTGATGATGCTCACAGCGTTAAGTATCACTCACAGTATTTACACGTCGTATTAAACTGTTAAGCTTATGTCACTTAAAGCATCGACTGCAGCATGCCCACGACATGTCCTGAAAAACAGGCTTTTATCGTCCTAAAGTTGTATATCTGTGCGTGTGTGTGTGTGTGTGTGTGGGTGAGAGAGAGAGAGAGAGAGACTAGAGAAGTGAGTCAATGTCTGTCCATCAGTATGCGCGTTTGGATTTCTGTGTGAATGACACATGAGCGTGCTTGCGTGTGCTGAGTCTATGCACTGTACAGGATGAACCTTTTCCGTGTGCTTCGCCGTCCGTTGTGAGTTGAGGTGTTCACGTGCCTGCTTAGATCGTCTCGCAATGTGAAGAAAACAAGTGCTGTGCTCCAGTCATTGAGTGTGAATGTGTTTAAAGCCACAAACTATTGTGTAACAGATGTTGTGAAACCTTGAGTGACTCTCGTCTTTGTTTAGTGCCTAAAAACGTACTATGTTGGATAGTTGGCCTGAACTCTCGTTTGTTAGCCGACACCTCCCTGATGGCACCTTTTTCTCGATCACGGATTCTGAAAGCTGTTTGCACACGTGCTAAAGTGATACCACTGACAAGGCCTGCGATATGCAAACGTATACAAGATATGGGGGACGTGATTTCCTGGCAACAGTACGAAATGCTGAGTGCGCTCTGGGAGTAAGCGAGGGTGTTTCCCATTTCATTAATCACGGCACAGCTCGGAGCGTGAGTGGATTCACGATGGCAGCAGATGAATGATAAATGCGCTGTGCGGGTAACCCGCGGGGTTATGTTGTGGTACGCGATGGATGAGGGACTGCTAAAACAGCATTTCCGAGCACCGCCACCTCTATATATTGTCAAGTGATTGTAATACCAAGCCACTCAGAGGAAAGGAGGGGGGACGCGTGCGGTGGTTTACTCAGCGTCTCCAAGACGGCTCAGTCTGGTGGGATTGGAGTAAATACATCTAACCGGTGCCAGCAGGATTCTGGTTTCACACCCACCTCTGATAACCCACAAATAGAAACCACTACTTTTAAGACCGGTGGCACTTCTTCTTGCACTTTGTGAGTTGTCTCTGCTCTGATCCTCTCTGTTTACTTCTGCTGTTCTGGCCTTGGTGTGGTGTGGTGCATCCCACATGTTCCCTCTGTACAACCTTTTTGCACAACACGTCACACAGATGTTTTGTAAAGACAGTAGTTATTTCCTTTTTTTTTCTCTTTCTTTATTTCGTGTCTAAAGGAATACTAAAAATAAAACAAGCGACCATGACCTTCACTGTCCCCTTGTCTCTGTTTTCCTATTCTTGGAGCAATGAACTGGTGGAAAGAACAGCTCTGAGACAGAGCTGTCCATCTCCCCTGTCTCTGCTAGTCATCTCACTCAATGTCAGCCGCCGTCACGCGCCACTTTCTCACCCCTCAGGCCCCGCGTGCCACTAACCCCGCCGCCTCATTCTGGGCTTCAGGAGCCTCGCCAGGAAACATCAGGGCAGAGCAGGCACAACAGAGATATTTATAACCAGGCCATAGGTAATGTCATAATGCTGTTAGCACCTGCTGCTGACCCTGAAGCTGCAAATCAAAACCTTCCCCTGGTTGTTTTTTTTTCCCCAAGTGTCACATCTGACCACAGTCTTTTTATAGAAATATCAACAGCAGAAAGTATTTTCTGTTTTTCCTCTTTGATCATTTAATGTGGAGTTTTGGAAGTCGCTGTCAATCATGTGCATGATTAGGGCTGCAACTAACATTATTATTAAATCTGCTAATTGCTATTATTTTCTCAAGTAATTATTTTGTCAGTCAAATTCTTAAAGGAAAAACACGAGAGAAAAAATAAGTCTTCAAATGGCTTAAATCAAACAAAAACCCAAATCCAAACCCCCAAAATATTCATTTTATTGCCAAATGACCAACAAATCTTCAAATCAGTGAGACCTGAACAATCAAATATTCTTCCTTTTCGCTTGAAAAATAACCAATGGTTTATCCGTCAATACAGTTTTCCAGCTCTAAATTGAATATTTCTACGTATATAAAACCTGTTTTGTGAATCTCAGCTTGACAGGCCGACGAACGAGTCCCTCATCAAAGCGAAGGAGTAAAGAGTTTAAGCGGCCCTGCGTTCTCCCCGTCGTCTGTGTCGCACGGGTTGTAGAACGGGTACAGAGGAGCCAGGACCGTTCCCATGGTGAAGGTGTAGATGGGCGCCATGGTGACGGCGTTGTAGAAAGACACCTCCTCGCCCTCGCAGTCCAAGTACACGCCGATGCGGTGGAGGCGCACGGACACGTTGACCTTGGTGGGCTTGGGGTCGGTGCAGGCCAGGACCGAGCCGCCCTTCAGGGCCAGGGTCCAGATGCCGCTGGAGGTCCCCGTCGCCGCCATCTCCCCTCTGGGAATGTCTTGGCGGGCCACGCCCAGCCTCCACGCCGTCTTCTTGCCGACCTCCACCTCCCAGTAGTGGCGGCCCGAGGTGAAGGCCCGGTGGCCCAGCACGCAGTAGTAATAGTGGAACCGCCGCGGGTTGGCCTCGCAACTCGACGTGTCCTTGTCTTCCTCGAACCACACTGAGGTGCAAGACTGGGACAGGGACAGATTAGGGTGGGCTGTCTCAGGGTCAAAGGTCATTGACGTAATATCTGTAGGCGAATAGAGTTTCAATAAGGTAAGTTGTGGTGTTTTTTTTTTCCCCGCATGTGTTGATGTCAAATAACGTGTATGGACATACTTGGGTATAGACAGCTCTTCATGTGCTTCCATATCCTGTACTGTATGGGCCCTACGAACTGACCGGAGCGCACCTCTGTGTCCACTTCAGCTGGAAGAACAAAGCTGACCTGAGACCTGCCGGGACAAAACAGGACAAAAGCAGACTGGGTAATGAACACCTGAAGTTGTCTGTGATGAAATGTCAAGCATGCACACACACACAGACGATGAATAAAATGTGGGGGGGAAATAGTGAAAGGAGTAAACAGAGTAGGAATACTTGCCTTTTTACAAGATCCTTAAGTTCCTGCAATGAGAGGAATACTTAGATAACACTGCTTGTAAATGGTGGAAATGAATGTTTGTCACTGTCTGTAGACTGCAAAGCACTTTACTGCCACCCTCTACTTGCTGACCACTGCAGTCCCTGCCTTTTGTCCTTTCACTTTTAAATGGGATTGATTGATTTTGACCTGCTAAACTGGGCAAGTCAACTCTTTGACTGATTGTAAGCAATCAATGTCTATAATTGATCGAATACGGATGGAGGAGGAGGCGCAGCTGCCACACGGCCCTGAGATCTAAATTTGCAGAGTCATATTGCTTTCCCAGCCTCTCTGGGCAACACCTCTAGTTATTCTGACCATTCGTATGTTGGGTAATGTTTGATCCCAGGCCCCAGGGAATGCTTACAATGACCCACATGGATCTGTTGTTGTGCAGAGAAGTTTCCAGAATGCTTTTTTGGAGGGTGGCCAGACTATTCTCCACCTCCTTCTCTGTTCCCGCTCAGACCCTCAACTTCCAAACTGACATCACTCCTGTGACCGCAGCCCTGCTTTATATAGCCACACTTTATTCAGGCCATTAACAAACCCAACTTAAGTGACAGTCAAACACTTTCTCCTCACTTTCAGCAGTTTTGGACTGTCCTCCTCCGCCAGTTTGCCGTTAAGCACCGTGATGGCTCGCTCCAGGTCCCGGCCTTGCTCTGCAATCTTTTTCTCTCTTTCCTTCAGCTGCTTCAGTTGTTTCTGTCTCTCCCTCCTCAGTCGCTCCAGGTCCTTGCACTCCTCCTCATCCAGGAAGCGATGGAGGTTCTGAAACTCAGCTCTGATTTCTCGCTCCAGGGCATCAAAACTGGTCTGAGACAGCAAGGGAGAAAAAAAGTTCATTTCCAAGGCTTTGAAAGCATTGACAACGTTCAAAATTGTCTTCAGCAGAAAAGTTTTAAATGCAAACTCATTTGTGTCGCATTAAACTGGAACCAAACTGAATGATAAGAACGTATATTTGATAAGATGAGAATTAATAATGCAGCACAAACCTCTACTTCCACTGCCTCGACATACGTCTCTCGCTCTGCTTCTCTGCACTCATCTACCTCATGCTTGATTCTTTTAATAGCCTGGACAAGCTTTTCCTGTAACACACACAGACCCACAAACATATTCATTCACACACAGATGAGAAATTTAGAGTTAAAAAAAAACATGTTGAGGGAGACCGTTACTGATTATTGTAAGCCGTGGCAATAGCTAGAGTCACATGAAGAGTGGAAATGTGTCTCATGTGAGCTGTTCTAAATAGAGCAGCAGGTGTAACCCATAAAACTTGTGGCTTACCTTGTAATCACAGAGGAGCCGTTTATTGCAGTTGTTGTTGGTGTCTTTGGTGTGGTTTTGGTACATTCCAGTTCTGCAAATGGGACAAAAAACAATTTGAGATAGCTCGAGTGAAAAGGCAACAATGGTGGGAGCAGGAGGGAGGGACAAATCTGGAGGACATGAAAGTACAACAGTCGAGCAGAGGCAGAGGGAGGGAGGGAAGGACACAGTCACACACACATACACACACATGATAACACACTACGGTCATTCCAATAGAGCAACAAGGACGTACATCCAAGCAGGAAATTAACGAGAGAAACGGTATTGACAAGCACAGATCAGTATCCACAGCTTGACTTGAAAATATATAGATCCATTGAAGGTAGAAGAGAGAAAGGAGGAGTGTCAGTGAGGCTGTGATGACTGTGGCTGCCAGGAGGGCTGGCTAGAGGGCTGGCAGCAGCAATTTATGGTAGTAGACACATTAGGGTCTATTTCTGTCTGCCCGTGTCTTTGGAAACAAAGAAGAATCTGGTGGTGGAGGGCAGCAGCCAGTCAGTCAGATATTGTTTCATATCTGCAGTTGTTTTTGCCTGCAAGGGAGACAACATGTGTTTATTTTTGCTCTAATGTCTGCGGGTGTGTGTGAGTGTGGACCCGGTGCTGCAACCATGAGCTATTACAGTGCTTGCTTTGCATTAAAGATGCTGTTTGCCTATCCGTTTCCTGCTTGCCTTTCATTTTGGGGTCGGTGGTGGTGGTGGTGGTGGTGTGGAGGGGTGCTGTCTCAAAACGTGCAGTCAGCATTTCTGCTCTCCTCTCTCCTCAGAGTGCTTCTGCATCCCAGAGCCCAGACTCTAGTCTCCTCTCTCTTTTATAGCTGCTTTGGTTTCACATCTTAACTTTTTATATCTCTGCCTCTGTCTTTGTCCCTGCCTCCCATCAGCTACCTACACACACACACACACACACACACACACACACACACACACACACACACACACACACACACACACACACACACACACACACACAGGGGGTCTTGCACTGGGTACGGGTGCAGTGAAGCAGCATTACTCATCTCTGCAAATGTTCCTAATCTATAATTCATGGATTCGGGTCCTGGCAAGTGACTGTGCTGAGCTGAGGTTAAGCTGCAAACTCAGTGCACTGTGGTATGCGGCAGGTGGAGGGGACAGGATGATTCAACAAAGATCAAAATCCCCAATGCATGGAGACATGGTTGTATGCAACAAGGCCTGTATGAGAATCAAGGCTGCCATATATTTGATCCATATCTTTATCTACCTTTAAGGTGTGTTTTTAATCCAAACGTTAATCATAGGATACAGGATTTTCCCACAATTTGTACATCTGACCTTTTACATTGGCATACAATGCAATATACACTAAGCAAATACACAGAGCAGAACAGGTATCCAAATGGTTGAAATAGTTGCTATTTAATCAAATACTTCTATTAATTCCATTGATAAACATAATTTTGAATCTGCAATAGACTGGTGACGGAGCATTAGGTAGTAAGTGGGAAAGATAATTGAAGGATGGATTATCTGAGTATATTCTCCTGCTCAGCCTTGAAACATTAGGACACACTTCATTAGGACACAAGCTCAGGCTTTGTCAATCATGTCAGGCCTTATTCCGGCCCTGCTCATCCTCATGGGAGAGTTGCCACAAGACATTAGAGGGGAGCAGTTAATGACGAAGTACTGGGCTAACCTCACAGGACCTGATGAAAAACACCCATCCACACTGGTAGTGCAGATTGAGGTCAGGAGCGAAGCAAACAGCATAGAGCAAGCTTTGGGTGGGTGTGACAAAAGATATGCAGAGGACCTGGGGGTTATTAATATCAAGCTGAGCTCAACAGCAGTTATTCCAGAGGCTGTGCCATGGACATGCTCATGCCAGATAGATGTGCACTTGCTGGAGCTGGAGAAGTCTGAGAAACTCAGATTAATTTTCAGAGCTCCTTTCAGGTCACGCTAGAATGTAATGTTTACAAGATCTAGAAATATATCTTATAAATAAGATATGTCATGCTGACAACAGGACACTGAATTCAGCAAGTCCAGGTGCTACTCTACTGACTGACAGCGAGGCACTCTAAAGGGACGAGTTAAACTGTTGCATGGCCCCTGGCACAGGCGGCTTCCTGTGTTGCTCTGTGGTACAGCTTGTTGGGATGAATCTGTCACTGAGTGTACTCCTTTGTTTAAGGAGTGCACCGTGGAGTGGATGTGACATAAGTTGGACTGTTCTTCTATCAGATACCACCTCCAGTGAGTCCTGGTTCACCTCCACCACATTACTAGCCTTGTGGAATATTTTGTTAATCCTGATAGCAACTTTTCGCCTAAACCTGCTGCCTCAGCACACAACAACAAAGAGAAAAACACTAGCCACCACAGACTTATAAACATCCTTGGCATCTTCATGAAGATGTTGAAAGACCTCGGCCTCCTCAGAAAATAGAGGGCATCAGTGTTTTTGTAGCAGACCAGTGTCGATGTTGGTGAAATAGATCTTTGGAGCCACGAGGATGCAATGTCTTTGGCACAGGAGCGAGGCCGGAAATCTTCCACCACACACATGACCCCTTAAAAGATTTGGGCTCATGTCGAAGATTGTTTGAAGTACACCACATAGCAGAAGGAAGCATACTCAAGGTGACTGGGCTGTCAAGAAACAGCCTAGGGTTCAGCGTTCTTTTGACACACAGTTGTGAAGCTCAATGTTTGCAGGATGCACAAATATATGTTAATATGTCACTGGACATTGACATGCTAGATAGTGAGGTTGCCTCGCAGTGAAGAAGGCAGGCCACTTGTTAGAAACGCTGTTGGGAGTCTTTCCCTGTGGAGTTGGAGTCTATTGGAGACACTAAATTACCCCTGGTGTGAGTGTGAGAGTGAATTACGTATGTGACAACATTGGGTGTAAAGTGGGTTTGACAATGGACGTCACAGGATAGAGACAACTAGACAACTGACAGTGATTTTATTTCAGTTACACAAAAGAAAATTGTTTTAATAAAGCCCACACTAAAGGGGTTATAGGTTTGGGTTAGGGTTGAGGACAAGGTTAGGTTTGAGGTTGTGTTTTTTAAAGTACATATTTAAATCTACACCGTGCTGGCAGCACATATGATTTAATACTGAATGGGGAAAAACGATATGAGTAGTCTGTCATCGCGTGAACATGTGTCTATGCAATTAGTTTTACATTCCGAAACACAAGATGGCGACAGAGGGTGTAGCTGCGCTGGTTGCTAAGCAACCGAAGAAGAAGAGTGTCCCGCCCATTGCGATGCATGAAAATGACGTCACGACAGTAAACAAGAGTATGTCGCACAGACAGACACAAATTAGAGGTATTACTGTCTTCACCCGAGGATAAAACGACTCTTGCGAGGCACAGATCTAGCTTTTGCATGTGTAAAACGTATCCTATGTGTTTGTTTCATGTGCATTTGCGACTACCGAGCAATCGTGAACTAACTTGTCCAGTTAGCAGGTTATTGCTAGCTTAGCATGATGCACCAGCCCGTGTCATGAGAATCAAAGAGTATGTTAGTAGCTGTGTGCTGTTAGTAGTTTTCATCCATTAATTACATGTTGTATTTCAGAAATGAACGGGCAAGCGGACGTGGAAGTAGACTACAAGCGCAAGTACAAAAATCTCAAACGGAAATTAAAATTTCTCGTTTATGTGAGTACCATCGTATGGCCAGTTATGAGTTGTAAGCATGTTGCAAATAGAAATATTCCTCTCATCTGATCGGTGTTTTAACCCCGTTTCAGGAACAGGAATGTTTTCAGGAGGAACTGAGGAGAGCACAGAGAAAACTTCTCAAAGTGTCGAGGGACAAAAGGTGTGTGGTGTGTCTATCTGGAAAGACGTGGCTATTACTCCTATCTACATGTCTGCATATCTATAAATAACAATGAGTCCTCTCTGCAGTTTCCTCCTGGACAGACTGCTGCAGTATGAGAGAGTGGATGAAGACTCCTCAGGTAGTTATTACTCCTTATCTGTAAAAATAACTTGAGTCTTTTGTGTTTTACATTTGTTAATTCTTTTGTCTCCTGTGTTTCAGATTCAGATGCTACAGTTTCATCAGAAAATAGTGATGTAGAAGGCCCCAGAGAAAGGGAGAGGGAACGGGAACGTGAAGTGCCAAAAAAGTAAGTGAGGGGTTGTCATAAATCCAGAACTTGCACCGACAAATGTCAGCCCATTACCTTTACTGTCCTCTGATTTTCCTGTGGGATGCAACACCATACACATCTTAAATGCACTTTTTAGACAATCCATCCATCATCCTACCCACCTTGTATCCAGTGGTGTCTTGGGGGTCTGCTTGTGCCTATCTCTAGCACACACAGGGAAGGGAATTTACCCTGGACAGCTCTCGTGTCCATATCAGGGCATACACAACATTCAATCTCACTCCTAGGAGAAATGTTGAGTTTCCAATCAGCCTCAACATGCATTCTCAACTGTGGGATGAAACTGGGGCCCTCTGCTCGATTAATCATGCTAATGCATGTACAGCTGAGAGCTGAAAGATGGAGAAAATTTGGAATTTTTCATTTAAACTGGCTTGATCTCTGCCTTGGCCTTAAGTGTGCTGGAAAAAGGCACTGGCAGACCACCAGGACATTAATGCATGTAAGATAATGGAAGCACAATAGAAACAAATGGGCCAAAGTGGACGAACCATTTTTTTTACCCGGGATTCTTTGGCTGGCTCTTCATTTTATTTTGTTCACTCTTTCCAGACGAAGAAGCAGTCCAGGGGCATGTCTCCCCTCGTCCTCCTCCCCTCATCTGTCCCTGCTGTCCCGTCCTGGTGTAAATCCCTTACAGTCATCAGGCTCTGGACCCTACCTCAACGCCGTGAGTTTCCTCCTCCCTCTCCTCCACCTCAGCGCAGCTAGCAACAGTAACATTGCTGCCACTGTCGTCTCCTCATCTGCAGACATAATCCATGTTTTGATTTGGCATTATATCTATATCTATGATTTGATTGTTTTTGTCATTCTATTCATAAGTGCTTTATCTCTTTCTGTTTTTGTTCGACGCTTACAATGGCATCGCTGTCATTGCATTGTTCATACGTCCATGTGTGTTTTTGTGTTCTGTGTTGTGTGTGTGCGTCTGTTTTATGGACTGCCTCTTGTTTGTGTGGTCAATTGGCAATTTGGGGCCTGCGTGTGTGTTGGGCAGATGCCCTTCCCACCAGAGTATTTGGCTCCTCCAGCTGAACGAATGAAGAAAGAGAGAAAAACAAAGACGCCTAAAAGCAAGAAAGAGACCACGGGGAAGGTGAGAGAGTACAAGGGAGATAAGATGCCCAGACATAAGCATAATGCAGACATACTGCGTTCTTCTAGCACCCTGTATATTAATATGCTTTGTTGTATTTGATGGCACTGGGGCCCAGTTGTGAGATTTTTCTCTAACTTTGCTGCACGTCTGTCTTCACCTACATCTGTCATGCAGCCATTCATGCACACCGCACATTCCTTTATTACATGCCCACCATCACGCCCTCATCGCTAATCATTTTGCTTTATGCTTATGCTACACTCAGGTGGTTGCCCCTATGGCAGCTAATTACCCACAAGCCACGGCAGCCCCTCCAGGAGCCAGCGGGCCCTTCAGCTGGGTTCCCAGGCAGATGCTGAGCGGAGACGCAGCTGAGGAGGAGGGAGACAGCGACGCGGACAGTGACCGGGGGGACGAAGACAGAGGAGAGGGGGACGAGGCTGAGCTGGTCATTGACATTCCCAACGAGTGAGCCCCACTGTGCGTTTTTATACGGGGGATGCGGAGGTGGTACATGAAGACGGAACATGACTGGACCTGTTTCACATTTTAAGAAGGGGAGCATAGCTCCTCCAAGTGGACTTTTACATGATTGCAGCATCATTGTTTATCTCAAAGGCAAACAAGGTTCTCCTGCATTATGGTAAGAATTGCATTTAAGGAAAATGGTTTCAGTTTTACCATGTTGATTTTCAGTCAGTGGCCGTCAGGATATTTGGATCCACACAGCTTCAAGTTACCCGCTGCTTTCTTTTGAACAGTCTTTCTGTGGTTGCACACAGTATTCAATGACCACCATTATAATGCTGTTTCAGTGTTAGGCAGATATTTCATTGTTTTCTTCACAGGTTATTTACCATCTGACATATGTGCGATGTTTTTTTTTTTTCACATTTAAAATCCAAGCCGATTCATGTTACTGGAGAGATATTATTTTTGCACCTACTAAATTGTGTGTTTGAGAGAATAAAGTGTCAGATATTGTCCTTTCAGTCACGCTCTCTGCTTTTATGTGCATTTTGTGCTCACTTCTTACAGCTGCAGTCCACAACCTATAGAGACCATGTCAGCCAGTACAGCTAGTTTGGACAGGTGTATTAAAAGCACCCAAATGCCTATAAAGGCGAGGTATTGCCCCACCCAATATATCACACCCTGAAACTTTCATTCCTGAGCAATGGTCTGTCACTGAGCTATGCTGCAGACTCTGTCAGTCCGCTTTATGTGCAGGGCCGACCACATTCACTCCACAAAAGCTAAGACTGAGGAAGGCTCATGTCAACTTGTAGGTTTTTGTATGTGTTTTTCTCAGTTTGCTAAAGGAATTCTGAGACTGCTCGTGACATTAGCCCTGGGATACATTTGCCTTATGATGGTCATAATTCTTCAGTAACATGAAGGCCGTTGGACTGGATTCCACCTTCTCCCTGATGTGAAGGAGGGGGCGAGGTCGTTTCATGAAACGCACACACACACTTACAAAACTGGCTTATACGATTAAATGCAAATCTCTATTTTTACAAAATAACAGTTTTGCTAAGAGGAGTCAGTGCCAGCAACGTGTCTCAACAGGCTGATATTAAGCCAAGTGAGCTGCAATCCGAGCTGTGACAGCGAATGCGTGTTGAACTACAGTATGAAGTCAGATTTCCAGAATTGCTGCTTTCTGGAGTGAAACAGTGACCCGTGGCGTGAAGTGACATTGTTGAATTTAGAGCTTGGTTGCTCACATTTTACACAGAGCCGAGTCACAAATCTTGTTCAGCTTGGAAGCATTTCACAGCAAGTGTCTAGGTTGACGGTGGGAGTCAGCACTTCATGGTATGTGCTTCACAGAGGAACCGCGCGTCCATCAAACAGCTAACCTCGTAGCACAACGACCATTGTTTGGGAATGCAGACTGACTGGTAATTAACAGCGTTAAATGGGTGTTGGCTTGGGTTTGTGTACCTAAAAGACCTGTGAGTTCTAGGTGTAACCATGTGTAGTGGAAGAGGAGGGAGGGAGGGAGGGAAGGTGGGGTAAAGTGGAGGTACAGCCAGAGGGAGAGTCAGAAGAGGGTGGAACTGACAGAGGGGGCGAGGTTGTCAGGGAAAGGGAAATGAAGGAGTAAGCAAGATTGTGCCTGCAACACAGATTCACTCTCAGTCCAGCTGGCATTAAAGGAGGAGAGGAATGGCTGCAGACACATTTGAGCAGGGAGTGAGGAGCGAGTGAGGGGAAACGACAAGCCAGCAGCAGCAGCAGCAGGAGCAGCCAACCCCCGGCCACCTTATCTTTATCCATCTATAAACGGAAACCACTGGATAATTTATAAGCCTCTCCCTCTCGCTCTGTGTGAGTGAGTGTGCGGGAGAGAGAGAGAGAGAGAGGAGGGGGGGATCCGCTGAGCTCACCACCACCACCACCACCACCACCAGCATGCTGCGTCCTGCTGCTGCTGTCAGTGCAGCTGCTGCAGCTGTCTGGCTGCTGGCGCTGCTGGGCCCCGGCCCGGCTCTTCCAGCTGAGGATGACAGCGCCAGCCCGGGCTTCAGCCTCTGCAGCCACTGCTTCTACAGACAGACGCCTCCTCGGGGAGCCTCGGCAGGGCCACCGCTGCGCCCGCTCTGCCACAGACTGCCCGGCGGACAGGCGTTCGCCACTCTGACCAGACCGACCTGTGACACAGCTGTCTACTCGGCCTTCCATCTCAGCCGCGCAGGGGCGGAGGGGGAAGGAGAGGAGGGGGGAGATGTTGTGGTAAGGAACTAGCAGATATCAGCCTTGTCGGAGTGCTCGTTTCTCATACAGAATGGTGAAATTTGAAAGTGTTGTACAAAATCACGTTTGAGATTTCCAGCATGCAGTTACACACCAGTGGGAAGTGGTGTAGTATATTTGCTAGAATTCTCTACTTTTGAGGTAGTTCTGCGTAGTTATTGTGATTCTGTTTTGAGTGGAATATTATACTTCAAGCCCTCTGAATACATGATTGATGCAAGATTTGTACGCAGAAATGGTGATAAGCAAATCAAAGAAAATTCTTTTCGTGTTTGCTGAGTTGTTACAGACTGCACCAATGTGAGTCATTTCCTTTCTTCAAAGACTAAAAGAGCTACATACTTGATTTTCTTTACCCGAGTCATTACTTCTAGTGCACTGGCCTTGAGCTCCACTGTGACCAGGGACAAAAAATAATGCAACTTTTCTTGCAAGGAGATGTCTGAATGAAAGTTTCATTGTTATCATATAAAACAAACAATGAGATATACACACACACACACAAATTATACACTGCACTTACATATATACTGTACATTCTTGCATACCTGCACACACACAGACGTGTACTCTGAGTTGAATTGAAGCATAATAAATAACAGTAGCAATAAATAACATAAGCAGCCTAAGAAGTACAGTAGTAGTATAGTTTAGTGTGTGGTTAAAGCATCTATTATTCAGTTAAATAGGTACTTAAGCTTTAGTAGCATTTTACTTAATCAGTATGAACCTTGTTTATAATGGAATAATTTGAATGGGTTTCATCACAGTGGTAGTACTTTTTCTTAGATAAGAAGAGATGTTTTTTTCTACCATTGCATACATTCTAATACAGTCATACTCCATTTGTTTCTGTCTTTTTCCCTTGTCAGACAGAGGAAGGAGTGGACAACATTAAAGTAGCAGTGCCAGCCCTTCTCAGACAAGACGAAGATCTCTCTCTTCATGTCTCGCCCGCAGACCCCCTGCTTCAGCTCTGGGACTCAACAGTCACAACACTGGTCCAGTCAAGCATCACTCCCCGGTGCAGCACTGTGGGGGGCGATCTGTACATCCTGACGGGGGCAGGGGGTCTCGGGGCTGGCGCAGATGAAGACGAGGAGTGTCAGACGAGGCCGCTGTGGTCTGCAGTGTGCTGCGCTGGTCCTGGGGGGAAGGGTGACTTCAGCGTGGGGTTAATCAGAGAGGCAGAGGAAGGGGAGAGGCAAGTGAGCGTGAAGGAGCTGGAAGAGATGCTCGGAGTGGCAGAGCTGTTCACAGAAGGCTGTGGAGGAGGAGATGTGGAGGGGATATTAGAGGGAGTACACAGTGGAAATATAGAGAAGCTGGATGTGCATCTCTCTGGTGAAAACACAGCAACAGGGGATGCAGAGTCGAACACAGCTGGTCCAGGAGCAGAGAGGGATTCCAGTGCCACCAGCCAAAATCCAAATGAGGACATTAATGCCCGGGTGGCTGGAGAACAAGGGACCAGTGCTGATGTTCAGCCAGAGGAAAGTGATGTTGCAGAGGGCAGACAAAAACCTTCAGCTGAATATGAAACTGTGGATGAGCAGGAGGAAGACACAAACTCCAGCAGCATCCTGATCTACGCTGTCTCCACCACCTTTTCCATCCTTACTGCTCCTCTGTGGCCTGTGGCCTCCACAATCGCACAGTTACCTGGACAGGTGATACAAGTGACCAAACTTTTTAACTATTCATAGTTGTGCTTGACATTGGCATCTCAATATACCACTCCATAAAGCTAAAGAACAAGGGGTTAAAATCAGAGACAGAATAATAAGTGGAGGTAGGTTCTGGTTCTGAAAAGCAAAACCCATGTTGACATGTCCTGGGCCTGCATTCTCTCAAATGGCCACAGAGGGGCAACACTCCTGGTTGCAAAAAGAAGCCAGATTTAATGCAGGTTTATGAGGAAATTAGCTTACCTATCATTTGACTTTTAAACACAACCATAATGCAAGAATAGCAGTTACTGACAGCAGCAAATTTCTATCCATTTACTTTCTATCCATCTTTTTTTTCTCAATTTTTTTTGTATATCTATTAGGAAAAAAACATTTTTTGAGTCATTACTTAAAGTTCTCCCTGCAGTGTTGAGCAGTGACTAAATTGGGTGTGAGGCCAGTAGAAGGCGTGAACTCATTACTTGTCCATGTTTATTATGCTGCTTCACGATTCACCCTTTTTTTCCCTCACTGACAAAGTGACGTTTTTCTCTTTTCTTGCTTCAGGTGACCTACGTTCTCCAGGAAGACCTCGGAGTCCTGTCCACCCTACCTGGAGATACCTTCTCAGTGTTCCACCTCTTAACCTCTGACCTCCTGTCCTGGGTGGGCTCAGCTGCAGATATGCTACTGTCTGTGGGGGAAACCTGCTTCTCCAGCACTTACTACTGCACCTCGTCTATGCTGGACGAACTGCTGAACAGCTGCTACACGGGCGTCACTGGCGTGGGGACCCTGGCTGGAGACACAGTGGGGATATTCACTGGAACGCTGGATAATGGGTGGTGGGTGACCAAGTTCTTTGGAGGGCGGCTGTGGGAGCAGAGCGAAGGGTACATGGGAGCAGTGGTATCTGAGATGGGAGGTCAGGCAAAAGCTGTAGGCTCAGGGTTGGGAAAGCTGGTGTGGAGGAGTGGAAATGGAGTGGGTAAGGTGGTCAGGTTTGGAGGGGGGGTGTTAATGGAGGTGGTGGATTTGTTCTTTGGTGCAATGAGGGGGTCTTCAGGGGAAGAGCCAGAGTCAGAGTGAAAAGTGGATGCCATTTGTAACAAATGCTTTCAAATGCTTTGTTATGTTTTGGTTTCTAATTTTCTTCAGCACATAAGGGATGGAAAAAAGGGAGGGGCGGCTGAACATGATGTCATTTTTAATATGCCTTAGTTGTCGTTGCAGATGGATTGTAAATCAAAAAATATGATTTAGTGTCTCACAGATTTATTCCACTGTAGGTTTTACACTTCACTGTGGCTGGCCGAACAAACAATCTGCTGTATTCGGGGCTGGAGTAAGTGGCCCAAATGAAAACACTGTGCACAAAGCTTTTGGATGTAATTATTCACGTAATTCATAAATGATAACTATTAAAAATGTTGGCTGATATGTATATTTGAATAAAAGAGAATGCTGGCTGATTGTATGTTTGTATAATCAAAATTATTTCTTTTGTCTTTTTCTCAATGCGCCTGATAGCATGCACCTATATTACAATATGCAATTAAAACGAGTTTTTTACATTCATAAAACCAAAGTTTCTGATATGGAAACTATGGAATAAAGAACAGACACACATTTTAGAGGAAGTATAGATTGAAATTTTTATTATATACATAATATATGTTAGATATCTATTTATATACTGTATGTACCCTTTAGCATAAATGCCCCTGAAATGTTGCACCTGGATATGGATCATTTCTTTTGTGTAACCCATGGTGGTGCAACGCTGGAGTTAAAGTTGCCTTGAGTGAACCTCCTTAATCATTAATCAGCATCATTAAGAATAAAGGTACAAAACAAATAATCTTCCGAACTTCCGCTCGATGCCGGAAGCGGCAGATCAAACCCGGAACACATTGCATCAGACTGAGAGGCGCAGAGCGCTCTGTCTCATGTGGCTCTGCTGTGTGCGCTAACTTAAGCTGACGTCTCTTTCTGCTTCATTCAAAGGTACGGACGACTTCTGACACGCCGTTTCTCTACAGCAAAGAGCGGGTTTGTGAAAGCCCGACTTAGAAACGAGTTTACAGCGTTAGCGGCTCGTTGTAGAGTCATCGGAAGCTCAGGACGCATTAGCAGAAAGTCGAGTTGTAGTTTGTGTGATTAGCCGAAGCTAACTAGCATGTTTTGCTTCACTTTTCGTCAGCAGTGACAGGTGGCACAGAGATACATGACAGCGGCTCAAACACAGCTGCTCGCCACTTTCTGACCATTTCGAGGCTACACATTGACCAACATGAAGTACCCAAATCCTCTTTTTAAAACACGTGTAGACCTCTCTCTTTAAAAACCCTTCCATAGACGTCAGTTTTGAGTGGCACGCTTGACCTAAATGAAGGAATGAAATGAACACACCCCCACTACCATGCCATTATACTTATTTTTAGCTTGTGATTTGAAAACGAAAGTGTGCTCTAGTCTAGAACGCATCACGATATTTCTTATATCTGTTGTCTCCCCATCTCCCCCTTAAGCTTGTAAGAGAAAGAAACCCCAGGAAAAGCCACGTGCAGTAGACATGGGGAGAATATATGAACGGAGAGGAATTAGATCAGGCGACCCTCTTCCTGTGAGGTGACAGCGGTAACCACTGACCCACTATTTAGCCTGTACTAGTTCAAAACAAAGTTAACTCGAGACACTTTATTACAGCTGCTCTTTAGCAAACTCTTTAATCAATGTAAACAAATGAACACAGCCCAACAAACTCAACATATGAGCCAACTGTGCAGTGGGTGAAGGTAGGAACACACACCGGACAAGTCTCCAGTCCATTGCACGGACATATATGTAGTATTAGCTGTCACACTCACATTTGAGAGTCTCCAGTTGATCTTAATGCCTGTTTTTGAACTGTGGGAGGGAACCATGCAGACACAGAGAGGCTCTGGTTGTGACTTTCTTGCTGTTAGGCGACAGAGCTCTTTGCCAAACCACCGCTTTGCCTTTAAGCAATAACATCTCATCAAGTCAGATTCCTTTTTGCTGTGTAACCACTTTGCACAAACATGATTCCGAACCTGAACATGCAAACCGCCTCTGCACCTCCACCAGAGATGGCCACCCTCTACGTGTCCCCTCACCCCGATGACTTCAGGAGCCTCCTGGCGCTCATCGCCGCCGAGTTCTGCCCGTCCTCCGACCCGAGGACCGTCCCGGAAGACCCTCCGGCGTCCCTGAACGCTCGCTCCAGGCCCGCCCTGGTGCTGGGGGCTGGGGGGGCGGACTCCGTGCTGAGCGGGGCCTGCGCTGTGTCCTGGTACCTGGCCGTCCAGGGGAAGAGGGCGGGGGCGGACGCTAAGCAGCAGAGCCAGGTGTGGCAGTGGCTCAGCTTTGCCGACAACGAGCTCACCCCGGTGGCCTGCGCCGTGGTCTTCCCGCTGATGGGGGTGATGGCGGTGGATAAGAAGGTGGGAGCGATGTGGACGAGCTTCTCGGCGAGGCGTGTATGCGTGTCGCACGTTCTCACGGCTTGTTCTGCGATCTCAGCTCCAGCAGAGTTCCCGTGCAGAGCTGATGCGCGTCCTGAAGGTTCTCGATCAGGCACTGGAGCCGAGAACCTTCCTGGTGGGGGAGAGCATCACCCTGGCCGACATGGCCGTGGCCACGGCGGCTCTGCTACCTTTCAAATACGTACGGCTTTTCTCTTACTGCTTCATATCACCCCTTGAGTCCTCTCTATGAGTAGTATGAGTATGAGAAGTATTGTTTTTTTTACTTTTTAGGTGTTGGAGCCATCGGACAGGACGGCTTTGACCAATGTGACCAGGTGGTTCACAACCTGTATAAACCAGCCACAGTTCCTGAAGGTGTTGGGGAAGATCGCTCTGTGTGAGAAGATGGTGCCGGTCACACCTAAGACAAATGCTGCTGCCAATCCCAAAGCTGCTAACGGAAGTCCTGCTGCCGATTCTTCCAGCGCCACAGCTAACGGTCAGGAACCAAAGTCCCCTGCTGCAGAGTGCTAGTCAGAGTACGTGTGTGAGTAAGCAGCGCTCTTCATTTTTTAATTCTCCCCTATTCCAGGCCCGCCAAAAACAGAAGCCCAGCTGAAGAAAGAAGCTAAGAAGAGAGAAAAGCTTGAAAAGTTCCAACAGAAGAAGGAAATGGAAGCAAAGAAGAAGACACAGCCAGCAGCAGAGGTGTGGATATGTAACTTTGGCACAAAAAAATGTCTAACTTGATTATTTTTTTCATTTTATTTTGACCTGCTTTTGTATTTTGTTCTTAGAAAAAGGCAAAACCAGAAAAGAAGGAGTTGGGAGTGATCACATACAATGTCCCCACTGCCCCCGGAGAGAAAAAAGGTGATTGAACGGGTCTTTCCATTTCCTGCCTCGAGCGGCTTGTCAGAGTTTGGATTTCAGGGCTTTTTCAGAATGATGTTGCTTCTCCGTATTCATACTCATGAATATTTTGAAAAACCCATTTCTTTAAGAAATGAGTCATTCTATGTTTGAGGAAAGTGGCAGTATATTGTAATAATGACATTTGCTTGGCTCTGTTCTGCTCTATGCTTCCAGACGTCATCAGCCCGCTCCCTGACGCCTACAGTCCTCAGTACGTGGAGGCTGCGTGGTATTCCTGGTGGGAGAAGCAGGGGTTCTTCAAACCGGAGTATGGGGTGAGGGAGATCTGCTGGTTCAAGACTGTCACCTGTTACAGACTTATTTAGCCTGCCATAACGTGCCTGTCTTCCTCGTGCGTCCCTCAGAGAAAGAACATCAGTGAGCCAAACCCTCGAGGCGTCTTCATGATGTGCATCCCTCCACCTAATGTGACGGGGTCTCTTCACCTGGGCCACGCCCTCACCAACGCCATCCAGGACACGCTGACCAGATGGTAACTACGATGTGAAATCCATTACGGCTTCATTTTCATTGTCAGAACTTCTCACCTGTCCTGAAAGCGGCTTGTGGTCTGGAAGCGGCGTGCTCTGAGCCTGTGGGCCCTCCTCTGTCTGCGCAGGCACAGGATGCGAGGCGAGACCACTCTGTGGAACCCGGGCTGTGACCATGCCGGCATCGCCACCCAGGTGGTGGTGGAGAAGAAGCTGATGAGGGAGAGGGGCATGAGCCGCCACGACCTGGGCCGGGAAAACTTCATCCAGGAAGTCTGGAAATGGAAGAACGAGTACGTCGAGGAAGCCGGGGGGAAAACATGGATGTACCGGGAGAGGTATGAACAGAGGGGAAGAGGTGGTAACTGCTGCTTTGCCTTTTCAGGAAAGGAGACCGTATCTACCACCAGCTGAAGAAGCTGGGCTCCTCTCTGGACTGGGACAGAGCCTGCTTCACCATGGACCCCGTGAGTGTCCTGAACGCCCCGAGGCACTTTGAAGAGATGCTGATGATGCATTTCTCATTTTCATATCGTTCCCTGCTTCTCCCTGCAGAAACTTTCCTATGCAGTTCAGGAAGCCTTCGTCCGCATGCACGAGGAGGGAGTGATCTACCGGAGCAAGAGGCTGGTCAACTGGTCCTGCACCCTCAACTCTGCCATCTCTGACATTGAGGCAAGTATTCCTTTTTGGTGCCTGAACATGAAGGTCAACTCAGGTCACAGGAATCAATCAGTCCTCTATCTTACTGGCTTGGACCCAGTGTGAGCCCCTGCTCACAGACCTGTTAGTGTTTTCATCCATGATTGTGATTCAAGTTTCACCTAAAATACCAAGATGGAAGATGTCTTCATTTGTTTCTCTTGTGCTCATTTTCACAAATCTGTTTGGATAAGTCCTTAGATGTATACTGTAAGGTTGCATATGCCAGCTTTTGTTGGCTGCTCAGTGATTTTCATTGGAGCCGAGGCTCTGTCCGGCTGTTTGTGTTTAAACAAACACAGCCTGATGTTTGTTAGTGGAGACATTAGCTTCGTTAGTGTTGGCCCTGCTGTGCTCTCCTGATTAGATTGTGCGTTTGCCCTGCAGGTGGATAAGAAGGAGCTGGCTGGCAGGACGCTGCTGCCTGTGCCTGGCTACAAAGAGAAAGTGGAGTTTGGCGTGTTGGTGTCCTTCGCCTACAAGGTGGACGGTTCAGGTATGAGGGCTCATTAGAAGCCGGATGCTTCGAGGGCCGGCCCTCGCTCAGCTTGCCATGCCTCTGTCGGCGTGTTCACTTCTGTTCCTGTTCCCCAGACGAGGAAGTGATCGTGGCGACGACCCGTATCGAGACGATGCTGGGTGACACGGCCGTGGCCGTCCACCCCGCTGACCCCAGGTACCAGCACCTGAAGGGCAAGACGGTGCTGCACCCGTTCTGTGACCGCAAGATGCCCATCGTGCTGGATGAGTTTGTGGACATGAGCTTCGGAACGGGTAGGCGCGCTCACCAGACGGCTCCGCTGGCCTGTTGTTGGCGGCGTGCACCGTGTGTGCTGCGCATAGGTAATCACAACAAGTCATTAAGCCGGGCCGCTTCCCTGATTACTGCTCCTCCTTTTTTCCTCTCTCTCTCCTCTCTGCCTCGTCTGCCATCCTCCTGCACCCCTCTCTGCTCAGGCGCTGTCAAAATCACCCCGGCCCATGACCATAATGACTACGAGGTTGGCGAGAGACACAATCTGGCCTTCATCAACATCTTGGATGAGAATGGCCTGCTCATTAACGTGCCTCCCCCCTTCCTGGTACAGTATCTCATTATCCTCCTCCATCATCCTCCTCCTCCTCCTCCTCCTCCTCCTCCTCCTCCTCCTCCCTACCCCGCAGGTTCTGCATTTCCACCGCGCCACTAAAAGTCAGGCTTTCTCGTAGTTTGCCACGACTTCTTATCGGCCTTATTGCTCAGCTCTTCGTTTCTAATTCCTCCGTCTGGCCTCTCCAGGGCATGAAGCGCTTCGAGGCCAGGAAGGCCGTGCTGCAGGCTCTCAAGGACAGAGGCCAGTTCAAGGAGATCAAAGACAACCCTATGGTCGTCCCCGTCTGCAGGTGAGGCCTGGAACCGGGGAGTTTGTGTTGTTTTCAGACGTTTTCATCTTGTTGAGGATCATCCCGTAAGCCCTGCTCTCTGTGCGTGTGTCTCTGTCTCTGTCTCTATCTCTGTCTCTGTCTCTGTCTCTGTCTCTGTCCTGCCAGCCGGTCCAAGGACATCGTGGAGCCGCTGATGAAGCCGCAGTGGTATGTGAGCTGTGCAGACATGGGCAAACAGGCGGCGGATGCCGTCAGGGAGGGGCGCCTGAAAATCATCCCTGACCACCACCTCAAGACCTGGTTCAACTGGATGGACAACATCAGGTGACTGCCTGCTCCAGCGTAGACCTGGGCAGCTCGAAAACCTAATGGCTCATACATTCACCTGCATTTCACCGGCTTTGGTAACTTTTTCATGCTCTGTAAATGAATGCCAGAGGAGTAGCGCTGCAACTGAGGCCGACTTTGATAATATATCAGATAGAAATAGGAGGGGGGAAAAAAAGCAAAGCAAATCAAATTTTCGGAGCCGGAGCCGACATCCTGCATAATGAATCGTGTAATTAATTATCAAAAGGGCTGCTGATTAATGCTGAATGCTGGCTGATTGATTGATGGGGCGGCGGTTTCCGCTCTGAGAGCGAACCAGGAGGAGACTGAAGGAGGTGTAGCGAGCGCTCGCCTGCTCCCTGGGCCCTCTGTCTCACCCCCCGTGCGTCCCCCCCCCCCCCCCCCCCCCTCCCCAGGGACTGGTGCATCTCTCGGCAGCTGTGGTGGGGTCACCGCATCCCCGCCTACTTCGTCACTGTCAGCGACGCCTCGGTGAAACCCGGAGAGGTGAGAGCAGGTGGCCGCGAGGTCCCGAGGCCTCCGCCTGACGGATCAAAGACTATTCGCTCCGTCCGCGTTCCCCTGGCTTTGTATCCTCTCTTATTTGTGTGTGTTTGTCGCCTCCTCTCCTCCAGGACATGGACGGTCACTACTGGGTGAGCGGGCGCAGCGAGGAGGAGGCCAGGGAGAAGGCGGCCAGGCGCTTCAACGTGCCCGCTGACAGAATAACGCTGCGGCAGGGTGAGAGCGGACGGCTTCTCGGCCGGCCTTCCCCATTACCATGATTATTGTAAAGGTTGTCTAATCGTTGGATGTTTTGCCCCCGCACGCGCCCACCTAATTGAATTAGCGCTCCTCCATATTCATGCAGATTAGATAACTTTTTGTTCCCGCGTTGCAGACGAGGACGTCCTGGACACTTGGTTCTCGTCCGGCATCTTCCCGTTCTCCATCTTCGGCTGGCCTAATGAGGTAAGGACCCGAGGTCAGACGCCTCTGTGCGAGCAGCAGTGACACTTTGTCTGGCAGGAGAGACGTTCCCCGCAGCAGGGCCTGACCTGAAAAGGGGCGATTATGCGGCAAAAAGAAAAGCCATAAACTTGAAGCCGCTTTTCTCACTGCACTTTTAGTTTTTTGGCGTTTCAGCCGTGGAGGTTACACGTCCCCTCCAGAATCAGAAAACAGCTTCATCCCCACAGGGAGGGAAATTGCATTTGTTACAGTGGCTCCTTGAGAACAGAAGTGCAGTAAATAGTAAGAGCAAGAAAAAAATAAGATTGCTGGGGATATAAACCCCATCTGCCTGATTCAACGGCGGTCTTCTTCAACAGGATATTGCTTGTGTGTTGCTTTTAAGAGTTGAGTTTACTGGTTTGGTTCTGTTGCTCAATATAACCAGAGGAAAACCAATATTCCTGTTCCTTATGAAACCTGGGAGACTTATGGGGCAAATACGGACGGAGTAAAGGCCAGCAGTAGCCCAGGCCTGCCCAGGCCTTCATTAATCTCCATCTCGTCCGTGCTGCCTCCGCCTCCAGACCCAGGACCTGAATGTCTTCTACCCCGGCACGCTGCTGGAGACGGGCCACGACATCCTGTTCTTCTGGGTGGCTCGCATGGTGATGATGGGCCTCAAGCTCACCGGCAAACTGCCCTTCAAAGAGGTGAGAGCGGCCCGGAGCGCGGAGAGCATCTCCCTCACCTCCTCCCCGCACACTGCTGCTGCGGTCTGGAGGATGTAGAGCAGTATGTGCTGCCACAGTTGAGAGGGGCTCTCTCCTCCACTCAGCCAGTCCCTGTGGATAGCGTAGCACACAGCACGGCAGGGCGTGTGGTTAAAGCCGTCCGCTCCGCTCCTCCAGGTCTACCTGCACGCCGTGGTGAGGGACGCCCACGGCAGGAAGATGAGCAAGTCTCTGGGCAACGTCATCGACCCGCTGGACGTCATAACGGGGATCTCCCTGGAGGTACGGCCCAATCACGCTGTGATGCATGTTCACATACATGCCGCTCCCCTCCCTCTCCTAACCCCCCCCCCCCCCGTCGCCCGGCCCTCATCACACCCTCGAGGCTCATATTCTTATGTAAGCTTTATTAAGCAGCGTTTCCTACTTCCAACAAGCCTTTTATTGAGGCCATCAATCTGGCTGGCGCCGGCCCGTCAGACCTGTCCTCTAGAGGGCACTGAAGGACCTGCAGTAAAGGCCGCACCGCCTCCCTTCATCGTGCTGCCTGAAAAGTGCTTTTCATTTCCCGAGCACTTATTGTACACATGTATTTTATTTCTAATCCCCGTGTTACCCCCTCCCTCCCCCCGCCACCAGGGCCTCCACGCGCAGTTGACAGACAGCAACTTGGATCCGCTGGAGGTGGAGAAGGCGAAGCAGGGCCAGAAGTCGGACTACCCGAATGGCATCCCAGAGTGTGGCACAGATGCTCTGCGCTTCGCTCTGTGCGCCTACACCAGCCAAGGTGAACTCATTTGTCTTGTGTTGTTTTCTCTCTGCCTCTTGTTGCGCCCCGCGCTGTTGGCCCGCGGCCTGCATCTTCCAGCCTTGAGTTCATAAAATACACCCAAACACTGCTAGGAGACGAGAGGGAGAGAGAAATACTGTAGCGCAGGCTTGTCAGGACAAGGTCAGTTGTTACAAATCTGTTTTAATGCGGGCTGAAACCATCACTTACCCCCCCCCCCCCCCCTCGTTTGCCTGCTTGTTTGTTTGCTTGTTCCCAGGCAGGGACATCAACCTGGACGTCAACCGCATCCTGGGCTACCGCCACTTCTGCAACAAGCTGTGGAACGCCGTCAAGTTCGCCATGAGGACGCTGGGAGAAGTCTTCACGCCGTGGGAGAAGGCCCAGGTGGGGGGGGGGGGGGGGGGGGGGGGGTGGAGGATGCTGGGAACAGGCGACACGTCTCCACGTCTCCACACGCATTGATATTCATGTGGTGACGCCTGCCAGCTTCACGTCGGCCGTTTGTACTGGTGAGCCGCTCGGGGGGCTGAGTCCCTGTCATGTCTCGCTCTCTGTCTGGTTCAGCTGAGCGGCGAGGAGAGCGTGTCAGACCGCTGGATCCTGTCGAGGCTGTGCGCCGCCGTCGGCCTGTGCGACGCCGGCTTCAAGGCCTACGACTTCCCTGCCATCACCACCGCCGTCTACAACTTCTGGCTCTACGAGCTCTGCGACGTCTACCTGGTGAGAGCCGGGGGCCGCCCCGGCCCAGCCGCGTCAATCATGTCTGTTTACCGGATGCTTGATGCTCACCCCCCTCCTCCTCCTCCTCCTCCTCCTCCTCCTCCTCCTCCAGGAGAGCGTGAAGCCGGTGTTCGGTAAGGCCGAGGAGGACGAGAGCAGCCAGAGGCAGGCCCTGGTCTGCAGGCAGACCCTCTACACCTGTCTGGAAGTGGGCCTGCGCCTCCTCTCTCCCATCATGCCCTTCGTCTCCGAGGAGCTCTACCAGAGGTTACCACGGCGACGCCCCCAGAGCGACCCCCCCAGCATCAGCGTCACGTCGTACCCCGACACCGAGGAGGTGAGGGACGGTGCCACCGGTTTGGCAAATGCAGCGAGGGCGAGGCGGAGTGAAAAAACACAACGTTGTGTTTATCTTAAGTCTCATCCGTCATGTCTAAATAACTGTCCCGGAGGCTGTTGCTCGGTGACGGTCCCCTCCTGTCTGTGTTGGCGTCACGCTCTGATGTGATTCGCTGCAGTTCTGCTGGCACAGCGAGGAGGTCGACCGAGACATGGAGTTCGTAATGACCGTGGTGAAGACCATCCGATCCCTGAGGGCCGACTACAACCTGACCAAGACCAGAGCAGACTGTGAGAGCCCACACGGACACAGTGATAGGAAGTTACCCCCGAGTTACACTGGGTGTAGTCCTGAAATAAGCTCAGTTACACACACACACATTATTTAGATACAATCTACACAGGAGCGGTCTTACAGCTTGATAGCAGCAGGCGGGAATGATCTGTGTGTGTATGTATATGTCTATATAAAGATTTTACTTGATGTATCCAGGAGCAGATATTGTGATATAGAAGCATTTGAGTTACACTTTTGCATATAAGAGAAGATCTGTCCCACAGTTTAGATATTTGCATTATTGCAGGTAGCAAAAACAACAGAGCAGCATTAATGGCAGACTTTAGAAACAATAAATACTTATTTATATTATTTATATATATATATATATATATGTGGGTGTGTGTGCATTTATATGTAAATAAACACATTTATGAAACCTGATCCTGAGGTCACCGTATGGCACAGGAGTAATGAAATATGGAAACAGTGTAACTGTGCCGTAGGTGTTGACTACTGGCTGCTAGTGGAGCTGTCTCTCCCTGTGCCTTACCCTCACCCTCTCCCTCTCTCTCTCCCAGGTTACCTCCAGTGCATAGACGCAGCCACGGCCGCCCTGGTGCAGAAGCACAGCCTGCAGATCCAGACCTTGTCCTACTCGCAGGCCGTCCTCCCCCTGACGGCCGGCCAGGCCGTCCCAGAGGGCTGCGCCGTGGCCATCTCCTCTGACAGATGCACCGTCAACCTCATGCTCAAGGTGAGGCCGGATGATCTGCCTCCTCTTCTCTGATGGCTAAACACGTTTAGACGTCAGGGGGACGCTCGCCGTTCTCTTAAGTCACGGCTCTCGTTCCGACTCGTCGCTGAGCTGCCACCCACTTGTTAATTAAGGCTGGCTCGTATGACAGGACTGATACTGCAGGAGGTCACTGTGCGGAGTGTTCCGGCTCTCTCCAACCTGGAGCAATAAGGTCTTCATTTGCAACCGCCGCCCTCCTCATCTGTCCTCCCCCTCACCTCCCATTCCCCCAGGGTCTCATCGACGTGGAGAAAGAGGTGGCCAAGCTGGCCACCAAGAAAGGGGACTTGGAGAAACAGATGGAGAAGCTCAGGGAGAAAATGGCAAAGAGCGACTACAAGGAAAAGGTGCCGCAGAAGGTGCAGGAGCAGGACGCTGAGAAGGTGGGAAGAGGAAATTGATTCAGTGTTTCTCGGGGTGTGGGACATGAATTCTGGGTAATTACTTCCCCTCTCCGTCTCCCTCCACAGCTGCGGCAGAGCCAAACTGAACTTGAAAAAGTGGAAGAAGCGGTGAACAACTTCAGGAAAATGATGTAACGTGTCTCTTTCCCCCGTAGCATTATGTAAATCAGAATTTATTTCCCCTCCTTTTTTCCATGTCAGTGTATTCATTTTAATTTGCCGTCTACGTTCATTGTCGTGTGGCAGGGATTCAATAAAGCTCCTTCAGATGTGTGTGCGCGTGTGTCCTAGGACGGTGCACTTCCTTCACATTTGTGGGAGGAAATCAACAGATGATTGCGCTCCATTATGTCAAACACTTTATTCATAGTTAATAGAACATGGAAGCAGAATGTACAACTTGTGTCCACGAAAAGAAAATCAACCGGGAAAAGCCTTTGGCTGCGTTTTTAAAGATTAAAACCCGTGATGTGACGCCACCTCTCATCCTCCAGATGACGGCTCCATGCGGCATTTCTACCACTTCACCTCCTTCACAAACAGCCAAACAATGGAGGGTGTGAGATGCCTTATGCATTGGGTTTTTTTTTTCGTTTAGAAAATGCACTTTTTTTTGAACAGACAAAAACTAAAAAGTATTTTAAAAAAAAAAGGTACCGTATTTTACAGCTTTTACAGTTGTCTGTGGGGTTTTGTGGGTGGGGTTGGAGTGGGGGGGGGGGGGCGTCTTGGAGGAACCAGATCTTTCCGGATTCCACCACACACACACATATACATGACGACAAATCCATCTTGCGAGGGGGGGAAAAAAAAACAAACAAAACAACGAAAAACTCTGGAAGAAAACCACTAATACATTCACAGCATGCCTGGAGCACGCTGTGACCACAGGCCAGTCCTCCGCAGCTCCTCTGCTCCTCTCCTCCTCTCTCCTCTGCTCCTCCGCTACAGTCTCCAGGGCGAGTGGAACTCGGAGGCAGGCAACGGAGTGCAGTGTGTCGTCTCAAAGTTACGCATGTACTTGCGCGCCTAGGAGAGGGAGAGAGAGAGAACGGTGAGGATGGAGGAGGAATGGAGAATGAGAGGTGTGGGAGGGCCACGAACAAAAAAAAGTGCAGAATTTGATTATATCAGCTTTGGTCTGCCTGGCCCAGTGCCATACAAATCTCTCCCCCATCTCTTAAGGCTTTTTCTTTTTTTTCCTCCCCCTACATGCGAGGTGAATAAAGCCTAATTCGGGAGGCATTACCAGGGGAGGGAAAGCATAGCATTAGCTGTAATTGATGGCACTCCTCTTGTTTGATGTTAAATGACTTCAATAAGCCGAGCGCGGCAAAATATATTACACCAGTCAACCTGAGAGCGCAGGTGAGCCGGTCGCCATGGCGACCGCAAAAGTGTTCCTCAGTGGTAATGATGTCTGCGGATGGCTGTGATGTGCGGGGCTTCTTTCAGAGTCGGAGGGGACGGGGGGGGACGGGGGGGTAAGCTGACTTTAAAGAAGGAAATTAGTTTATTGAAAGGAAATAAAATGATTGTTTCTTCTTCTTCTTTTTTTAAACCAACATGGGAGAGAGACAACAGGTACGCTTCCTGTCGAGCCGGGCAGTAAACACACATACACACGCACACATGCACACACAGAGTGATTGGGATCACAGCACATTGTTTCCTTACCAAGAACAGAGCCAGTTGTCGCCTTCCCTCTAGAGTCATCCCCTCGCCTGGTAACGATAATGAGAGAGAGAGAGAGGGGGAGAGTGAGAGCCCTGCGAGGCGGCAGGTCTGCTTAACGAAGGGATGCGGGACGTACCGACGCTCCATGGAAACACCACGTCCCTGTCCGTCTGGTACGACTGCAGCACCGACAGGCACCAGTCGTCGTCCACCTCGTAGCCGCTGTACACGGACGCTGCAGGACCACAGCCACACACACCTCTTTGTCATTAGAAAGCACTTGTCCTGTGTGACCACGTCTAAACCCGGCCCCTAGTACCTGCTTATCGACTGAAAGCAGAGGCTGATTGCGCTGTACGTGTAGTACATTAGCTTGTAAGCCACCAGTCAATATGTGCACCTGTACGGTTAAGCGTCCAGCTCTCTTACCTTCTTCCAGCTGACTGCCACATCCCAGCCACTGCCTGACCACTCGGACCCCTTCGTCCGTCATTATTTTGGGGTATCTGTGTGTGTGTGGGGGGGGGGGATGGGGAAAAGGGAAGTGAGCATGTGTGGGGACGAGGCGGCTGTGCAATCGGAGATGTGGGGATGGGACCGACCTGAACTGCAGCAGTCTGAGCAGCAGGTCGTTGCCTCTGTTGGACATGATGTCCTCTGGGCCCCTGCGAGGCGGCGGGACACAATGTGGTCGTCATGCAGAGTCCGCGCCACTCTGTTTGTGCTTTCTCGGTAACTAGCGGCACGGCACTTAACCTTCAGCATATGGTCAATTGCTGCCTAATGAACGGAAGACGGTTCGAGTGCTGGGTAGTTTAAGAACTTGTCCTCTTTGATATTGGGTACTTAAAAACCACTCAGCCGCTCTGTGGTTCTAACCTGATGCAGCAATGTGAGAAACCATTGTTATATACATGAACTTCCCTGAGGGAAGCTCTAAGGCATCAATAAAGTAAGTATCTATATATCTACCCATCATCTATACATCCATCTACACATCTACCCATCTACCTATCCACCCACCTACCTGTCTTCATATCTATTTATATTTATCCATTTCAGTCTATATTTATTTCTTTCTATCACATCCTCATTATCTATCTACATCTATTTCATATCCTTCATTCTCACATCCTGTTCCAGCCAAACCGTGGCCGGCTGTTAGTTTGCTGGTGTTAACCCAGTGGAGGGAGCACAAACCCACAGTATCCTGATATTCTTAGCATCGTACTCACGTTGTGGTGATGATCTCGTCTCTGGTTCTCCTGATCAGCAGGACTGGCCCCTGGTATCTGGAGGAGGAGGAGGAGGAGGAGGAGGAGGAGGAGGAGGTAAAACGTGTCTCGGTCATTAGTCACTTCACAGATGTCCTCGCAGTTAGCGGGTGCAGTCGGCTGAGTCACGGTCAGTGTTGCAAACTTTGTCTCTGGTGCTCTGCGGGACTCACTTGAGGAGCTGCTCGGCGTTGTTGAGGTTCATGTACTGTCTGACCGTGTGCTGCACCAGCGGCCCTGAGGGAGAGCCAAAGTCCCACCAGGTCAAACAAATGCTTCAATTGCCTTTAATGCCTTAAACCCCCCGACACTCACTCCAGCTGTCGGGCATGACTTTGAGGGCCAGCGGCAGGAGGTCATCGAAGGAAGCGTCCAGCACCACCGACTGGATCTCTGGGTACGACATCACCGCCCAACTGGCTGTGGTGAGCAAACAGAGGAACAGATGGACGCAACATCAAGGACAAGCATGCACGCTCACCTCCCACTTGTAACACAGAGCATGATAAAGTCTTTTAAACCTCTCATTCCTATTCACTCTCTGTTGTTCACTCAGAGCAATCATTTTTCACCACAGATAGAGGAAGGTGAGGCCGCTGACAGTCCCCCAGAACCATAGATTACAGTTCTTCCTCTTTGATTCACTCCTTTCATTTTGCCTCTGTTTTTTTCTCCCAACACTGGCCTGACGCTCCAGGTCAATCAGGTTGCCAGGCGTCCGGGCATTAACCCTGCGCTCCCTGTGGAAGGCGCAGACCTAATAACATGATGCGTTTTTGCAGCACCACCAGAATTACTGCCTCCACCAGTCAGTCAAGACACGCGTCCGGATATTACCAGTAACGTGTGTTTATCTTAATGGGAGGTTTTCAACGCACTGATATCTCGGGTTCCAGAGGAGGGGGGGGGGGCACAGGACTGGCAGGGAGCTTCACCGTACCTGTGAAGCCTCCTATGGACCAGGCGTATATGACTATGTCGCTGAGCTGGAAGCCCAGCTTGTGTATTGCAAACTGGATGACGACGTCCATGGCGTTGGCCTCATTCTGGGGGAACGGCACGCCCTGGCAGCGAGACACAAGTCAAAAGCAGTACCCGTGCATTATTAAACACGACGGTGACACTCAGCCCACCTATAAAACCACACACTTTGAGAGCCTTAACAGATTTATGGCGCTCCATTCCACTCCGCTAATGATATCGACCGCGGGGGCGCGCTGCTTACTGGCCGGAGCTAGACACTCGCTGCGCACCCGAGCCACATGAATCAGGTAGCGCAGGACGCTCCTTACCGTGCTGCCTCCGAAGCCCGGGTGGTTCCAGCCCAGGACCGAGTAGCCCCCTGCAAAGACGAGAGTTAGCTGCGACAGCAAGACGATACCAGACAGGGGAGAGCAGGCAGAGAGACGCAGAGCATACTCGCCTTCCAGCGGCGTGTTCATGCAGCCCACCTCGTAGAAGCCGGCGTTCCCCTCGCAGCAAATGACCTGTGGCAGAATTGAGATATTTCACGGTGGGGGTGGGGGGAGGAGGTAGGGAGGTAATTTGTGGCAGGCTTTCTGAGCGAGAGCGCCTGGGAGCGAGGCGCGGCGGGGTGAGTGCGGGCTTTACCAGCGTCTGGCCCTTCTGTCCCCAGTCCCTCCTCCGGTCCACAAACATCGTGTCGATCTCGTTCCCATCGCAGGCCAGCAGCTTGTTCCTCTGGCCATCGTGCTGTGACGAGAACGGGGAGCGATTGACGGCGGGCGGCTTCTCGAGGTCAGCGCAGACATGTTTATGCGTTTGTGTTTTATTTACCTCTTCTATTAACCTAGCCTGGCCTTGCTGGAGCATGGGCCTCATGGCTTTCTGCAGCAAACCCACGGAGCCCGGATACAGCATCCTCCTCCCGAATGAGTGGGTGATAAGGAAGCTGGAGAGAAAAAGGACCCACATGATGCTCTAGTACCTTCATTGGAGAGAACAAAAATCTATCTATCTATCTATCTATCTATCTATCTATCTATCTATCTATCTATCTATCTATCTATCTATCTATCTATCTATCTATCTATCTATCTATCTATCTATCTCTAGCTCTCTCTCCATCTCTGGTCTTGCTTCTGCTCGCCTGTCCAACATGGGTGAGGATCCCCTCCTCTGTCTCCTCCCATCCTGGGGTGTCTCCCATTTTTTTCTTGGGAGTCATGCCTTTGCATAGGGTCTAAGGGGTCTAAGGTCTCACATATTGTTGCACTGGGTGCCTTGAGACCTGTCTGTTATGAACTGGCACTAAATAAAGTTGATACATGAGTGTGAGAGTGTATGTGTGTGTGCATGTGTGTGTGTCTATACATATGTGTCTGTCTGTGCTAATTGCTAATCTATGGAAAAACGCTGCTTTGAAATCACTGCACGTCATTTGTAATACATGTTTAGGTGAGGCGATACAGGTTTTGAGGCGCCCGTCAACGTGCCAGAAAGAGAATCAGACATCGTGTAGCGTGAACCGCAGTTACCTGATGACGTGGCATGGCAGTGTTCGGACAGAGTTGAGGAAATTGTCGGCTGCTCCTCTTAATCTGGGCTCTGGCTTTAGCAGAGAGACGCCAGCCTTGGATAGTTTCCTGTCACACACGCACACACACGCACGCACACACACGGAGTCACCAGCTTTCAACGAAGCAGATAAGCCACACTGCATTTTGACATTCAGAGGATGGCTTTATCTGATGCACTTCGCCGTGCTTTGAATGCTTTTATCAATAATGAACTGACCCTGGCGGCAACACAACAGCGGCCGACGCACGGCAAGTTCAACTGGCGAGAAAGCACACAGAGAGCGAACGCTTACGGGTTGCTGACTTCTGTCCAGCTGAAATCCGAAGGCCAGTGCGAGAAGTCAAAGTCATAGCACCGCACTTTTTTCTGCACAAAAGGAGCACACACACAGGAAAGGAGAGGGAGTCGTCATTGCAGAGGTCGTAATTTCTTTCGCTCCTTGGGCTTCGGCGGCCATATCGTCACCTTGTTGTCCGGTGTGTGATTCTTTTTGGCCTCCTCGAGAATGCTGATAAACTGCAGATACTCGGAGTTTTTCCATCGCCCCCAGCCTTGAGGCAAAAGTGAAAGAGGGAGATGGGAATAAAACAAAAAAAAACAAAAACGGAGACAGAAAGTAAAAAAAGACACAAATAAGATTTTGCCATAAAGCCCCAAGGATGCATTTAGTATTCTTAGTAGGTGTGGACCTTGTGCAACTGTCTCAATGTTAATGAAATCTTGCTGGCATGCCGCATATGCTGCATATGCTTGATATCTAAAGATGAATGAATTGTATTAGTCACTGCCCCGGCAGCCGGCTGAAGTCTGTATCCTCACCTCTAAGACAGGCCACTCCGAGCAGGCACACCAGCACCGTCCCCAGGTACTGGCTGACGGGGACCAGCTTGCTGCTGCAGATGTAACCTAAAAACACACAAACAAACAGTGACACAGACTCTCTCACATAACCTTCTTCTCCTGTTATCCCCTGCCAGACTCGCGGCTCATTAACAGGCACCAGTACAAATATTCACAGTCTGACAACTACCCTACAGCCATATGCATAAATCAATATCAGAAGCTCAATTATACACTCAGGAGTAGCAAACAACCTCAAGCAATTAATTTCTATTGATGCATAGTCTGCCCGGATGATTCAGTTGATTAACTTTATATTAATCCCACATGTAGGAGAACAGCAATTCCCAAGAACACCCCCCCACCACCCCGCTCTCCCTAGAGGCAATTTTTCTTTCTTAATGGAAGAAGAAATGCCATATGGGGGAAAAAACTGATACTTTGACATATGTTGCTGCCAAATCGTCTGAGAAAGACTTCTCCTCAACCATGTCAAACTTTGAGGAGTAAAAAGTCACGATGCCCCACGAGTGAAAAATGGATTTCACTTCTTCTTTTGCAAAATACAGATTTTTCCAGGAATATTATTTTGAAATGGAATTAAAAATATATACATATGAGTGCAAAATTAAACAAGTGTGAATCAAACTGGTGTACAGGACTGTTTATTAGGCTCCATGTGTCACACAAATCTAAAAAGCATGTAACTATATTCAATTATCCTTGTTATAAAACTTTGCTGAGAGAAAATAATGACTTGATTGGACAGAAGTTTAATAGTTAGCAATAACACTGAATTTTCTGCCTCCTCTGGTCATATCTGTCCTCTCTTTGAAGCATGTATACAATGAACATGTCTCCATATACTCTTTTATACTTTCCCCATTGACTGATTAAGTGTCAGATCTATTGAGCATCAGAAAGAGTGAAATGACAGTACCCCAGAGCCAAAGGTGACATCTTAAAATGTCACCCCAAATGTCAAAACAACAAAACACAGAAAATCCTCACACTGGAAAAACCAGAATCAGAGACTCCAAATTCCATAAGATACATCAAAGTGACTGACACAACTAGTAATTTCGGAGCAGCACAGAAGAACTTAGAGACCTCTACCTTTCCTGTACAGGTAACAGAGGAGCAGAGGAGAGCTGTAGTAGGACAGGGACCACAGGGCTGAAGCCTGCAGGGGGGAAAACAACACTAATTACACTTGACAAAAATTCTCCAATAAGTTTTGGGATCTGGATTTGTGTTGATTCTTGAAAATGTTCTACTTCTCGTCCAAGAGGCTTCGTCTTCAGTTGTGACAACTGACGGGGGAAAGTAAGGGACTCTCTCTGTGGAGTTCCCCTCCAGCCTGTCAGACCTGAATAGGAAATCTCTTGGACAAGATGTGCAACGTCTTCAAGAATGTACAAAAGTTCAGTTCCCACGACTCTTTAACTCGGTGTATAACAAAGACCTGGACGAACGAGAATCTCCACAGACAACTTGAGAACACAGATTTATGTGAATACAGAACACAACATTCATCAAGTACACTGTCATACTGACCCAGCCGAGGATGCTGTCAGTGTGTTTCTCCAGACCCCTGGGTTGGTAGGTCCATCCGTTCTGATAGCGACACATAACACATTGATTAATAGACTGATTGCTTTATTAGCTTTGGCTTTCAAATGGATGAAATCAGCTACCTGGCAGGGTGGAACATGGCGATATATTTAGACATACACCCCAGCTGTGTGTTGTCTTATCAGTGGTTTTGACATTGCCGATCTCATGCGATTTGTTATTTTTTCAACATTTTTCTGTTGCCAGTGTTAGCAACCTTCCCTCTCGCCTACCGTTAGCATTGACACGTTAATGTCATTGACAAGTACCGTTAGCGAAGTGTCCGTTAGTCTAGCCGCTGGTCAAACAAAGAGGTCTTAAATGTTACGGTACTTATCCGAAAGTCATTTCATTCATTTACGAGCGGTGACAGAGTGGGTTTCAATAACAACCCGATGACACTTCCGGGACGCAGCGGGAGCTACGTCAGTGCTAACAGGTGAAATACCGCTGCATTTGCGCTGTCGGCTGTATTCAAATATACGAGATGCAACGAGGAAGCTCCTACCCTCCTCCCGGCCCTGCCCTCGGGCCACGACTGGTCCGGTGAGCGGTGAATTCGTTGCAAATGAGGCCCTAAAACACAGCGGAGCCACATCCAGCCGGCCATTCTTGCACTACGATATCTACGGAAGCCCGAGCTGAACAGAAGGCTCAAAAGGCGAAGCCGCAAGTGGCGTTGTCAGAAATGATATGTGACACAAGATACGCTTAAAACACACATGTTTATTTAGGTTAACTACATATAAATACATATGTCAGAAGCTCAGTTCCAAGTAAAATTGCTTCAGTAGCCAGTGCTAAGACATTAAAACCAAAAACAAGTAGCCTTTACATATTTCTCTGCACAAGATTTCACAAGAGTCTGATTTGAAGGTTCTAGTTAATATGCAGGTGAAAAGCATTACTTCTTAATATGTGACAAGTTGGCTGGGTAAATAGTGCTGTCTCCCAGAGACAAACAAGGTCTTCAAGATTCTATTGTGTACAAGAGGAAAGATGATGTAGCAGGGGATGCTACCTAGCTTCAGTGCATAAAGGGCATACGCACAAAATACACAGGTCACAGACACACACAATTTTCTAGCCCAGTTGAGCAAAATATGCATGTTTTGGGGCTATGGGAAGAAACTAGATTAGCAGCAGAAAAAGCGTCCTCACATTGGGACAACATGCAAACTCCACAGATGTGACCTTGCTATTTGGAGACAGCACCAACCGCTGAGTCACAATGCGGCTCTAAAAACACAATGTTCTAGAGAAATAACAAAGGTTTTATGGGACTTTAATGGCTTTCATGGGTTAAAGCCATTCAAACATTTCAGCCGGATTTCCCTGAAGCATTGAAATTCCCTTTTGCATCCCAACTCTGACATTCAGTTGTTTATAAGGGCCTTTTGCTGCAGCTGGGAAGTGAGCGGATATGACAGCCGGATGAGGATGAGATGTGGGTAGGTGATCAGCTCTGACACTGCTCGTATCTGAAAACAGAGCAAAAAGAAGAACTCGCACAAAAATCTCCCGTCCCCCAGTCTCTTTTATTCTTGCTTAAACACCAACACAAGGCAGCCCACGCAACAACAACACACGGGCCAAGGAGCGCTGCCTGTCAGCGCATGGCGTGATGTTGTGCCACTGTGTCACAGTGATTTTCAGGCTTGTGTGATTGGTGAGTGTGAGAGGAATCTGAGGGGCAGATGAGTGACAGTACACACACACATGTAGTAGACGCAGAAAAGCGCACACAGGTGATGCAAGGGGGTTTTGCTTACCGCTCCAGTTCCTTATAGAGATCGTCCTCTCCCCTCGGCTTCAAATCCTGCCATTAAAAAGAAAGGGGAGGAGGGAGATGGGGAAGAGTGCAACTGTGAGGAGGATGATGATGCTACTGAGGCTGGATTTATACCCCCTTTGCACCCTGGGTAATGAGATTGATTGGTTAATACCACTAATGTACGGGTGACAGTTGATAGGCAATGGGTTTATCTGAGAGAGGGCTGACAGATTGGTGGAGAGGATGGCGAGTGTGAGAGAAGACATATCTCCTGACAGCTTAGGGATGGAGCAACGGAGGGAGCAGGAATCTGCGCGCATTTAGTCGATGTGTGTATCACAACTCCCCGCACACACACACATGCACCACGCCTGGGTGTGTGTGCCGGGAAGGACACAATAACTCACCATGTAGACTGAGCCCTCGGGAGGAGCCTGTTGGGAAGGGAGGAGAGTGAAGAAAACAGGTTTAATGAACAACAAGTGACAGAGAGGAGTAGGGAGGCAATCAGAGGAAATAAAACTGAGAAAAGTGCACAGTAGAGGCAAGACTGAGATGAGGCGAGACGGGGGATAGGAACTAAAAAAAAAAAAAAGATGCAAAGAGTGCTAAACACCTGAGGGGGAGAAACAGGCAAATGATGAGGGGAATTAATCTCAGGATATTTACTTATTGAAAATGTCTAAATTCATCACCTGTCTCATGTCCTCAGGATTCTCATAGATGTTCTCTGCTTCGCCCGAGTGGACAGACAGCGACTGCTCAATACCTAAGTACAGAGAGAGAGAGTGTGAGAGAGTCGCAGACACACACACACACACACACACACACACACAAAGCACTGAAATGCACAGGGAGGGAGAGAGGGAGAGAGGTGGGGGCAGATTCATTACAACAACCCCAGAGGATGTCACGGCCCGCATCACTCAGTGGCAGCCGACAGGGGCCGAAGGAGGACGGAACAGGAAAAGCTGTCAGGAAAGAAAACGCCGGAAGACTCACTGCGATCAGAAATGTGTTTCTGTCTCCATAGCAACAGACAGACAGCCACGGCAACCAGGGGCACCAGGAGTAATAAAGCAGAGAGAGACGGGTGCAGGGGGGGTTTGGTCACACTGACACTCCCTACGAAAGGGGGAGAGAAAAAAAAGTGAGAGAGTACGGGAAAAAAAAAGAGGAAAAACACGAGCGTTTCCAAGAACAGTGCTAATTTAAAACTTGCAGGGCTATGTGTGTGTGTATGTGTTTGTGAACGGCTGATTGGCAGTCACTTATTTCTGTTTGTTCTTCTGCTGCAAGTCAAGAGGGGCCAGCCCTTTCTTTACACTTTGAGTTGCGGTTTAAAAAGACATGTTGCTGCTAAGAGTTCCTCAACATGTTACAGGCATTTGCATCATGCTGCTGTCAGTCACAGACAATGGGAGCAGTGAAAGCAGGCGGGGAAATCCAAGCTCTGTCAGACACTGAATAGTCTGTATGGCAGCTCAGGAGACATCGATCTGACAGACCCTCAGTATGGACAGTAAATGCTGTCAATTTGAAATGCGGACAAGAAGGAGAAAAGCACTGGATTCAAAGGGAGCAGATGCTGTCAGATCGTTGCACAAAACCTCAGCACATGCACCTTACATACACAATAGTTGGACCTCACTTTCTGTGCAAATCCCATTTTCCCCCTATCTCATTATCTGTATGCCGTGCAGGTAAAGTTAGGTAGAGGCTGTTCTGTGCACACTCCCTCGGCATCAGATCCTCCTCATAAAGTTTCTCCAGGCAAACTGACAAAACAATGTACATAGCAGGTTTTTTTTTGCAGTATTGTCAACACAGTGCTGGCAAACAGGTGGCTCAAACACGTTGGTATGATTATAACAAGCATTACATAAGCAAATCATTTTGGTGCTGCGGCACAAGTCAATTTCTTTTTTTTTTTCTTTTCTTTTTTTGGAGGGAAGAGCTCACGCATGCAATCAGACTTGTCAGGTTTGTTTGCATAATGACGATGACATCAGTCTTGCAAAACACAGCCACAGGGCCACAAGCGAAACAGGAGGGAGGTACACGTTTCCACAGAGACTCGTGCAATTCACAGAACCTATGCTCGCGTTCTCCCGCTGCCTCCCTACAGAGGAGCAATCTGTCAGACATCTTTAGATTACAAAATAGATTGCCGTTAAGAAAAGTTATTCTACTTTAACAGAGAAAAAAAAAGACTTTTATGGAATCAGCACAGCACAGTTCTCTGGCGTTCGAGGTCATCTGACAAACGCAGACCTCCCTCATTAACTTTTCACAAATTTTTGTTTGTAAAGGGATTGGCCTTGGGGCTTCACCTCCGCCCTGGTGTCACAGCCTCTAGCCAGCTTCAAAATAATCAATCATTATGTGCTGTGCGAGGTGTAATTGATTGGTGAGCATGTGTAGTGGATGCTAATGGAATATTGTGCTGCATGCTGACCCTAAGACTGACCTGCACTGTTATCGGTGCCAGCTTTAACGTCCGATTTATGGTAATTGAGTGCAGTGAAGTGAGGCATAAACGCTCCTAGTTTCTCACTACCACACGTCCTCTTTAGTTGTCTCTCCCTCTACCTTTCCTCTCATCTCTGTTTATCTTTCACTTTCTTCTCCTCCTCTGGCGCTTCCTCCCTGCCTCGCTGCCTTGGAAGGGGGTGAATTACATCCGTGTGATTGTAGCAGACAGCAGCCGATAGGAAACAGACCAAAGAACTGCTCAAATGCTTTGCAAATGATGGGCCAACTCGGGAAAGTAAATGATTGAACAGCATCCCTGACATTTGAAGTATTTTATGTTCTGCGGAACACATTGATTGCTTCAGTTTTGCATTTTCTGAACTGCACCACCAGTGAGAGAAATTCCATTATGGGATTTTTTTATGGATACAACTGGCACTACACTTTGAGCTGTGGCTTACAGCACACAGCATTTCGTTCCTTTCTCAGAACCTACCCTGCACAAAATCACATGGACCATGGACCTCTCCTTGACATCAAGAGCAGCTATTTATAAAGATTCAGTTTTTCATTAAATCCTTCTGCTTTTTGTATTCCAATTCATTCATGTTCACAGAAGGCCTTTACAATTTTCTTCCATTTTCTTTTACTGCACCTCAAGCTCAGGGTGAGCTGAGCACCAATCCATTTGGATTTTTTATCTCGAATCAATTGAACTATGAGGCCATAGCATAAAAATTCCTGCCATCTTTTTTAGCCATTAGTCGTAGGGGATGATTTCCACTGGTATGAAAAATGAGAGAATAAGTAACCCAGACTGACCAAATATAGAATAATACAGAGATGGCTGTTTATCTGAACTAACAAGCAGTTCATATTGAATTCTTTGTGCACTGGGTTAAGAAAAAAAGTAATTTCAGCCTAACTCTGATGCATGATCCATGGTTAATATATGGATTCTAGATTTTGTGTCGTGCCATGTTTGTGCTATGTATTTGTACTTGGACTATTTAAGTGAATTTTGTGGTTTTTCCCTCACATGCTAAAAATAGTCGTTAATCACTGACGAGTTAAGCGTAAAACTGCGACCTGTCACTTTCCAACAGTGTAAAAGTGAGTCACCCAACACTCACATCATTTGAACTTCTCACTCTGCCTGGCTCTAAATTCCTCATGACACACAAGACAAGCGCTTGTCACCCACTGTGTATTTTCTTCTAATTCAACTTCTCTAATCCAGCGAAATCTTGCAGCATCTTTCCTCCTTACCTCCCCTCCCCCTTGTCTCTCTCTCCTCCCGTGTCCATTACTCTTATGGCTATACCATCAGCGTGCATCATGATGAGCTCAGGGTCCGTCAGCCCGGGTGATGAATCGGGGTACGGCGGGTGAACTCATCTCTGCTGAGGGATCCATTGAACTGTCACATCCTCCTGTGCAACCCCACAGCCACCAATACAATAAGTCTGAATAATTTAGCTTTTGTTGGGAGATGGCCGGAGGCCCTGTCTTCTTATATTCGCATATCAGCTGGGCGAGTTCGATGAGAAAAACGCTTTATATCTCATATAAAATAGAGCTAAGGAGATCAGGAGTTGATTTATAATGAATATAACTAAATGGACTTATTCCTCTGGCTTTATCTGGAATTACGCAGCAGTTGTGACCTGTGACCTCTTTTTTACTACATTAAGAAAGCACAACATATGGTTTCTGTCAGGAGCTTTATCCTCTTAGAACTGTTTCCTTTCCGACAGGTGAATTGACCCGAGGTTGGCTCAAACTCGCCGGAGAACGCTTCACAGCACACATATCCGAGAATCATCCGCCGCTTCATTATGTCCACCGAGTCGACAGGAAGTCTGCCAGGACGGACTCCCCCACGCTGGCAATATAATGCGCTGCTGACAACAGAAAATCAGAAAACAGACCAGTCTTTGTGATACCGAGCTGTCCCTCCCACCTTCATACGGCAGTGTGACAGCTTCCGTTACGGTCCGGCCGTTATTCAGCTGCAGGGTGCAGGTGTACGTCCCAGCTGTGGCTGCAGTGATAGGTGTGGGCACCTCGGTGCTGATGCTGCCGAAGCCTTTGCTGTATGTGCGCAGCTGGCGACTCTTATTCTGGTGCGTCCACTTGACGCTTCGGACCTGGGACCTCTCCGAGTACAGGCACTGCAGCTCCAGGTTGGACGTTTTTGTTTCGCTGGTTGTAACTGTGGAGGAGCAGGACGAGGGAGAGAGGTGGAAAAATGAGAGGAAACAAAAGGAGGATGTGCCCGTTAAGAAAGAGAGGCAGGATAAAGGGGGGAGACGGGGTGGAAGAAGGGAGTTAAAGGGTAGTGTGTGAATATAGAAAAGGCCAAGGACAGATGGAGTAATGGGGGGAAAGGGGAAAGTGATATGAAAAACAAAGAACAATTCAGAGGAGGGTCAAAATAATATATATTCATTAAAGTGATTTGCCGCTAATGCATTGGCTGACTGTGACTGATGCTTAGTGTCTCATCAAAGTGAAATGAGAATCCATCTGGGTGTAATCAAGCTCCGCAGACCCGCACACACGCGCAAAAAAAAATAAAACACACACACACATTTCAGTCTTGATTAGTGTGATCAGAGTGGGCCACCTACAGCCTTGGTGGGAGGGCAGCAGGTATAATCATACATAATGATACTTATAATGAGGTGGGGTAAAAATATATGTGTCACATGATTGGTGCGTGGGTGGATGTGTGTGCCTGTGTGTGTGCGTGAGTGTGTGTGCGTGAGTGAGGGATGCAGATGTGTGAGGCAGGGTGACAGTGACAGTGACGGATTGGCTGGTCATGTCTGGGCAGTTGTGATGGATGCCGGGGGGGCTGTGATTAGTAAAGCCTTCCAAGGCCTCCATGACAGGGCATCTTATATGTATGTGTGTATGTTTGGCTGTTTGTGTGTGTGTGTGTGTGTGTGTGTGTAAGAATGTGAGTGGGTGCAAATGTATTCTGCGTAACTGCAAAGGGTAAAACCTCCCCGAGGCTCATGCATAGAAATCAACAGGTGGTTTTGCTTCAGTTTCTTCTCCGTGAATATAAAAACCGAGCAAAGCCTCCTTTTCCTGAGCTGTACCGTGAATGCATTCATTCAGTGTTGCAATAGCTGTGGGAAATTCTCTCTGCTGCGAATCCACACACTGTGTGATCTGCGAGAACAATGCGCTGGGAGGTGGTAAGAATTTGAGTGTCTTTTATTATCAGACGCAACCTGGTAATTAGCGACTTCAGAGGTGCTGCTGGGCATATTTTTGAACGGTGAAGAGTGTTCAGCCGCTTCTGGTCATAAAGATGCCAGATTGTGTCTTCAGAAGTGCTGGAACGGGAGGAATAGCTTTGGAAAGCCCTGCCCTCACACCTCGCTGCCGTCAAATTAATCCAACACTTACTCCCACTTTCCTGCTGGGACTGACCAGCTGTGCAGAGCTGAGAGAGGAGCCAGGGGTGGACATCTCTTCCCTGGTTCTCACTTTCAGTTCTTTTTTTTTCTTGTCACAGTTATTTCTTTCACATTTTATGTGAGTAACCGAGTTAAATCACTATGGTCAAACAGCATGTGGGAGAAACTAATTCTGTGGGTATAACCTGACCCTGGTACTAAGAACAGCTAATTGCATCTATAATTAAATCTGGCTCCAGCTTGGTACTCAAAGCACGGACACGAGAATGGCATCAGTCTGCTCATCTGATTCCACATACCTCTCCAACCAGGGGTCACTTGGAGGGTTGATGCGTATGATGTAACATTAAGTCGCGTTATGGCCGAGCGCAACCTAATAGAAGATCTATTGAACTTGTCTGATCTCTGCTGATGAGAGTAAAAGACGATCCGGGGGCTGCTCATAGTCCAACGTCTTCATAACAAATTCTTTCCCTTTTCCAATCACAGGTGCTTTGCATTACTCATTCCTCCATTCATCTTTTATCTTACCAACCAGTGTAGTAGAGGCTATCTCTAAGGCACATAGGGTGGTGGTAGAGAATATCACAAGACACACTCACACTCTGGGGGTAAGATTGACTCCATTTGACCTTACTATGCATATTTTGGACTGTGGGAGGAAACTGAGAGCACCCAGGGAAAACCCACACAGACATGGAGAAAGCATTCTCCACACTCCACACACATTTGTTGGCTGTCTGTTTATTCCCCCTTTCCATCGCAGGTGTTCTGCATCAGTTATGACACACAAATACATTGTCTAAGTAATCCCGCATGTGACATAAATCCATTCTCGCCCCCCGTATTTTGCTCTGCCTAATATCCCCACCCTCCCTCCTTTTTCCTCCGGGCTAATTTTGATTTGTACCTTTCAGCACACTGAGATACGTCCACTGACTGAAGGCGTTGTCATTAAGGAAGACTTCGCAGATGTAGGTGCCGCCATCTTTGATCGTGGGTGTGAGAAAGAAGGAGAAGCTCCCAGCATCTGGGTTGAAAGGTTCTGCTGTGACCGGATGGAGCCTCTTGCTATGCTGAGTTGTCAGGGAGGATCCACTCCAACGATTGTAGCTGAACACAAGTGTCGGCTCTTTCTGCTTCTTATCTGGAGCTTTCCAGTGCACCATGACGTAGTCGCCTGGGACGCTGGGACAGTTCAAGTTGAAGGGTTTCTGGTCCTGAATGGCGGCGTGGATCGGAGCGTCTTGCAGGAAGTGAGACAAAAGAAGTCGATGTTAAAATAGATGAGACAGAACAAGATGGAGCGCAGGCGGATATGGAGACGTAGCAGTGTACGCAGACATATCGACGGGGACTTGAGAATAAAGAGAGGCTGAAAGAAGAGTGAGGTGAAGGCAGAGAGAGTAAACAGAATAGTAAAAGAGTAGCAAAATGGAGACGGAGGGGGGAGAAAAAATGCCTGCAACAATGGGGATTACGTTCTTATATGCTGAGAGTTACTTCCTCGGTTGGTCTTGCATTCTGCTCCGCCTGATTAGCAAGCTGCTGACACAGGACTTCCAGACAGCTTATGTTACAAAGTCACTCACCATGTGTTATATTGGTGAATGAGGTCACATTGTTAGCTGTGGAGAGAAGGGAAGCGAGATGGGGAAGGGGCGGTGGTGAGATGGGGAGGATTGGAGGGGAGTGGGAAGTGGGGGGGGGGGCAAAAAGCAAATAATGAATAATACATAAATGTAGCAACTATAATATTCACAGGAGGACTGGATGAATTTTAGCACAGATCTACAGTAGACTTTTGAAAAAGGGCTCTATAAAAGTAAATACTTTGAAGAACTGTAGCTACAGGATGCTTAAATAAATAATGCGTCTGCTGCCGGAGCGTTTGGCAGTGATGCCCACTCAAACCATCGACAGAAGCAACGACGAGATGCGTTCTGCTCTGTGATACTCTCGCCGTCGTCTCCCTCTCAGACGCGGCTCACCGTCGACGGTCACGTCCACGCTGAAGGAGAACTGGACGCCGCCGTCGCCCCACGGCTCAACCGTGCAGACGTAGGTCCCGGCGTCCACGGTCGACACCTGCGGCACTTTGGTCACGGCGCCGTCCCGGGGTTTCGTCTCCACCCTCATGGCAGTGCCGTCGGGCGACAGCCAGGTGATGTGGCCGTAGTCGGGCCTGACCTTGGCCATGAGCCGCAGGGTGCTGTGCTGCAGGACGGGCGGCTCGGGCACAACGGTGACTGGAGACGGGGGAGGACGCACAGTCGAAATTCGTCAGTGTGTTCGGTTTATTAAACGTGAGAAAATGTTTCTAAAGGATATGTTTTGCCCTTTCATGTTGAAAGGCCTCGTAGTGAAATGTCTATTCAAATACTATTCAAAGAAACAATATAAAACTGGGAGAGGGAGTGATCTTATTCTTTTCATTTTCTAGAGTATTCTCAAAGGTTTGCCCTTGAACATTTAACAGATGTAGCTGCCGATGTGAAACTGTCACTGTGTTCATGCAAATTTTCTTGCTTAGAGGACGTCAAGTGATACTGAAGGAAATGTAATATCACGAATATCCAAAATCCCAGGTCTAGAAGGGTCAAAAAGCAGCAAACCATCAAGCCTGTTGTTTAAACCAATTACATGAAAATGGGCTGAATATGAGCTAATCTTTAGAGGGAAACATCTCTAAAATTTTGAAGTTGATGTGAATTGGACATTAATGTTAATCAACAGGGTAACAGCATCTTTCCATCTATTATCTTATTATCTTAGTGTCAAGGGGTTCTGCTGGAGCCTATGTCTGATGGACAGGTTGCCAGTCGATCACACACACACACACACACACACACACACACACACACACACACACACACACACACACACACACAGACCATTTTCCCTCTCATACTTTAGTAATTTAGTGTAAACATTGCAGAAATTTTGGGCCTGCAGAGAGAAAAGGCTCTTGGTTTGACCCAAGAGTTGAACCCAGGTCCTTCAGGTCGTTCTGCTATCCGCCAAGTACCAACATGATGTGTCCAAAAATGTTCAAAAAGGTCCAGTATTTCCCTTTGGAGAGCAGTTGATGTACAAAGAGGCATGAAATAGAAATACTCAAATACAAGTGCCACACTACAGGCTTGTACACTGGTGAGAAGTGCAAAGTGCACTTAGCTGCTTTGTGCTGTTTAATCAGTCTCACATGTAACTTATTCATGTTTGTACCTGTAAAGATAGCCAAGAGGATAATCCTCTCCTTCACTTTCCGCTCTTTTTGCTGTATCAAGCACAAGTAGAGACCTTGGTCGCCCATCGTGGGACTTAAGAAGAGAGAGAAATTCCTGGTGGTCTGAAAGTTTCTGTCAGTCATACGCATTGACGACTTGGAGGCGCCGCCGGAGAACACGCCGAGTTCGCTGGCACTGAGAACCAGCTTCCAATCACCAACTCCGTTCGGCTTCACCCTCCAGTTAATGGCCACTGGCCCCTCCACTGTGGTGTCGGCGCAGGTGAGCGTGGTCGGCTTTCCTTCTCTGGCCACCACAACATCGTCCCACTCTGAGGGAGAGAACACACAAAGCCGGGCATCAATTACACTTTTGGTGATTTTCAATTCTATGACTTTGATGATACAAGCCTGAACCTCATCTTGTTTACCCCAGTGCGTCTTCACTTTTAAGTATCATTGATTGAGTCATAATTACTTTTTTTTATGTTTTCATGTTCGTTCTAAGCCGTTTTCTGTCTTACTCTTGTGTAAACTGTGCATGCACACAGTTTATTTGCTGTAAAGCCCTCTGAGCTCTTCTTGAACGTAAGCTGCAAATAAAGTTTACTATTATTAATTATTCAGGCGAGTCTTAAAGCCTCGAAATTCTGCAGCTCCGTGCTAATATCAGGCTTTTTCTTTTTTTTTTTTATCCCAATGTGTAAATTAAATCAGTCATTGTTGTCGCCCCTTCTGCTCATAACAGCTGTAAAGAAATTCTTCCAGGAGCAATTTCAATTTAGATGATGGGGGACAAAATCCCAAATCCTATTTCTGTGTAAAAAATGACTGCTACAGTTTTTCTCATGCTAATACGAGGCGACAGCTTTCAGAGTTGGTCAAATCTAAAGGGTATCTTCTACATTTACTGTCCTTTTAGTTCCCCTGTCTCTGCTTCCCTGGACATTCTGTTTTTCCACCAAGGGGCTATTTTCCACCAGGATACTAAGAAACTGCAGTGTGGTTTCACTAGAGACATGGCGGTACCTTAACCTGTTTGACTGGGTCAGATTAACCCCAATAAACTGCACCCGGAGACCACACCTGAGTATTTACGGCTGTGGTCTCACAGCAAGAAGCTCCAAGGTCCTTTCAATAGGGAGTCTGCATGTTCATCCAGTTTTCTCCAGGTACTCCCACGGTCCAACAACAACGCTGGAGACTCGACTGTAAATAGCCCTGGATGTGAGAGTGATGTGTGTGCGTGGCCCATGATGGACTGGCGACAGACACTGAATGGATGGAACCGTGCCAGCTAACACAAGCACAAATCCCGAGCAATCACAAGTCGTCCTTCTCCTGAACCTGATGTAACATGATTGAACCGCACTTCCTGAACACCTGAGACTCTATTTTATACATGATACGGGAGTCGCTTACCTTCAAGGATGGAGGTTTGTTTTGTATGTGAACTCAATGCACAACACAAGCTGGGGAAATGCTTTCTACCTTAGCAGCGAGAACAGTTTCAGATGCACCAAAGGAACATTTACTGGAAAAAAAACAATCATAGAGTGTCTCATACCTGGGGAAGCAGTGGGAGAGGAACACACCATGAAGGAGCAAACAAGAAAAACAGTTGGGAAGGCAGCCTCCATCACTCATTAAAAGAAAATAAACTCTCGCTGCGCTCTCCGTCGCTCCAGCACTCTGACCTTTCCACGCTCGCTCCGATACTCACAGTGCCGTTCGCTTTCCTGGAATATTACTGACGTCCCTGACTGACATGTTAACAAGTTTGCAGTGCGTCTCCCAGCCCGGCAGGATGTGGCACGACCAGCATTGGGATAATCTACAGGAAAAGGCTGCGTCTACTGGTATTACATGCGTGTGTTCGAGGCTGATAAACTGCACGTAGCCTCCTGGTTTAACTAGATGTATTGCCTGCAATGTTTTACAACACTTCAGAACAGAACTTCGGGGCAATTAGTTCCAGAACTCCTGACCCGAGCATCCGCTTCACAAAAGGAATGAACATGTACCAGAGAGTGCCACAATGTGTGTGTGAAACTGAGAAAACGATAAGAATAGCAGAAAGCGAGGGATTGAGGGAGATGAAAAAGCAAGAAATAAAGAGTTTGGGTTAGTGTGGGTGCAGAGCAACCCCTAGGCTACATGTCTTTACATCCCATAAATGTCTTTAATTAAGCTAAAGGTATTATCAGCTCCTCTGAGCACTATTACAGATTTTTCCATAATTACCATTGGGTGAATGGGGGCGGCGAAGAGAGATAGAGAACGAGAGGAAGAGGGAGAGAAAGCAGATATGTATTGTGGGTGTCTAATGACAGGGAAAGGGGGGAAAAATAGGAAACCAGGAGAGCTTTGAGAGAGGAGAGGTGCTCAGACAGATCGAGAAAAACCCTGGGAGAGGAGGTGAGAGAGTGTTGTGAGGGAGAGGGAGACAGCGTGACTTCAAAGAAGCCTGTGGCTGCTGTGCTACTGATCCGGTGGCCCCTCCTCTATGGGTAAATAATCACCATAAGCCTTGGCTCTGTCTAATGAATCCACTGCCAATGAGCTAATATCTGTTAACTATGGCGCTTCATTATCACTGCCACAGACCCCCGGAGAGCACGAGGATGGAGGACGGGATGAATAGCGGCAAGAAGCGAAGGGCGAGTGGACAAAAAAGAAAATCGAATGACATGGAGAGCGGGAGAGGAAAAGAGAGGGAGAGAGAGAGACAGGGAGGAAAAGGAGGGAGGAGGAGGAGGAGGAGGAGGAGGAGGAAGGAGAGGTGTAAATGAAACGAAGGTGTAAGGCCTGTGGGGGGAAAAAAAAGGAGGAGGAGGCGAGGGACTGTACTGTAAGTAAAGTGGGCGGTAGCTGGAGAGGTATGAAGGTCGATTTGGTATGGGTATGAAAAATGGATGAGCAAAAGGATGAAATCCTCCATTTGGTGGCCACTTTCTTTACAGCTCCCTCCTCGATTCCATATGGTTTAGTGGCGACAGTGTACACACGGGTGGGCCCTGTGCTGGCATGCAAGCATGTAGCCATAAGGCCTCGAAAACGGTGAGGAAATTAAAGCACGGCAATGCAAACTAGCATAGGCATTTAAAACCCCGCATGCTGCTTTGTTTGCGCGGCAGATGTCTTCACAGTCTCTGGATTTACAGCAGGCGAGCATGAGAGCGAGAGAGCGAGCGAGAGAGCGAGCGAGCTGGAGAGAGAAGCCCTCCTGGAAGACAAATCTCTCCCGCAGACGAATACATTTCGCCTGTTAATTTGTTTTCCTTTTTTTTTTATGTCGCTGGCAAACAGAACACTGTTTGACCTCTGATCATTATCAGTGTCAACCTCAGATAATCTGCAAATGACAGAGACACTGGGGAAGGAGGGAGGGAGGGAGGGGGGCGAGGAGGTGGGGAGACTTGGAAATGGAACAGAACAGGAAGAACTGAGCAGCACGGTTTAAACTGTGGGACTTATGAAGATGTAATTACATTGGCTGTAAAACACTTGGGTATAGGGATTAGACCTAAACCAGATAATGCCTTTGCTATGCTACTGTGCACCCTGCTCCAGAGGAAAATAGGGCAAAATGAATTGGAAGTTATTCTGTGGAAGGAGGAGGAGGAGGGGGGCAGAAAAAAAATCTCATCAACAGAGAGTCTGCTGCTGGAGTCTGCAAATAGATACATGAGAGGCTGCTTCCTCTTGATTTGATTTTGCTGACTGCCACTGGATTTGTATTTTGCCGTTCATTAATGAATGTTTATTGATTTTGGCATCTGTATAGCTGGAGTTTACACGGGCTAATCTCAGGTCTGTGTGCGGAAACAGACAGCAGAGGGCGCAACACTCATTGACTTCCACGTAAGTCAAACACCGCCTGCTAGGACACATTATGTCGTAACTTCAACTTGTTTTTCTTCACAGCATGGGGCTGTTCTGTTGATATCTCGCGCACACCTCGCTCCAAATCTCATAATAGGCAATCAGACGATGTCCGGAGCAGCTGTTGTTAGAGGTTTTCTCTCACTGGATTGTTTGGGGGTTTTTTTGTTTGTTTGTAAGGAGGGGAAATTGAAACCACAGATGCTTCGGGTGTACGTTGGGTATTTTCCGAGGAAAACCGCGTTGGGCCAAATCAACAAGTTGCTCTTTAAGCCCCACCAACCACCTCTAACTCCTGCAACGCACCCCCCACCCCCTCCACCCAAACCCCCGTCGCTGCTTGCTGCCATCGCTGTGCCTAATTGGGTTTTTGGGCTGTGACGCCTCTCAGGCTGATGACATCACCCAGTCACACACACACACACACGCACAGACAGACACACACACACACACATTGTGAGTGAGTGAGTGAGTGAGTGAGAGAGAGAGAGAGGGAGGGAGAGAGAGAGAGAGAGAGGGAGGGGGAGAGAGAGCCAGCAAATCATTACGTTCAGCACCAGCTGAGGAAGTAGTCACCTGTGCGCCGCTGCCGCCGCCAGGACCAACTCACGAGGATCTTTTTTTTCTTTTTTCATTCATTTTTTAACAATTTCGACCGTTTGAAGCAGACGCGGTGTCTGAGGCGCACTGAGAGGGACGGACACACACGCACTTACTCACACTCCTACAAAACCAGAGTCTGTGTCGGACCTCCTGCTCTCTCCCGTTCCTGCGGACGCACAAGTTTATTTTTTTATTATTCCGTCCTTTCTGTTTGTTTTTTTTTATTTATTTATATATTTCTCTTGACACGACACTCAAAGTGAGGCGCGTTTCACTGTTGGCGAGATTCACTCCGACGACACCGGGGACCATGGCGAGACGTGACGCCCGAAACCGGCGTGACTGCTCGGGGATGAGCGGAGCGCCGAGCTCGGTCACCTCCACACTCCTCCTCCCCATCCTCCTCCTCCTTGTCCTTTTCCAAGGTAAGAGGCAGAAAACTTCTCCGTGATGTTATGATGATGATAATGAGAGGGAGAGACGGGGTTAAACCTGACTAACACCTGGCTGTCAGGGCGGTGACTACACAAACAGGCAGGTGCATTTCCTGGTGACCTCACTGGCTTTTAACGTTGAAAAAAATCCCCTACAATTCACATCTGCTCGTACCCTTCTCTGTTCAGCCATTGCGTCCCAATTTCTGGTTATTTCTAGTAATTGTGGCGATCGTTTTCCTGTCTGTTAGTGGAGTTTCGATCGGTGACTCAACGCCGTAGTCAGGTTTCTAAGGTGTGGCTCTGTGGAGCAAGGTGTTTGTTTTCTCCACAGGTGACTCTCCAGCTGGGTGAAACCCTGTCTGGGCTCACCTCAGTGTATCTTTTGCTCCTTCTCTTCCCTCTTTCCGCAAATCAACCTCCATTAGTTTCAGTCCAGCGAAAAAAAAGAAGTGTAAAAGGCTTTTAATGTACACATAAACTGAAACTCAGTTCCTGTTGCCCTGATTATAAGTTGGACTTCCCCGTCTTTCCCCTCATCGGACCTTATTGTAAGTCAGGTGCTGTTGCTCTAAACAAACGCCCAACCCCTCCCCCAGATCCAGTAGTACTTCACATTTTGCGCTCGTCGATTATTATTGATATCCCTTAAGGATATTCTGTCCCATTGGTCTATAAAAAGTGTTTTCCCCCTACACCCAACGTATTGTGGCCCCGGAAGTATCCATGTATATCTTATCTATCAGATACAAGTTCATTATTCAGGTGTTGTCCTGTCTACTTTGGGCGGCAGGCCTTCCAGGTAGTACTGCCACAGCGAGAGGACCTCAGACTGCAAGGAAACATCCCAGGAATGCAGTTAACCTATTAACATATGAATGTGTGCGGCGTGAAACCAGTCCAACATTTTCTCTGCTTCATCGCCGGGGCCAGCAATTTGTTTTGTGCCATAATTGGGGCAAGAATGTAGGCCTGGATCCGACAGAGCTACAGTATACATATGCACCAGTGTACAGTACCAGGGGTTGATTGCAGTGCTGTTTAAATCATGACTGCTAAGCAGAGTCACTCTTTTGACTTATTCATGCAGTGGACCTTTTTTTTTTTGTCTATTTCATTTTGCTGAACATGAAGTGCTCTTAGGGGAGGGTGAACTGTGTGTGTTGGGGGCTTGGCAGGGTGGGGGCAAAACAAAAGGTTTTTCATATTTATGAGAAGGGGAAAAATGCACAGCTTAACCAGTACATGCAGAAATACTGTTTCTTTTAGTTCAGCTTCCATTTGTCAGTTGTGTTTTTACTCAGTAAACCTCTGCAACCATCCTGTGAGGTTATTGCTGCAGCTGCAGTTGCAGAGATGCTATCTTCTCATGTACATTTTTTGGGTTTTATGTTTCCCCTCAAAGCATAGCAGAAACCACGCACGGCTACGTCGTCATCTCGTGCATGAGATTTGACTTTAATTTACTGCAAAGTTTCCAGTTTAATGTGTTCTAGCTGGTGGGAGGGGAGGGGAGGGGGGGGCCATTAATGTTGAAATTCCACATCCAACATTTGATAGCTCCTTCCAAACGAAGGCTCTGTGGTTGCTCACATGCATAAAAGTTAATAGGACCTTGCAGGTGGGGGTCTGGTCTAAGCTCTGAAATTACTTTATAATACCACTCCCGACCCCCCCCCCCCCGTTCCCTCCCATCCTCCCCCTTCCCCCAAGTCAAGGTTTGTGAAGGGCCACGGATGTGGGTCAGAAAAGCTTGGCCCATTACCATGGAGATGTTTTTATTGGAAGAAGGGTGGGCTTATGTGCGGGGGAGTTTGGAGTAGAGAGAGAGGGAGGGATGGAGGGAGGGAGGGGGGATGAGGCCATGGCAGCATTGTCTTTCTGGCTGAGTAAGCTGTGTGCGTGCAGGGGGTGGCGGGACGGCTGGCCGGCTGCCTGAGAAACTGGTGGGCACGCAGGGTCAGGGCCGGGGGAGGAGGCAGCTTCCTCTCGTACTAACAAATAAACCAATGTTTGTTTGTTTTTTTTTGGTCTACCTGAGAGCCTACAGGAAAGCTAATTCAGATGCAAAGCTCCACTCGATGACTCTCCTCCGTCTCGGGGAAACAGGTGGCTTTTCTGCTGCAGAGTGCAGCCAAACCTCCACCATTGGCTGGGAAACTAAACTGGCAGCGTCTGATTAAGACAGGCGACCCCTCCCTCCCTCCCCTCCCTCCCCTCCCTCCATCTCCCCTCCCGCCACTTGAAACCTTCCTCTCTCCCGCCAACCCCGGCTCCCACCCTCCCCCCACCCTCCCTCCCTTGCCGTTATTACATACAAGGGCCTTGGTCTCGTCCCTTTTTTTTCATATTTCCAGCAATCTTTCATCTCTTCACCCCCCCCCCCCCCCCACCCCCACCCCCCGTCCACTGCTTTTGTCTGAGTGGCTGTAGTCATCGGTTTATTTGAACGGCCTCCCTCCCCTCCTCCCTGCCTCCCAGCCTCTCTTTGGACTGATGGCCGTGCTTTTTATGACAAGAACAACATGCAGACAGACTGAAAAATAAACCAGTGACCTTACTCTGCCCAATCTGTCGTCCCGGCTGCAGCCTTGCTCACACAAAGTTCTTTATTTTTCATAGTGAGTTGTCTTAATGACTCATCTCATGATGGCATGCCAGAGTGTTTCCGGCCTTTTTTTTTTTTTTTTTTAAGACGACACCCTGCACTCCCAACAAACTCCCAGAGACTCCCTAAAGTGCTCATGCCGTATTATCAGCAGCTCTGAAGGAGTAATGTTTGCTTTTGGCATTTCTGTTTCTGCAATCACTCAAACCATTAACCATGACTGTTTCCTCCCCTCTCACACTGACAGAGATTCACTATGAACAACGCTCTCCTACTAAGACAATGTGACCATTTGTCATTACAACATAGAGAGAGAAGGGAGGCGCCTCGCTCTGTCTATCCAAAGAAATGTAGTTGACGGATCCTAACTGGGCTTTTTTTGTTCTCCCTCTCTAATAAAGGACAGGAAAAGTAAGTCCTCAGTATCTCATTAGTCCCTCGGGAGCGAAGGGCTTCGGTCTTGTTTTGTTTTTTTTGTGTTAATGGCTGTCGCAGTTAGGTCCCATCATTATGTAAATGAGCTGTCTTCGCCCCTTCGCACCGGCCCCTGTAAATGTCACCGGGATTTTGAAAAGGTCAGGTGTGCATGTCTATATGTGTATGTGTAAGAAGGTCTCGTCCCCGTACTGGCACGTACGAACACGCACTCTCTCTGAGAGGGAACCTTCCTGTTTAAGTGACACATCACTACCACCACCCCCCCTTATAATCACCATAAAGGTTTTGTTGATTCAGACATAAAAAGTACGTGGATTTACAGCTTAACCGAGACGTGAGATTGATACCAACCATGTGTGGATACCGTGGCACGTGTGGTCCCCATTCATTTTGAGTAAGTAAATGGCAAAAACACTGAAGAGAACGCTTGCCGTTTCCCTAAATGAGACCAATCATTTAGACGCCATTGTATTATTACCGGTCTTTCATCAGGTGCATTATTGAGGGGGGAAAAAAAAGAAAAGTGATTTCTGCTTAGTGGCAATATTTAATGGACGCCTCACAATGAAGCACCTCTTATCTGACAATGAGCTTACAATGGACAGAAAGCTTTTAGCGGACGCACTGGAAGCGTCTCAGCAGCACAGACGGACAGACGGATATAATTTGCAGAAGAACCTTTTCTTTTTTTTAATATGAATACGGTATTGATTAAAATGACGTTGATGATCCCCGGCATCTTGCCTGCTGCGGTCGTACAGATGTTTTGATGAATGAGTTTCTGTGAAATTACTGCGCTCTGTGGACTTTTCATTACCAGTGACCAGAAACACAAAAGATCCATCAGGTTTATTGTTGACTTGGCAAATAATATTAGACAGGACGAATGGATCTGAAGAGAGGGAGGTCGATGAGCACGAGTCACTGCGTCTTGTTGCATTTTAGGGCTGCGGTATTGGGCCACAAACACAATTGAGCACACACACACACACATATGCACACAATCACACACACATATAGGCACAAAGAAAGAAATGCGCTCACATGCAGCTGGTGATGAATAAGGACAGTATCCTTAGGCTGCACTGGAAGTCAGATGACATTCCAATAATAGGGAGGGTTCGTCACAGCGTTGAATGACAGCACGTGTGTGTGTGTGTGTGTGTGTGTGTGTGTTAATCTTTCCTTTGGGGAGTGGCGTGTCTTCTTTATCAACAACCCTCTTATCTTCCACAGACATCAGATCTGGGGACATCCTTTTTTATCGCTCCCTGCTCATTTAGCTGACGCTTTTCTTCTAACTTGTAAGTAATGATAGTGGCTTTCCTGCAGGATCACAGCCAAATCCAGGAGCTCTGTGATGGCTCCATCTCCTTGTCAGAACCCCCCCCCCCCCCCCACTTCTTCTCCTTGCCCTCCGCCTACATGCTCTTGCCGGATAGATGAGCGGCTGTGTTGGGGAGTGAGGAGGGCGGGGGTCACACTGAGAAGCCCCCCCCCATGGGGATGTTTGTGTTAAGCTCTCTGGGTTGCCAGACTGCCGGAGTCAGTCCTGTTTGATCCAAAGGAAAACGAGACGAAAAGCCCGCCTCAGAAGGAATGCCAAATGTCATCGAGATGAGGAGCTTTCCAAAAAAAACCCCCAACTGGGCAGGGGTCAGTGATGCTCTTGGCTGAGGTGTTGGGTTAAACTCCTATCTGCATGGGATCTGCATGCATTAGCTCTCGCAGTGAGGCTCCATAATGTACTCCAACCACCCACATGTTTCTGGAGAGTTTCAAGACTGTACTATTTGCAGAAGCAGCATACCAGCAGCTTATCTTGTACAAAAATGCTATAAGCCATGTGGCTTACTTTAGTTTTCAGTCACACACACACACGCACACACACGTGCACACACATTTCCACACCATTAGTCGAAACACCTTCTGCCAAATCCGCGCTTCCCTATGTCTAACAAACCCCAGATGAAATTCAGAGAGATGCGGGTCAAACCCATTCCAGCTCAGCCAACGTGGAGAATGAGCCACGATTCCAATTGAAGATCCATTGAAAGGCAGCCAAACTCTTTAAAGTAAAATCCCCTTAATTAACTAGACTTGGAAGATGGGTGTCGGTGTGACCCCGCTGTAGTAAAAATCACAGAGGAGGAGCAGCGAAGGAGGAGAGCACCGAGGAGGGGGGGAGGAGGAGGAGTGGGGGAGTAAGGGGGGGGGTGAGGATGTCGACATTTTCAGATTCCACACTGCAGCATCTTGGCAGAGCGGATGAAGGAGGGTTTCAAAAAAAAAAAAAAAAACTGTGTGAGAGATTGAACCAGGGAGGCCAAGAATTATCAGCTCATTTGTAATTTAGTCGCACCTCCCTCCCCTCTTATTCTCCCTCTCTTAAGGCTTGCATTTAACAGCCTCCCATTGTGGAAGGTATAGGACGGCCAGCTCCAGCCTCCCTCTCTCTCTCCCTCTCTCTCTCTCTCTCCCTCTCTCTCTATCTCTCTCCGACTTTATCATTATTATTGTTACCTGACCAGCTCTCTCTCTCTCTCCTTGTCATCGCCCTCCTCTTTTCTTTCCGCTACAGTCTTTCATTCCTGGAATCCTCGCTGTCGCGCTCTCAGCAGATCTCGGCCGTGCAAATCGGCAGAGAGGCCCTTGACCGTATCCTCCTTCGCCCGTCCCTATAACGCCTGCCCCCCCCCCCCCCCCCCCCCCCCCCCCCCGCCCCCACTGCTCATTAGCAGTCACCTTAATGTGTCTAAATGCAGTTTGCGAGGTGGAAGGTGGTTTGCGTTATTGATCCGGTATTGAATGCTGGATGATGCAGTGCCCTTATGTGATATTGAAAACATTTAGGGCTCGCTCTAGCCACATGACAGCGCCATGAAACATCTCTCTCTCCCCTCCTCCTCGACTAATCCCTGCCTGCGTCCTCTCTGCCCCGGGCTTGTGAAATGTCGAGCCGCTTTTGCTATCACGACGACCTCTTCTCAGTCTTCTCTCACACCTTCTCTTCTTTTTTTCTTCCCCCTCACTCGCTTTTCTCTTTTCCTATTTTACCATCATATGTTACGGACGACATCACAGTCCGTCTTGTTGCCTATGTGCACACGGGCCCGGGACTTGCCGCATCTTCATCACATCTGACTTTGACAAGGTCATGTCGAATTCACACTTATCAGAGGCGGTGGACACCAGGCTCGCGACAGGAGGGAATTGAATTTGGTGCGACAGGGTCTTGTCAAGGCTCTGGGAGCTGGATATGAAGTCGTGCTCCCTTAAAGCCCCCCTCGGCACACCAAAACTGCTTTGAATTCTGCCGGCCTCCACAACCCATCCCGAGCTACATCCATCCCAGGGAAGGAGTAAAAATTACCCACTGTTAAAATAAAGAAAACCTTGCATTCCCCGCTCTCGATACCATCTGGAAAGTGTGAGATAAGAAACGGGAATAAACAGTCAGCGAGGTGATGCTCAACAGGTCCGTTTTTAAGCACGCAGAGCGTCGCTTTGTTTCACAGCAGGAGCGCGGTCGTGGCGACCCCCGCAACTCGATCCTGCCACTGATACCGGCGGCATCTTTTGTTTTGGCTTGTTGGTCTCAAAAAGAAGGAAAAAAACAAAACGTGTCGCCCCTGTTATGCCGATAAACAAGCGGCGCTGTTGTCATTGGTCCCCAGAGCCTTGAAATGGCAGGAGCATTTAAATCCTCCCCTCGAGCGAGCAGCACATTAAGGTCAAATAGAGGCAGCAGGTTTATTCAGTTATCAGGCCTGTGTTTTGTCAAGCGGGTGTGCCAGGGTTTGTTTGGTGTGGCTCCTCGGGGGGGGAGAGCGGCTCCTCCTCTCGCTGAAGCCATTTGTCTCATTCATCTCGGCTGATTGCCTGCTCTCGAACCGGCCACTTGCTCCCCTTTCCGCCGCTCCCGCTCATCAAGTCGCGTTCGGGGCCCCCTTTTTTTTTTTTCTTCCACTCTTCCATCTTGATTTGTCTTTTTTTTTCTTTTCCATCCCTCCTCTGTCCTCTCTCTGCCTTTCGCTGTTTACGCCGTCTCCTAATGCCCCAACTTCCTTTTCCCTGTAATTTGGGCCGCATAATTGATCCATCTGCTCGGCGAACGGCCGTCTCCAACTGTATCTCTCTTCCTCCTCTCGTCCTGTGCTTTGTTCTCCCTCTCTCGCTCTTAGTCATCAATCCCTCGTTTCTGCTTCTGTAATTGGAAAGTCTGTTGCTTTCCTCTATCCTCTTACTCTCTCTTTCCCCTTAATCTCTTCCTCTCTTCTGTAGCTTTCCTCTGCTCCCTGTCCTACTGTCCAATTCCCCAGTTGTCTCTTCCACCTATGTCAGGCCCAGAGTTTCTCTTTAAACCTGCCTGTGCTACTTTTCCATCCCCATTCTCATTTTGCTCTCCCTCTTCTCTCCTCTCATACCTCCTTTAGAGGGCCAACCCTCCCTACAGACGTTGGTTTCGCATGCATCTGTACCTTCCTACCTCCCCTAACAAGGTCTTCTGTTTCTTTTTTCTTCTACACATCAATCATTCTCCATCTCTCACGCACACACTTCTTCTCCTCCTCCTCCTCCTCTTCCTCCTCTTCCTCTTCTAATGGCCACGATCGCATCCTCCCACTCCACCCTGGTGGGCATTTTTTGAAGGTTAACTTGCTGTGACACTTTTACAGTGTTTCACCCCACCTCAACCCCTCCTCCCCCACCCCCCCAACCGTCCCGCCCCTCTCTCTCTCTTTCACTCTCTCTTTCCCTCTCTCTCTCTCTCTTTCTCTCTCTCCGTCTCCCCGGCCCAGGCTGCGGAACGACAGTCATCAGCGCCACCTCCTCAACACGCAACCACAAGCCGCACACGCCGGGCACAAGTGGCCGCACACGCCGCGGATGCGTGCACACAATTCCCAGTGAAGTCGGGCTGATTTGATGCTTGAATCACCTGATTACGGCACACTGGACGAGGAGAGGGAAAGTGACAGAACAATGTCGAGGAAGCGAGCCGGAGCAAGCGTGAGGCGGAAAGGCGGGGAGTCGGAAACGGATGCGGGATTTTTCTTTCATTTCGGCAGAGCTAACCTGTCGTGCAGTGCCGGGATCAGGCTGACAATGTCCACTCCCCTGCTGCTAGATGCTGTCACACACTCGTCTCCCCCGCAGGCAGTTACTAGGCCAGTAATGGAGCTTGACTCATCTAACAAGAATCGCACAGTGAAGTTGAAAAGAGGGTTACTTTTGAAGAGTTAATTCCCAGAGTACAGTGTTGCACAATTTAATACCGGTGCAGAAAACCAGATTTACAGCACTTCATGTTCACGCTTCACTGAAACTGTCTGAGAGGTAGCTGTTGAAGAATAATAATTCCTCAGGTCCAGAATTGTGGCAAATTCAGATGAGTTTTATTCACTGTACAGCGGAGACAGAAACTCACATAGTGGCTGCAAAGTTCTGTCTGATGAGCAGCTCACAGGGCAAGGGTTTTAAGCACAAACATCAAACAGTTACACTTGAGACAAAAGGTGGGGGGCAGTTTGTTGATTGCAATGGGGGGACAGACCTCAGGAAGTTACAGTCAGACACCACATTTACATTATCAATGGGGCTAAGCCCAGCTGCAGAGACTCTTTGGCACCTCTGTAGCATGAACAAAAGGTAGATCTACAAAAGGGAGAGAGACGGCTTCCTTGGAGACAGACTTCAGGATGTCTCTGTTTAAATCTGCATAAAGGGGGATGATGATGAGTTTAGCAGGAGGGTTCAAATCTAATTAAATAGCATTGATCAAGGAAAGGTAAAACTTTTCTTCTACAATTCCCCCTTTTGTCCTATAAAGGACAACACAAATTGGTGTGATAATAGGGAGTAGAAAATAAAATACAAAATCAAAGAACAAAAGGCAAGAACATTGTATCATAGAATTATAAATTCAAAGAAAATGAAGCTAAGAACAAAACAAAATGAAATAATAAGAATAAACACGTCTTTCAATACAGATAAGATTAAAAGAGCGAAGTACAACAAAAAGAAGAAAAAAAAAAAACAAAAAAACAAAAAAACAAACTCTGTTAATACATCCTGGATTATGCTGTTGACAGGTTACACATCTTTGACAGAACTGTTCACATACAATTGTTATGCCAGGAGCAAACCAGTGTCTTTTTATCGCAGCAACCATTCCCCCTTTTGCTCGTGTGTGACATGCCATGTGCAACACGAGCAAGTTGTGGGAGAAGGGACCGTGGGGCAACAATGCGGCCATCATTTGACCTCCATAGTCCATTTGTTAGGGCACAGCCGGCTGTCAGCCATGCAGCTCGCTCGGTGGTATCGGTGGCTGCTTGTAGAGCTGCCACGTCATTGAGAGCAGGTGCTGACTGTGTGCGCCTCACATTTCACAACTGCCAGAGTTTTGGGCAGTAGAACGGCCTCTAGGAGATTTGAAATAAATTTAGCATTTTTAATTGGTGTACCGGAAGAAATTAGAAACCCACGGTGCTTCCATAATGTGCCAAAGTCATGTACAACTCCAAATGCATATCTAGAATCTGTATAGATAGTGGCAGAGGAATTCTTTGCAAGAATACAGGCTCTAGTTAAGGCAAAGAGTTCGGCTTGCTGAGCAGAGCATGAGGAGGGGAGTTTTGCAGCTTCTATAGTTTCATGGAGGGAGCAGATGGCGTAGCCTGAGTTAAGACCTCCTGTGCTTGAACGGGAGGAACTACCATCTACGAACAGTATCAGGTCTGGATTTGCAATCGGTCTGTCTGATAAATCAGGACGAGGAGTGAGCATGTGGTCAACTAGGACCTCACAGCAATGTGGTTCACCATCGCTAACAGTGGGGAGGAGAGAAGCAGGGTTAAGAGGTGAGCAGCGTTCAATAGTTAGATTAGGTGTTGAGAGAAGGATTAGTTCGTAGCGAGTTTGTCTGGCGGAGGAGAAGTGTTGGGTCTCAGAGCGTAGGAGAAGAGCAGAAACAGAATGAGGAACAAACAGAGTTAGTGGGGATCCCAGTACCATGGATGAGGTGTTTTCTACTGCATAAGCAGCAGCAGCAATTGCTCTGAGACAAGGAGGGAGACCTCGTGCGACTGGGTCTAACTGTACACTGTGATATGCCACAGGTCTTTTGCCAGGACCATGTTGTTGGGTAAGAACACATTGAGCGAAGCCATTGGTTTCATGTGCATACAAAAAGAATGGCTTGGTGTAATCTGGCTGACCCAGAGCAGGGGCAGAGCAGAGGGCTTGTTTCAAAAGTGCAAAAGAGGTTTCAGCTTCTGTAGACCATTGTAAAGGTTCAGGTGATGATGGCATGGAAATGTCTAGAAGGGGTCTCGCCAGTTGAGCAAATTCTGAAATCCACTGACGACAGTAGCCTGCAGCCCCTAGAAATGCTTTCATTTGTCGTATGGACAGTGGCTTTGGCATGTTGGAGATGGCTGTAACTCTGTTAGGGGAGAGAATGCGTGTATTACCTGAGAGCTGATGTCCTAGATATGTAACAGTGTTTCTGCATAGTTGTAATTTTGAAAAAGAGGCCTTGTGCCCTTTGTTTGCAAGAGCTTTCAGAAGTACAACTGAGTCGATTTTGCAGGCCTCTAAAGAGGGTGAGGCGATTAAAAGGTCATCAATATATTGTACTAGTGTGCTGCCACCAGGAAATTTTACATCTGATAAATCTTGTTTCAAGGCTCTGGAGTAGAGGGTGGGACTTGAGATAAGATTTGGGAAGTTGCTACAGATGCAGAAAGGGGTTGGAGCTGTGGTTGGGTTTTCTGCGAGGAGGCTGAAAACACAACAGATTGTTTGTCCAAAGGAAAACTTAACATATATCCCATGGAGCTTATTTTGTAGAGTGAATGATTAGCTACAGTACCACAGTAAGTTTTGTCATTGTAGCCTTGCAGTAACTTCACCATTCTTCCCAGCTCCTTGACATCATGATCATTGGCGGTGGCAACTGCAATGTAGGGGACGCAGTTATTCTCCTGAAAACTAGATTTCTGAGAAGGGGTTAGAAGTGTATCAAGGGCAATGCCTGCCGGGCAGAAGTAGATAGCATTTGGATGCAGAAAGGAGGTTGTCCCTTCCAGCTCCTCAGCCTTACGGGTTGTTTCCTCATCGTAATCTGCATTTGAAAGAGCTGGACAGTAACAATGGGAGAGCCAGATCAATGAGTTGGATAATTCAGATGTTAACCAAGAAAGAAAGGGAGTGTTTTCCTTGGCTTTTAGGTTGTAAATCTCTTGAATTTGTAAAGAGAGTTGAGGGGAGGTTGTATGCCAAGCATAAGTCATCGGTTGAGCGGTTTGTTGTAACATGGAAAACACAGTATTGGCATTGGTATCGGGTACATCAAGATAGACTCCGTCAGGTGTACATTTGATAGTACATCCAAACTGACATAGTAAATCTTTGCCAAGTAAATTTAGAGGGGTATCAGCTGCCATAAGGAAAGCATGTTCAGTAGACAAAGGACCTAATTCAACCGTCAATGGAGTGCTTACAGGATTTTTTATGGTAATACCAGATACACCAATAGTGTTCACAACTTCAGATGATAACTTGACAGGGGGCAAGTCTTTTGGATTGATGGCTGATATAGAAACACCGCTATCAACAAGAAAATTCACAGGTTTTCCATTCACAGATAAAGTAAGCATCGGTTCATCACTTTCATTCTTTGTGAGGCGCTGAAGCATTTGAGATGATGTGTCCCTTTGCCACCCCTATTGGGATTCAGGAAAAGGGTTAGTAACTGTCCAAGGGGCAGCCTGATGAGAAGGTTTGGGTTGTTGTTGTAGATTAGGGCATTGTTTCGACCAATGCCCAACTTGCCCACATACATAGCATGGTTTCAAGGGGTCAAATTGAGGAGGTTGTCTGTAGGGTCGTCTGTTATCTTTCGCTGACCTATATGGACGGTGGTTAGTATTTTCACTCATTTTCTCGTATGCCTTGATTTGCACTGCTAGGAGTCTTTGAGCTGTTTTGGCTTCTTTGTCTTTTAACTGGCGGTATAAATGTTCAGCTGTTATGCTGATTTCTGACATGTCTTTCCCTTCCCATGACACACACAGTTGTTTCAGTGATTCAGAGATGCTAGGTAGTAGACCCTGAACAAAGAAATTAACAAAAAGTGAATTCCACTGGTCTGATTTTAGACCTGAAACATTTCCTTGTTTCTTCTGTCCATTTAAACCATTTAGGCACATCCGCTATACAATCATTACCAACATTTAGATACATGTACCAGGCTGGGGTTCCTCTATCAGGGACCCACTGCTTACTTTCAGTCTTTCCCATTTTTTTTTTTTTTTTTTTTTGATAGAAAATGTGTGAACACTGTACAAAATAAGAGAGAAAAATAAAATAAAATAAAAATAAAAAAATAAAAAAATGTTCGAACAACACAAAGTGAAAGAAAGAAATAAAATTCAATTATCCGTCTTTTTGGTATCCTCCCATTTTGTGAAAGGAGGGAAAGAAAATAGACAGAAAAGAAAAAGAGAGAAAAAAAAACTACAAAATCAGATAACAGTACAAATGTAAATTGAGAAAAGGCCTTATGTAGTTCTATACAGGAAGTTGGATGTTTTGAGGGAAGTTATGAGGGACTAAAGATAATAGAGTAAAAAGTTAGTGGAAGAGGAGAGAAAATTCATGAAAGGAGGGGGGAAAAAACTCTGTTCTTTCTTAGTGAAAGGAGAGGAAAATGTGTCTATAGTAGTGAATGCATTCAAAAAAAAAATTTATATATATATATATTAATTTATATATAAACTGAATCCTTAACCACCAAGGAGTCAAATAACGTTATTCTATTTGAGTCAGTCAGACGAACAGGGACGAGACAGCGACTACAGAGAACATGAACCACACACAAAACTGGTTATTCACAATTCCAAAACCAGTGTTACCAATAATCAATCAATCATTCATTCAACAAAACAAAAGGCCTCTTCAGGGACGCCACCCTGGACTAGAGGACAACTCCTCTAGAATTGACTGACTAGAGACGCCACTCTAGAATTTCAGAGCTCTGACCAACCACTGGGAATTCCGCCCACGCGTCCAGTGGCGAAGGGAAGGCATTACGAATAATAATCGTCACATACAAGGAATATTCAGCCAAGGTAAAAGGGGTTCTGTCACAGACTGGTTACTGCTCACAGATAGAAATAAAAAAAACATACAAAATAAAGCCTTGTCTTGTGGAGGAATATTCCTTTATGCAAGCTTGGTACAGACTGGTTACTGCTGCCAAGATGGTTCAGACTGGTTACTGATCCCAAAATTATAATTCTACCCTGTACTAGGGCCAGGATTTACACTGCAATAATTTCATACAGGAGAAGACTCTCAAGATAGGAGAGAATTCTTCTGTATAACACCACAATTGGTGAAAGTCACAGACTGATTACTGGTCCTTTAACTATTCCACAACCTCCAACCAGGCTTTACCACATTGTGAAATGTTTGGCAAAATTTTCAGACAGTGGGACAGGAAAATTTTGTCAAACGGTCACAATACTACCTGCTAGTACACCTTAACCTAACATAAAGAGACAACGTATAACACGTAAGACAATAAGAAGGCCTTATTAAAACTCACCAGAATCGCCTGCAGCATGACACTCTTAACAAAACTGCTGCAATAAATTTGAAATTAATTCGCATTACCTGGGTCTGGGGATGATCCGGACTTGAGATGGAGTGAGATGAATATTTGCAAGGTTATAGGAATTTTACAAAAGGCTTCCTTACCCTTTTGAAATGGCGCCAGTTGCTAATATTCAGAATCACTCCATCCAGTCAGCAGACGTCCACCAGCACAGGGTTAGCGAGTTGCCGACAACGCCATATTGTTGAAGAATAATAATTCCTCAGGTCCAGAATTGTGGCAAATTCAGATGAGTTTTATTCACTGTACAGCGGAGACAGAAACTCACATAGTGGCTGCAAAGTTCTGTCTGATGAGCAGCTCACAGGGCAAGGGTTTTAAGCACAAACATCAAACAGTTACACTTGAGACAAAAGGTGGGGGGCAGTTTGTTGATTGCAATGGGGGGACAGACCTCAGGAAGTTACAGTCAGACACCACATTTACATTATCAATGGGGCTAAGCCCAGCTGCAGAGACTCTTTGGCACCTCTGTAGCATGAACAAAAGGTAGATCTACAAAAGGGAGAGAGACGGCTTCCTTGGAGACAGACTTCAGGATGTCTCTGTTTAAATCTGCATAAAGGGGGATGATGATGAGTTTAGCAGGAGGGTTCAAATCTAATTAAATAGCATTGATCAAGGAAAGGTAAAACTTTTCTTCTACATAGCGTACACAAGTGTTGCTGTACCTGGATAGCATCACTACAAGGCTGCGTTACTTAATGTGGAAAAATGAATAAAACAGACGTAACAAGGTGATAAAATAATCCATTCATCCACTATTAAACCTGCTTTACACCTTCAGGGTGTCATCTTGGTGTGCTAGTCTGTTTCAGTACTCGTAGAGCAGAGGCAGGGAAACACACACGCTCCAGAGGCAATTTAGAGGCTGCAGTTGACATAAACATACATGTTTAGGACAATGTGCACACAGAAAGGCAGCTGGTCCGGCCCAGGACTGGAGCCTTTGAACCTTTAATCACTCGACCAGATAAACTAACGTATACTCCGCATGTTTCAAGGTCTGCCGTATACTCGATAAAAGCCCTGGGACAAAAATGATGGAAGGGAAAAAAAACTTGTTTGACAGCCACTCTCCTTTAATGGGCTTAAAAATAGACTGCTTTAACCTTTTAATTATAGCAGAGATTAAATAATTAGCGGTTGAATCGATGGGTAATTCCACATCATTTACAGAGGAAACATTTGTGATTAGTCATTTGCACTTTCAAGGCAAAAATGTCGGCGCTTTCTGGTGTCAGCGCGTGAACGTGGCTGATCGCTGCCTTCCTCTGCTCTAAAATCATTATCATTTTCATTTTGGGTTCATCGATTTTGGACAAATAAGATATCGGAAGACGTCACCATGGGCTCATTTCAGTCCCCACCCACACACACATAAACACACATACACACAATCTTCTGACAAGACAAAAGCAACTTATCGCCCAACAACTGACTGATATGGTAATTGAGATGAATGATATTTTTGTCCCTGCAATGCAACGCATTTTCTTACTTGTTCCAGATTTGTGACATTTGTTTGCTCGTTTCGTTCAAAAACCTCCTTTTGAGTCATAATGGCGGCTTCATACACAGCTCGATGGAATGACTTCCTATTCAGCAGCAACCTTGAGATGTTGTTTTTAGTCCAGGCAGTCAGCTGGCTGCCGCTAGACAGAATGATGTACTTGGTGTTTCAGAAAACAGAGAGACTATTGTTCTCAGCCCGGGTTTAGAGACCCTCCTCCTCTTCCTCTCCTCCTCCTTCCTCCACTCACACCCCTAATCCAGGTGAGCCAGGGGAGACCACAGTAAAGGCCACCTATTGTCCTCCCCCCTCTCCTCCCTTCTGCACCACACCTGTATCAATGGACAGACCTGCCTTTGAGTGGTAGCCCCCGGAGGGAAAGTGGGTCTGTAACAAGAGATGATTGGGTAGTTTCTGCTGAAATGGAGGCTGATGGAGGGGCCTTGCCCCCCTCCTAACCCCCCCCCCCCTCCTTTACCAGTGTTGTTGTTGTGCGGCTGGACCACTACTCCGGCGTTTTAACAGGTTTTCTCGACAAGCGAAGCTTTGATCCTCTTCTCTGGCGACATTTGTATGCAGAAAGTCAGACAGTTCCTATGCAATACGTGCAAACGTATCAAAACACCCGCTCGTTACCCGGTACTGCCGGCTGCGTTGGCTTTCTATTCTGGCCTCTTTGGGAAGAGCTGCAAGGGAGGGGATGAGAGGCGAGCGAGCAAAAGAGACAGTATCTTCTCTGCTGACTAGTGCTTGTCACCGAGGCCCTGTGGGTACACGCTCGCTCCCTCAGGTTGCTGGGAGCCATCTCCTGAACCCCGCCTTTTAGTTTTTTCTTGTTTTTTTTCAAAAAGCTTTTAAAGGAAACACTTTAACCGCTTACTTCTGTCCCCCCCCCCCCCCCCCCCACCCACTCTCTCTCTCTCTCTCTCTCCCTCTCTCTATCTCTGTCTCTCTCTCTCTTCCCACTTTCCTCCTCTTTGCAACAAGCTCGCGGCTGATTCGTGCACCAGTGATTCATGAATTTATCTCTGGCACGGCACAGTCGTGTCGGGTGCAAGCGTGCACGTGTGTGTGTGTGTGTGTGGAGCGTGCGCGCCAGGGCCTGAGCGACAGAAGAAGGCTGAATGCTCGGAGAAGGAGGGGAAGGAGTGGGGGAGGAGGACGACGCGAGGAGGGGAAGGTAGAGAGGGAATGTGCTGTGATGCCAGCCGTGATTAGAGCAGTAGCACTCGCCGTTTAAGCACACATTTAAATAGACACAGCCTCGGGAAAAGAAAGGGGGGGTTGGGGGGTGTGATGAAGAAGGAGGAGGAGGAGGAGGAGGAGGGGGGTGGTTGTGGTTCCACGGCATGTGTAAACTAACAAAAGTGTTCTCAATTGTTCTGCTTTTAAATAGAAGTCCCTCAGGCTCCACCTGCCAACTTTCCCTCCTTCATTTTGTTTGCCTCTCCATCTCTCAGCCCCTCCACGCTCTTCGCCGATTTATTTATTTATTTATTTTTCTTACATTTTTGACACAAAATTGCTTTATCTGGCATAGATTATTGATAGCCCCCGTGGATGTTTGCTTCCGTGCCGCCCTCTTCCATCCCCTCGCTCTGCGTCCCCTTTTTTTTCCTTCACATGAACTCCCTCTTGTGCGTCCTCTCATTTGGCTGTCATCCCCATGCCAGTCAGTTCCCTGCCTCTCCTCCAATTTATCACTCCTCCTCATTCCTTCCAAACGACTCCCTTTCTGTCTCCCGCCATCACCTCGGCCCATTGTGAGGCCGCTTCCTGCCCCCCCCCACCCCCCCGCCCCATCGTTTTTCTAGCCGTTCATCCTGCCATCCTTCCCCGCGCATTTCCATGTTATCATTCTTCCCTTTCCTGCCTCAACTTGACGAGGCCTGTTCGTCTCAGGTTTGAGTGTCCTACTTTGATTTCCCCTTCCCCTCGTCCCCCACCTCTCCATGTGCTCTTTGCTCCACCCCCCCTCCCCTCTCCGCTGTTTATTTACATAGCGAGGGATGGAGGTTGGGCTGTCGCGATGGATTGATGGATGGCGAGAGGCCTCGGGTGAGGGGATTCGGGCGTTTGATGGACGCTCCTGTCAGTCTGGCTACTACTTAAAGAATTGGCTCGTTCGTTATTGTAAGAAGGTCCCCGCTGTGAAAGATTGGCTATATTAGGAGAGCTCATTCTTCCCCTGCTTTCCTTTCTGTACCCATAGGTCTAACATTATTTCCACAGCGCAGCATTAAAGGTCCTAATGCGCTAAAAGTAAACCATTCTTTAGACATGTACTGACATTTGGGAACACAGAAGCTCTCCATCAGCAGACGCACACTGCTGCACCGCACGTCTGCCCTTTCTAAAAAGCTCGTCACTAGTAGATGACATAATTATGCAGTGTCAACGTGTGACAAGCTGAGCTTAGCAGCTTTAGAAGAATTAATATGCACAGCGTAGGAGGGTGCCTGTCCATGATCTTCTAATGCTCATAGCCACTCGCTTCCCTCCGCTCATCTTGGGAAGCCATCGCATTCTGGAACAAGTTATCTCTGAAGCCATCAAGGCTAATGTTCGACCCCCCCCCATCCACCCTCCCACCATGGTAGAACATTTCCAGACTGGTGTAATCTTCATTGCATTCATTGGTCAAGTTTAATGAATGCGCTAGTGAGTTTTTTTTTTTTCCATGGCCAATTAATGCTGACACCGGGGTTAATTGGCCTAAAAGAATCAGATATGGGTTATGATATCATAGTTAGGCTCGTCTGATCTCCCATTTAAAACATTATCCAGCATTAGACTGGATTTCTACTGCGCTAGATCTAAAGCTGAATAGAATGCAACGTGACTTGTTGATTTGATTCCGGCTAAATGCACATTTTATTAGATCACCGAGTGGTTGGTGTAGTTGCCTCGCAGCAAGAGGGTCCTGGGTTTGAATCCCGGTTGGAGCGAGTGCCTGTTTTGCATGTTGTGTGGTTTCCTCTGGGTATTCCTCTTTCCACAAAACAAATCATGCATTAAGATCAAATGGAGACTCTAAATCGCCCCTGAGTGTGAGTATGACCATTGTGTGTGTGACCTGTGATGGACACAGTAGAGTATGTGTGCTGGAGATGGGCTCCAGCAGCGCCTGCAACTCTCCAAAGAACAAAGCAGGTACAATAATGGATGCATTATGAAAATTTGAGACATTTCATCCATCAAGGACTTTCAGTCATGTTTCTTTTGATTTTTGGGGGGGGGGGAGTCTGACTTGCTTTGTAAAGAATGGTGAAGCAGTGAGTCTGTCTGAGCTCATCTGGAGTGAACACGGTCTCCAATCAATCCTCACGGATGTGTTTGGACTGGACTTGGAAACTTACTGGAGTTACCCGACGACACACGCAAACTCCTCTCGGTCCGAACCGGGACTTCCTGTTCGCCGCTCTACCGCGTCGGCTCAGAAGAAGGAAGTCTTACAGGCTTAATTCGAGGAAATTTTCTGTCAGCAGTACACTGTTACTGTAGCAGCTTTATAGCACCAGGAAAAGCTGTTGGACTTTGAAGTCCAACAGGGCAGCGTCCCACTGTGCTGTACATCACAACACCAGTACAGGTCAGCACAGTGGGTCTGCTGGCTGAGATGCTGCAGAAAATGCAGCATGAAATGTTTCAGCAGTGTTGGGCCCGAGGTGATATAACCGCGCTATATAACTAAACTCGGCGTGTCTCAGAAATACGCGGCGTGAACTGATCAGTTGATTTGAAAGGAGAAGGTGAAACACCTCCTGGTAGCAGGTTCTCAGGTGCACACGTTTTTTTTTTTTTTATTTCACGCGTGTTTTGGAAAGATGTGAATCTGCTGAAAAGAAGTTCAGAAGTCTCGACATTTTATTTGCTGTTTTCTGGCACTTTACAATTCTCACACCGAATCCCTTCTAATCTGCAGATGCGCCGATAATGGGATTCATTGTTTGTTGTTGCCCGAGAATCATAATTGCTTTCTTAATGAAAGTGCAAGAATCACCTCCAGGCAAGGTACCAGGGCTAAAAAAAAAAAAAAACAGTATTTACAGGGGGCTCAAGTACTGAGGAGTGGAGTTATCCTGCCGGAGTGAAAAGCTGCTTGGAGGACTGCCTGACAAATTGGTCGCGTTGGCCAATCTAGCACAAAATCATTAGATCAAACCCAGCAAGCCGCTCGTGCTGGGTCTGTAATGGCAGCAGTGACAGAGGAAACAGGAGCTCAGGAGATCATGTGGATGGCATGCAGCGGGATGAGCAAGGGGAAGAGGCGAGTGCAGGCCGCGCGGCGAGAGGTAAATGTATGTTGGCAGTAGCTAAAGGGAGAAAAGGAGTGAGAGCACAATGGCGGAGAGGAGAGAGGAGCCTGTTAGCGAGGCATCAGCGGCGGTAATGAGACACAGGTGCAGCCCGTGGAACCGCATCTCCTATCAGCGAGGAGGAGGCGCGGGGCTGGGAAGCTAGTCAAAGATACTGCGGGAGCTACAAGACGGAAGACTCAACGCAACATTTCACTTTGATAGAACATTATTACTTATTAGCATGAGCATCCCCGTAGGAGTTCTCGAACAATCACCCGAAAACAGTGGGCGCCCTGGGGATGTGTCATTTCTCAAGGGGCTGGGGCTTTTTCCAACTCTCCATTCATTTGCATCTATTCTGGGCGCCTGGTAGAGGGGGGGGGAAAAAGTGCAACACATTATTAACAAGCATGTCATGCTGCCACATCATAGGAATAATTCTAGGGTTTTTGTTTGTAGTTCATCATCTGCACTGATCATTTCATTTAGACTTGGGTTTTCAAACATATGCTAATGAGCGAGCATTCAGGAAAAGCCCGGGCCTCCGAACGCTGCAACCGATTTCAGCGCCTGCTTGTTAATGAACTGATATTTGGAGTTTTTTTTTTTCATCTCGCTCCGGATAAAAACAGGAAAATGTTGGAATAGTTTTAGAAAAGCCGCTTTGAAACACTGGTTCGCCTCGCAATGAGGGAAAGATTAAGGAGCACCGAGGGGAGAGTGTAAGGTGACAGATTGAGATAGGAAAGAAAAGAGGAACAGAGGTAAGAAGGGCACAAGCTGCACAGGAAAAGGTGTTAAGACGGCGTCGGGGGTATTGAATCAGAGGAATGTGTGCGAGGATGTGAGCCGCAGATACACACTCTTGCCGCAGGCGAGCCGGGGTGACTGACTGACTGTTGCTGCTATACTTGTTTTTCCTCGCCAACTTCGAGATCAGTCAAAGGCGTGAAACAGATGGAGGGTTTAGGAAAGGGAGGAATCCCCACAGTAAACAAGTGTGTGTATGTCTGTGTGTGTGTGTGTGTGTGTGTGGGCATGCGTGATATAGAGAGAAAGTGTGATCCAAAGCAGGTGTGGCCGGGCGAGCGCCTGGTTTATTTGAATGTGAGACATCAGAGAGACGGGGAAAGAATGGCCTCTGTATTCAGCCAGCGCTGAGTGAGTAAATATTTTGGAAGGGCATGCTGTGACGCTAGATTGTTCTTAAAGGCAGCGGGGGTGATGATGGCAAAAGAGTGTGAGGGCTGGGAGATGAGAGAGAAAAGGAGACGGCGGGGCAGAAGGGGAGGAAAAAAAACACAAAAAACTGCGAGGCATCGACGGCGGAGATGTTGATTCCTCCACGCAGAGACGGGAACACAGACCGGGCTTTGTCCCGCGCCCCGGCCAACTTTTGACGTTAGAGCCGGCTGCGCGACCTCGGAGAGAGAGGCATAAACTGCTTTGCTCTTTCCCCTTCATTTGCTGCCAAATGACATCGCTTACTCCGCTACGGGCTTGCCCCCGCTGCCAGTGGCCGCTATCATGAATGAACAATGTGCACTTCTCAGGGTCCCCGCGCCTCCTCCGGGCGCCGCTCCACAGGCCCAAGGTGCACGCTGCGGGACGTGAAGCAAGGCAGAAGATGATAGTCCTGCTGCGCCGGCCTTGTTACGGCCATGTTAGATGTGTCTCGTCTCCGAGATAGTGTGGGTTAGAGGAGCTCGTACGTGTCAGGCGCGCACACGCGTACACACACACACACATGCACAGGCACGGCGTGACCTCGGAGCTGCCCCTGCAGTGTTTTTATTTTATTCATTTATTTATTTATTTATTTTTTATTCGCCGTTGTGTTCGTGCAGGATGGCTCCAGTGGGGATGTGGGATAAGAGGGGTCATTCATTCATCTTTCACGCACACACACACACACACACACACACACACACACACACACACACACACACACACATATATATACGCACACACACACACACACACACACACACCTCCCTCCCAGGGCTTTCATCTTTACTCTCACAGGCTTCTCTTGTTCTGTCAGTCTGACTGAAGAGAAAGAAGGCGAGAGGGAGAGAGCTGGAGGAAGGATGTCAGGGAAGGGGTGAGAAGGGGGTGGGGGAGGGGGGGTGAGAGAGACGAGGAGGAGAGGAGAGGAGAGGAGAGGAGAGGAGGGGTGGGGGGACGACGACGGGTGATTCGAGTTTCCTCTTCCCTTTGCGAGATCATCTGCCAACCTGCCCCGGCCGACTCCACACCTCCTCCATCATCAGAGGGAAGAGTAACAGGTTGTAGGAGCTGTTCCTGCCTGTGCTCTGCCTCCATTTCTTTAATTGTGTCCTTCTCATCTCATTCCCCGGGTTGTTTCACGAGCCCCCCCCACCCCACCCCACCCCCCTCAACCCTCCAGCCCCCTCCCTCCCTCCCTCCCTTCGCTCTACTCTTCCTCTGTCCATCCCTCGCTCTCCCTGGGGCTTGCCTCAGTGGGTCGGTTCCAGTCTGTCTGTTTGCTGATGACTCCACTTGGAGCAGATGTGATGCTCAGCAGCTGTTGCACTGCTCTGCAGCATCATCCCAACCCCCCCCCCCCCACCTCACATCCCCCTCCATATCTCTCCGTGCCTCCCCCTCCGATGCCTCTAATGTTCTTATTTACCCACATGTCTTTTTGTTCCCGCGCCACGCCGTCGCTCAACTGTAAATTGGCGTTTTTTTTGTTTTTTTTTCCTAATGCAATTCTCAGATCTGGTTTTGTCTTCTCCGACCAGACTCACCAATTCGTTTCAGTCGGCAGCGGCCCCCGTTGCAGCCGTTAATGTTCAAAAGCACGGGATTTTTTTTTCCCCGTCTTTTTTTGTCTCAACAATGAGTCTGGAGTCACTGCGTGTCTGTCTGTGTGTCACATGAATGCCAACTGTGACACTGTGATCATGTGAAACAAATGCTGCCCATTGATGGCAGAATTGCAGAGGGCAGAGGGAGGGTATTGTTCCGCCATAAATCTGCTGAAATGAGAGAGATGTGAGCGCCAGCGTGCGTCTGCGCCGCTGTTTATCCAGCCAATGTTGTTCAAAGTCAGACCCAGAGCTAGAATTAGAATATCTATGTTTAGCTTGATGCTAAGATGTACAGAGAAGAGCGGGGGACTTGGACACTTGAAGGGTGATGAAGTGGCTTTTTATTCAGGCTAACTCCCCCTCGGCGGCCTGCGTTGTGTTTTTCAGACAGACTTATTAGACTCTTTATTGGCTCTGGCTCTCTGTTCATTTGTCCCCTCTCCATCTCCGTCTCTGTGAGGATTGGCTGGCTGCTGAACTGAGCATCCTCTGACAGGTGGCCTCTCGTCTGAGATGAGAGGAGGAGGAGTAGGAGGAGGGGGAGGAGGAGAGGGAGAGGAGACGGTGGAGCAGGGATGGTCACGTCACTTTGATGACTTCAGCCTTAAGAAATCCATTTCTGGACAGGCGTGCGCTTGTTTGTACGAGTGTGTGTGTGTGTGTGTGTGTGTGTGTGTACACATGTGTGTGTGTGTGTGTGTCACATCTGTAATTGGCTGCTGCCAGTTCCGTCGTCTCCGCCACTGCTGCTGCTGCCGTCGTGCTCCCAGCTCGGCCTCTGATCTTGAGGAAATCTGGGATCAGCGTGGCAGATCCGGCTGCTAATCAGCACTCAGAGCCGAGGCGCTGGAATATCAACCTGCGCTCGGCTCTGCAGGCTGGAATATCACCACGCTCGGGATTTAATCGTTCTAGAAATCCCCTAATGGGAAACGTTCCATGCAGTCTAATTTGAGGATGTTGAGATAAAACTTTGTTGTGTGTGTGTGTGTGTGTGTGTGTATAAGTGTGGTCTGTACACATGACTGAAACCCTGATAAGAGGTATCGAGTTCCACTTTGCCCCCCCCTCTTCTCCTCTCCTCTCCCTCACATGATAAGATTACTAACAAGGCCAGCTCGCTGGTGGCTCTCGGTGCACTTTGGCCTCTGCGGGCGCTCCGCTCTGTGACCGGTGAGTGCTGGCGGTGGCATACGGCACGCCGTCACTGGGAAATTCATAAGGGGGAATCATCACTCATTCCCGGTTCCCCTTTGAGGACTGCGCTAATTAGCCAGCGTCTGTGATTAGTTGGCTTGTGTTTGATCTGCTTCACTTCTCTCCCGCTCTGTCGAAAAAAGGGCCGCCTGCCTGCGCCGCGATTTGGCTGAGAGGAGCACCCCACGCACGCACACACACACACACACTCACACACACACAGACAAGCACACACACACACACTCACACATGCACACAAGCAGACATACAAAGACTCAAAAACAGTCACACAAAGATATGCATGGTGGCAGATTTTTTTCCCTGCCTGTTGGAGACACTGCAGGTGGCCTCAGAGACACGGTATCATACAACAGCAGACAGCTACACACACACACACACACACACACACACACACACACACACACACACACACACACACACACACACACACACACACACACACACACACACACATACAAATAGATGCAGAAATGTGGCCTCATCCACACACACACACAGAGGCACGTGTGAGCTCCAGTGCTCCAAACTAAAGCGCACAGCACTTCAGTCGGAAGAGTACAGCTGTTAATATTTCACCACCGCATGCCAAGAACTGTGTTTACTTTCTCTTAGAGAGTTTCAGCCTGTCAATGAAATCTCCCTGAAAACCCTGATGCTTCTCCGCGCTCGGCTCCGACAACACGGGGGCGTGCGTGGCTAGCCGAGGAGTGGATTTACTTAACTTAACCCCCCCGAGTGATTACAGCTAAAGATGGGCGAATTATGAACGTAATTAAATTTGAACAAATCTCCCCCCTCCCTCTCTCCCCACCACCACCATCACCCCTTCTGCATTAGGCCTCACTGGCAGAGCACAGTAGGGGATATCCACGCTGCTCTGAATATGACACAAATAGGAGCAATTCTTCGGTGCGTGACAGAGCACTGTCTAATTACACACAGCCTGCGATATTGAAGGCCCCGTCTGTCCTTGAAGCCAGCCACTGAAGCATGGCAGGGCCGATTCTGTCTGTCCAGAACCCTGTCTTTCTGTCTGTCCGTCCGTCTATCTATCTATCCCTCAATCCTTTATCTGTCACTCTGCCTTAAGGGGGGAGATGGTAAACAAAGGCGGCTCTAAAGCAGTGCAATGATGACCTGTCAGGGGACCGCTCCAGCTGCTTGTGTGTTGTCGCACTCCTCCTCATGATCTCTCAGAAGTGACTTCAATCTTCCCCCAGCCTCCGATCAATTGAAGTATTGTTGTGACCGCCGCGCCATTTCAGGCTAATTCCAGGGCTGGGGCTGTTATTAAGGGGGCGGTGGGTTGGGGTGGGGGGTGGGGGGTGGTGGGAGTCTGCTGTTCACCTCTCAGCCAGGTAACGCCGTTAAGATCACAGAGCTGTTTGTCCTCAGGAGACGTAACCGATAGCACGCGTTTCCTTCCTCCCCGCTCATGACGTACAACAGGTTTCTTAAAATAGATTGTTTTTTTATTATTATTATTTTAATTGGTTCTAAGATTGAGTTTTGCTTTTCATTAGCCTCATTAATTAACCTCATTGTTTAATAGACGTATTTATTTTATGACTGACTGCGGAAAGTTCCTATACATGACATTTGGTTGGTTGACCTCCTTCTCTCTCTCACCGTTGTATTCATACATTTGTGTGTGTGTGTGTGTGTGTGTGTGTGTGTGTGTGTGTGTCTGTGTGTGTGTGTGAGATAGCGGCACCTTTTTGTGTAGTGTGCACAAGCTGTCAACGGGCCTACATTAGTTTTCTCTCCTTCCTCCTACAATCAAAAGAACATGTTTGTTTAGGTCGATTGGAGACTCAGAGCTGCCCCTAGGTCTGAGTGTGAGAGTGAACGGTGTGTGTGTGTGTGTGTGGGTGTGTGTGTGTTCTGAAATTGACTGGAGACCTGTCTACGGTGTCCATTAAGGTACAAAGCGGGTGAGATGATGGATGGACAGAGGATACCTACAGCATTGCTTCGCCTTCAGGGTGCAGGACACAGAGCACAGTCATGGTTCCTCGTGCTTCCTCGGACCATTGTTGCTGTTTCATTGTGTGGACCTTCATCATCATCATCATCATCATCAGTTATTGAACTGTTGATTATTTCAATGGCGAAAATGGCCCCATCAAACCTGACATCTGAAAATTGCATTTTTTTGTCGGATTAATGGTCCGAAACAGGATGGATCCAGTCTCTATCGATATACAAATAATAGATTCAGCTCATGTCTGCGTTTGATGATTTAGAGCCATTAGAAATGTTGACGTTTGTGCCTGATAAATAACCCCAGACGGCCAAACTTGGGATGGAATTATCAAAATAGTTGCTGATTGTTTCTCCGCCGAGTATCTGCTAATTGTTTCAGCCCTGGTAATCTATCCAAAGCTACAGAATCAATTTGAGATTTTAACAAACACAAATTATACAGCATGAAAGCGTCCAATTAATCAACAAATCACTCCAGTAAAGTGCTCAATCGATCGGCCGTTGTGAGATATAAACACGGGAATGATTAAACATTGCCAGAAAAGACCGTCTTCATTGGAAATGAGTCAGTGCAGCTGCTCACTCTCAGCAATCTTTTATTGAATCTTTTGACCTTCTCCTCCATCTGCAGTGTGCGTATTGCTAAAGGACATAAACGGCCACAGTGTTGTCTGCGTGCTTTTTGAAGTATATTGGAATGAGCCGCAGTGGGAGAATCCTTCGGATTCCTGCAAATTGCCCGAGAAGTGCTGTGGATGCATTCTTAGGCTTTACCTGCCTCTGTCAATAGAAGCCCACCCTTTCAAAACCTTTATCTACTCTGGCTGTTTAATAGCCGTTTGTTTCGGCGTTAAGTCATTTATCGCGCAGCTTTCAACTTCGGCTGATTAGTCTTTAAAGCTCGGCTCCATGGCGGTGTCGGAGCGCTCTTCCCGGGAACAAGTCGAGCCGTTCCATCCTCGCGGGTTTCTCGACGGACTGTGTCCGCGCAGGCAGGCCTCGCCTTTCGCCATCTGCTTTGTTTAATTGAATTCCACAGATCTACTCGAGAGGAAATATCAGGTTATCTGCCCCCTTCATCTCTGCTCCGTCTCCTTACGCTGTACGTCCGTCTGTCTATTAACCGTTCCTTCTTCCATCCATCAACATCACAACGGCACACCGTGTTCTAAGGGGAAGTTGTCTTTCCCGTGCTTCAGAGAACAATCAAAGTTGATCCGCCACAAAGAGAAGCCTCTCATACGCCCCTCCTGTTTATGGCACGTCTGTTCTGTTGAGTCTTTGTAGAAACTACGGTCTCCCCCTCTCTCTGTGCTCCTTCTCTTTTTACGTGTCCCTGTTTCATCCCCGCCCTGCTCTCGGCATCACCTTTCCCCTCCCGCTTTATGGGCGAGCTGATCGGTAGTATCTGCTGGAAGTGCAGAGTTTCATCTTACTTGCCTCCCATTGAGTCACGGAGACAATGGGCCGTTCACCTCCACCCTCGCAGCCACACACACACACACACACACACACACACACATAGAGAGACCTGCGGGAAGGGAAACTGACTCCGACAGTGCTGCCGCCCTGACACACAAAGCAGCTTCTCTCTGCCTTTAATTGCCACAGTTATCTATTGTCCTCAGCTTATATCACCTTGTTTTTGCTCTGTTTTTCCTCGTCCTCCCTCCGCAGTGTTTACTTACTGTTGTCAGAGTCGCATCCTCGGTGCGACTCTCATTTGCCTGCATGCAAAAAAAAAAAAAGCAAAGAGGAAAAAAAACCCGGATCGAATTCAAAGGTTGTGCACATCTTTCAAAACAGATGGACTAATCAGCTGTGCGTGCTTGTAATTGGTACAGTTTCCTCCTTTTGTTACTCACAATAATGATAATTCGTGCCCTGGCTTCTGAGTGCTTTTCAGGTCTTCATGGCCACTCGAGGCGCTTTTATGAACACAAGTCACGCTCCCATTCACTCCCATTCACACGCTGGCAGTTTGAGGTTCAGTATTTCGCCCAAGGATACTTGTTCGTGTGGGCTGCAGGGGTGTTGGGATTGAACCGGCGGTTCTTCTTTTACTCCCTTACTTTTTACTTCAAAGTGATGGATGCTACATTTTTGAGCGCGCGCGGGGCCCCGTCCTCGCCTCATCCCTCCCCGCAGACTTCCTGCCTGCGCTCCCACACAGATGATCAGTAATTCAGTCCAGCTGGTTGTTTCTGGATGTTGTGACGGACACAGTCATCGCTTTATCATAATATCGGTGCGCACCTCCTTGTTTGTTTTCGCTCGCGGTGCCTGACCTTCTGTCTTCCATATGGCCGGCATTGATTCGGCAACACGCTGCGTGATTCTCCTGGCAGACTGACGGTGCTAATAGTCTCCGTCACCCTACTGCATTTTAATCCTTTAATGTGCGGCATAAATTGGATTGGTCTCTCCCCCCCCCCCCCCCCCCCCCCTCGACCACGCTCGTGTTTGACAGCGACGGTTTCTGACCAATGGGCTCGTCAGCGGCGGGCTGAGTGGCAGCTCTGACGCTGCTGGGAAGAGCAGCTGGGAAGCGGAGCCCCCTCCAACCCCAGGCCGGCTTCCTCTCCCTCCCAAGGTGAAGTAAAGGTGAAACCTCTGACGAAGACAGACCTGGAAACACAGCTGTGTTTGGGTCCGGGGGTGGGGTTGTCATGGATTTCCTCTCACTTGAACAGGCGGCTCTGGTTTTAAATCGGGGGAGAGGATCACACCCGGCCTGAAATATCCTCGCTGACACCTCGGCAGACTCTCACATCCAAGTGTTGTTAGGGAGGCGAAAATAGGACGCATAATCACATCATGTTAGCAACTGACACAGCGAGGGACGGATGTATACACACATACACGGTTTGACGGATGAGGAGAGAGGGACACACACCCACACGGGCATCCACGTCCCATGACATTTTGTACAAGTACCTGGCACTTTACTCCAGCTGTGCACTTCTGACACGGTCTGATCCTTTAATTCAATGCTATTTCTGAAGTGAGATGCTGCCAGAGTCTCCACACACGCACATACTTCCAAAGTCAGTCGGAGAGCAAAGTCTGGCAGATTTCTGCTTTTTTTTTTCTGGCAAACTTAACTGGTGGGCCCGATAAAGAGGTGCGAGGCATCAGCATGCATAATGCGAGGACGGATCAAGATATTTCCCACAGCCTGACCCCAGACCTGCCTGAAAAAGTGTTTTCCCCAAAGCCTCAGATTTACATTTTATGCTCGCACTCTGACTGCAGATCTGTCACTATGGTCACCCGACAGTAAAACCCCAAATTACATGCAGGGCTAAAATAACATGCCCAGTACAATTACCACAAGGAGCGATGGCACACAGGGCAGGAATGAAGAAGTCAGACAGAAAAAGAACTAGCGGAGCTGAAAAAAAAAAAAAAACTAGCCAAGGAAGAGGAGAATGAGCCAGAGGGATGAAAAGGATTTATTCCGAAATGAAAAGACGGGACAGGGCTATGGCACAGAGGAGGAGAGGAGGGGGGAGAAAAAAAAGGAAGTAAGCGATGCTGAGAGAAGGCGAGATTGGTGGAGGTAGAATGATGTGCAAGGCCCGAGCAGACAAAGCAGAGCTCTGAGCCGCAGGGGAGCTGGGTGTCTGTCAGCCATCCAGCCAGTAAGTTATTCAGTCACTTATTCAGTGGGTTGGAGCAATAGCGGCAGAAAGGCAGCATAGAGGAAGCAGTTTTTTTTTTCTTTCTTTTTTTTTGTTTTGTTTGGCTCGGGAGAGCTGTGTCCTCTCTGTCCACAGTAAACTTCGTGTTACGAGCGAGACTCGGCCGACCCCTAAACAGGCCCCGACGCCACATGAAAACTGTGTCCGACGGCTCTTTTTTCGCTTTCTTGTGTGTTAAAGCTTCATCCACCTCTGCGTTTACTCTGCGGCTGTCTGTCGCCATGTCCCGGAGTCATTCTGCACCTTTTTCCTCTTTGACCATCTCGCTGCCTCGCCCTCCCCCTCTCTCTCTCTCTCTCTCTCTCTCTCGCTCTCTCTCTCCTGGGTCAGGTACAGTGTAGATGTTGGTGTTTATCAATAATGAAGAGAAGAGATGGGGGAGGAGGAGAGCACACTGCTTTCCTTCTTACTCTGGGATAAATTATTCACCCAGTGGAGAGGAGTGCCTCTAAACCCTTCCACCGTGCATGTGTGTGTGTGTGTGTGTATATGTGAGTTAGTGTGTGTGTGTTTCTACGCCTGTCTGTCCAAACATGCCTTACCTAGCAATTGTGCAGGCTGAGTGGTGTTTTTCTCACCATTTTGACTTCTTTGCAAATCACTCGTTTTATCTCCCAAGCATGTTTTCTGTTTTTTTTCCCCACCCCTGCCAAGCTGGCAGGTGGTAAATGATTTAGCGCGGCATGTATGTTGTTGGTTCTAACTTTCATCCTGTTGTGAGGTGCGATACGACCGCAGCGACTGTCATGTATGTTTGATGGATCGCTGCTGTTTTTTTTTGTGTTTTTTTTCCAATTTCATTCGAATAAACACGCTTACGCTCACTTGATCTGCGATGTTGCGTTTGTCGTGCATAGCGGAGTGGAAGGTAGACGGGTGATGGAGTGAGAGAGGTTCACGGAGCGATGTATGCGCGTCCCGTCGAGTATGTAATATCATGTCAGGGTAGTTCTCGGAGGAAATCCTGTTGTGAATCTCTAAGCTTCCCTTCCTTGTTCTCCCAAGTCCTGTGAACTACACGGGCTCCATGTCAGGGCAGGGCCGGGGTCACGGTCCAGCTTTGGATGTTTAGAAGTGTCTGGCATTTCCAGCCGGAGTGCTCACAGTGTGACGACTGAGAAGCTGCGTTTTCTAAAGGGCTTTTAACTTCCCTGCTGGGGCCCTCTTTTTCATTATGATGATGCACTTAATTGAATTGGCAAATGCTTATTTTTGCAAATGATATTCGCTCCACTCCTAGGGCATGTTTGTTATAAACAGGCAACTAAATAGGAATATGCATCAGTATAGAGATGCATGTGTACACACTCGCCATACACACACACACACACACAGATATGCATACACACACACCTCCCAGTGCAGATTTCTCCTCCAGCTGTTCATTTCTCCTTGGCACTTTGAAGCCTGTTCATGTCTCCCAGTGTCCCTCCCTCCAAACCCCTATTTCTCCTTCATTCCCCTTCTGTTACATTTCATGCATTTCTGCCTTCCTCCTTCCTGCTCGTGCGTCTGACTCTCCTCTTTCCACAGAGCCAGTTATCAAATATTTCATCATGTCACTGTGAACAAAGTGAAATGTAGCACTCCCTTCTTCTCGCACCTTTTTTCCTCCGCTGCTGTTGCGTCACTGGGGTTGATTTTCTTTCTTTTTTTTTTTTTTACCTCCTGTCTCCTGCATGCAACCTCGCTGTAACACCAAGCTCCCCCTGTACAATGTTTTTTTTTTCCCCTTGTTACATTTCCGACTTAATTGTGCCACGATGCCGATTTCTGAGTTCAGAGCTCGTGCCACGGCCTTGAAGTCTTTTAAGTGTCCCCCTTTATCAAATCAAGGTGCTTTCGACCAGTGAAGCCCGCAGCGTGAGCGGATTATAATGGGATGTCATTGGAGAAATGAGCAGTAGCTACTTCTAAATGTAGCTTTCCCATGTGCTATTGATTGGCCCCTTATAGAGAGCCCGGTGGAAAGGTCAATGAGAAGACGAGACACATCTCAAGTCTTCATTTCCTAGTTTTATTCTTGGCTTGTCAAACTGCCTCGCCTGTCAGAGCTAAGCTGCATTCCCACTCCGCTTCCTGCATACCAAAGTATCCACATCGAACTGTGTGTGTGTGTGTGTGTGCGTGCGTGCGTGCGTGGATGCACAGTGCATGCATGCACACACTGCGGGCTTGTGTGGCCGTGTGTGCCCGTGTTGGTGTGTGTGAAGGTCAGAGGATCCAGTGCTGCAGGTGTCGGGTAGCAGCCGCTGCAGACAGCAGGTTGAGGTTGGTGCTGCTCCAGTCTCCAGCTGATAACGGCTATTAGTACACACCGGCAGCAGTTTGGACATGACACACAGCCACCGCAGCCTCGCTGCTCTGGTTTGGACACAATAATGGCGACGGCGCACACAAGCCACAGTCATAAGGGCGGCTACAAAGACGAGGCATTTTTTACCGGAATGTCAAGATAGCCCTAATGCACGACTGACTGACTCTGCTTATGAGTTTTCAAAGCTGCACAAAGGAGCTAACGGAGCACTAAAGAAATGAGCAGTCGCTGCCCAAATTGCAGGTGCAACACCCACAAAACCTGAAATATTACAGTATCTGGTGGGATAAAGGGAACAGCATTGTGATTTATTGAGGCGTAACCGGGGCCACAAGCTCTCGCCGCTGAGGAGAGACAGATGGGAGAGTTGGAAAACACTTGGACCGAAGTCGGACCACGCACTCAGATGAGCAATAAGCGAGCGAGTCCTTTAATTTCAGTTATTGTTTCCTTTTCAAGTCAATTTCCAAGAGCCCGGATTCAAAGGAGCAGACGAATATGTCAGTCCCAACACTGCACAAAACTACAGCCCCGGTAATAATAGTGGAATCGAATCAGTGCCTCTGTGCCAATGTCTCCAAAAAAAAAAAACAAAATTGCACACCGAGAACCTCACAGAGCTGGTATTTGGCAGAAAATTTGTTTGGAAGCCACTTCCTTCCAAGGCCGTCGCAGGGACACAGACACTGTTGTGGTGAGAACAAAAACCATACGGCCGAACCATGAAAACGCGCCACGATCTGACAGATTATAATGAAGCGTTTGATTTTTATTTTATTTTCCTGTTCCCCAGCCTGTGCTTCTCGTGAAGGGGTGGGTGTTGGAACGCTTCAACCTGCGGCTCCTCCTGGTCGCTGTTAAACACAGTGATGAATATGTAACAACATGGGCGCGCCACATGCATTTATCATGAGTCAGGAAGTTTATGGCCAAGGTGCAACACGCCGAAGACGGAGCGATTGAAAACAAGCGGGTCCAAGGGAGCGAGTGGACTCGGCCCAGAGAGAGATCCGGACACCTCCGTAGCCTCTTTAAGGCACATTATTTATTGAGCATAACGCTGAAAGATAATTCATGTTTCCAAGAGCAGTGTGGTTGTAATTGCAAATGCGAGAGATATACTCATGATGAAGTGTTTCCATTACTTTGGCCATTAGCAGGCGTCCACGCCCACGGACCCACCGTGGCTCTGGACGCCGCTCTGGATTGTGTCGTCCGAGCAAAACGGGGCCCGCCGTCGCGTCCCCAATTCACCATACCAAGTGGTTTCATTTAGATGGTTGGAAAGAGAGAGAGAGAGAGAGGAAAAAAGATTATGTCTGCGAAAGCCAAGCGACAGATTCCATCAGGGGAAAGAATAGCGACGCTCCACCCAGCGCTCCGTACGCCTCGTATCAAAGCTATTATTCTGCCGGGGTGGCGAAGGTGGGCACAACAATAACACAACAACAAGAGAATAATGGAAAGGGAGAAAATCGCACGGACCTGGAAGAATAATGAAAGCCCGGGATGCTTATTGAGACAGTTGCGCGCTAGAAGAGGCCGAAGGAAAACACGCCCACATTTCTTCCTCTTTTTTTTTTTTTTTCCTTGTGTGTGCACTTTCTCTTTCTCCGAGGCTCGCACACATAAAGTCGCACGCTCCCACCGCGCGTGTGTGCGTGTGCGTGTGTGTCTGTTGTGCACCAGGAAGCAATCTTCACGAACATGGAGAACGGTGAAGCTTCATTCTAGCCCACCTGACAGTGCATCGCCACTAGCCTGATGAAATGGCAGAGAGTCAGTGAGCTCTGAAGGCCATTAGATATTTTAGGTGATGGCCTGCACTCGCTGCCCCCCTCCTCCCTCCACGTTGTGCTTTTCCTCCGCTATAGCGGGGATCAGGCAGAGGACATGAATGCCATTAGGCGTCGCAGCCAGGCAGCCAGGCAGGCGGACACAGACTGATAAGCGTATGTTCGCTTTATAAGCCACGGCTGGCTCAAATGGGCTGCTGAGAAAATGAGGATTTTTGAGTTTTTTTTTTCTTTCCCTCCGACTTGCTGTCGCACTTCTCTCTGGCTCATTCACTTCTGTTTCTTTGTTTTTTTTTTCGTTCCTCACCCCTCTATCTCTCTATTCACAGCGTTTCCCACAAGGTCGGGTGTGAAGTCTACCCTGCTTCTCGCTCCTCTTCCCTCATCTGCCTCCCTCCTCGCTCTGTTTCTCCCCTACCTGTATCACCCCCCACCCCACCCCCTCCGCCTCCCATTCCTCCATTTTTAGTTTTTCCCCAGCTCATCTCTCTTGGTCTCCTTCGCGCCTGCTTCCTCTTTGTCACTCCTCCGATTTCTGTCGTCTAAATGTCACTCTCTTTTGTCCCTCAGCTGTCTCCTATTAACCTTGTTTATGGCTCACACCGTCTCCCCTCCGAGATCCCCCTCTTCCTCCTCCTCTTCTCTCACCACGCTCACTCTTTTTTTTTCCGCTCTCTCTATTCCTGGCACCGCTTTCTCTTCGCACACTTTTCATCCCCACTTTCTTTTTTACACACACACACACACACACACACAGACACACTCCCTCCGTCGCGCTCATCCTCCGTCACGTTGGCATTCCCAGGCTGTCTCTCGTCTCATCCTTTCATCCTTCCATCCATCCCCCTCGCACACTTCCTCTCCTCTGCCGCCTTCCCGATTCATTTTCGTCTTCACAGGCGAACGGTGGGAAATATGGAAATGTCAGCGTGACCGGGCAGGGGGATCAGAGGCTGCTGCGTTAATATGGCAGCGCTGTCATCATGCCGCGTCATCACCATTGAAGTGTGTGTGTGTGTGTGTGTGCGTGTGCGTGTGTGTGGGTGTGTGTGTGAGAGACATAATGACAGGTGACAGTAGTTATGATGCCGACATCTGACTACTTGGGAGGATGCTGAGGCGCCTGCTCTTGCATCCTTTTGTTTGCTTTGCTGGTGTTTCTTGTGTGTCACCTGCAGGCAGCAGAGCTACTGTAAAGTAGAGCAGCGGTGACACCAGGCTTCTGTTCTCACTCTCCTCCAACCTTCTCCCTCTCTCTCTCTCTCTCTCTCCCTCTCACTCGCGTCTCTCTCTCTCCTTCTGTCACTCCTTTCTTCTCAGTCGTACCCTTGAACCGTCTTTTATTCTCTAATTCCCTCAGTTCCTGCCTCGCTCCGCCTCTGGTCTCCCTCTCCTTCTTCTTTCTTTCTGTTCAATATGACCACCGCTCTCTAAATATTTACTCTGGCAATTACTATTTCAAATGCCGTTTTGCCTTGGGAATTTTCACAAGTCTGCTTAAGGCTATAGACATGTCCTTCTTCCTCTCCCCCTTCTTCTTCTTCTTCTTCTTTTTCATCTGTGTCTGCGCCTTTAATGACTGAGAGTCTTCAGAGCTGGGGTTTGGGGACCGTCGTGGAGGACGAGGCCCGCTCTAGACTGTGTGTGTCTCTGTGTGTGTAACATTCATTTCCCCGGGGTTGCGAGAGTCTCATAAGGCCGGCGCGTCTCTCATCTCAGCCCTGGCAGGCGCTGACCTGCGTCGGCTCTCCTCTTATTGCTTCGGAGTGACAGACAACAGGTCCGGCCCGACTCTGCCCCCACAATTATGTGTGGACTCACTCCACAGCTTTTCCCACACGTGCAGCCCGACTCTCGGAGTCGCAATGTGCGAGGGGCCTCTGACATGTCAAGCCGACCGCGTCCGCATACCCCAATCAAGGCGAGTAATCAAGGGTTTCAATTACCCTTGATCCCCCTTTTTCTGCTGCTCTGCTGCCTCGTTTAGTAACCAGAGAACGGCTCCCCGGTCCCAGAGCTAATCTGTTGTTAGTCACTGCGGTTCAGGTAGATTGACAAAGGCTCGCAGATTGATCTTGGCTAAATGCTGTTGACATTTGAAAGATCACAGGCCGCGAGCTCGGCGTTCAAGCTGTCATGAAATGCATATCGCCTCCTTGATCGTATACGCTCATGTGCATGTGTCCGAAGGAGAGGAAGAGGAAGAAGCAGAGGGGTGAGCGCTCTCCTCTCTGCAGCCCAATAAGGCTCAGTGCTGCTCCCACGGGCTGCTTAGTGGTTGCCCAGAGGTTCCTCTGTGGCTATAAGGGGGTTGTTTTGTGGTTGTAAATTGGGCTGGTCCTGGGAGAGCTGGTGTTATTCTAGGAAAGGCTTGTTTTCCTCCACTTTCCCACTCAGTCTGTTGCTCCTTTCTCCTTCTTCTCTTCCTCTGTATTGATATCTCAGATCTCCCTAGAGAACAGAAGGTGTGGTGTTTATTGCTCGTCAGAAGAGAAAGACAGCGCTGCCCTTTCCTCTTATCTCCTCGCCGATGGGTTTCACGCCTGCGTGCGTGTGTGTGTGCGTGCGTGCAGGCTCGTGGTTTCCATCAGCCCCCCAGATCATATTAGTTTCAACACAATAGCTTTGGCTCAGCACAAACTGGTGGAACTAGTTCTGCAAGTAATTGTTTGTCTTTAGGGGAAATTGTGTTTCATTGGTGCTGTTGTATGTGTGTAGCTGGCTGGTAAACACCCTGTGAGCGCACACGCACGCACGCACCCGCACATGTAGCCCCGGCTGCAGACATTTGAAGTTGTGTATCCGCAGGTAATCCACTCTCACTTAAAACAGGTGCCATCTTGCTGACATACACTAATGCGCGCTTACTCATACAAGTAATTACATTTTCACAGAGACCTGGATTACACTCACACACACACACACACACACAGAGACACACACACACACATATACATGGACAGATTGTCGTTTTTAAGCTTCCTTGCTCTCTTACTGTTTCTCACACGCCCACTGACACAACGCACCAGAAAAGCATATTTATTTTGACTCTTTGCTGTTACACAGGAATGTGTCGGCACAGCAAATGGCAGGCTATAGAAAAGCATAACCCATCCAGATGATTTATGACCTATGTGCGAAAGAGAACTGGCTTTCCTCTTTTTTTTTTCTCCAGCACACATCCTTTTTTCTTTTTTTTTTTTTTCCCAACCTCTCTGTGTCCACACATGCACAGTTATAGAGAGATACCAGACTCTTGGCCTACTTGCCTGGGATCACTAATGCTGTCCTCTGTTGTACCAGACACTTCCACATTGTCCTCATTTATCATCAGGAGGCTTTTGTACCAACGTGATTCCTCTGCTGCCTTTTTTTTTTCTCCCTGTGCCTGCTCATGGTTTTAGGGAAGGAAGGAAACGGCCTCCATTAACGTCTCTCCTCCCTCTCTCCCTCTCTCTCTCTCTCTCTCTCCCTTCTTTCCCCCCCAGGAGCGTCGGGTCAGCGGGTGAAGGTGGAGCCGGAGGTGTTATCGTATCCTGGCCAGACAGTCAACCTGCGCTGCGCCTTCACAGATGCCACGGGGATTCAGCTCACCATGGTCAGACCCGCTCTGTCATGATACAATTGTTTTCTGCTCTCGAGATGGGATTTGATTACGTCTGTATACCGCCGCGCTCACATCAACTCGTAACGTAGTTTGCGGTATGAAATTCTAATAAAAACGTCTGTTTCGTACCGAAATTGCAGCTCATTGTGCTGACTTGACATGGCGCAATTTTGTGAAATTGCTTTAGATTGCGATTTACTTTCAGAATTGAACCAAACAGACGTCGGACATTAAGTGAATACAGAGTTTATTATTTGAACTAAACGTGGGGCTATTTTCTTTTGAAATAACCAATTTGTCAATTACGGATCAACGCATTCCTGCAGGTGTGTAAAAGTCAGTCTTACAGGTGGACACTGCCGCAATCAGAATAAACATAAAATCCTCGCACAGGTCTATTTCGCTTGTTTGTCGAGCACATTAAACCATAATCTAACAAATCATAGCCGCCAGAAATAATCCTAAGGCCAGTAATAGGTTTTTATCACATTTAGACTTAATGTTTTATAGCTCCAAACAAACAATACTAAGCTTCATTTCGCTTTAGGGGATTGAATATGGTAATGAAAACACTTCTTAGGCGCATCTCAATGAAGTGGGACGTGCACAACTCTGCTTGGTTCCGCTAAGAGCAGCTGAGAGCGGGAGAGCGAGCAGCTCCTGAAAACCTCCGCATCCATATTCATACCTGCTCCACTTATTTGATTGTGATGCCGCGTACGCTGCCCCGTGGAATTTATAGCAACGCGTGAACGTCTCCAAATGCTCTCCGGCTTTCACTTATCAGAGCCGTGATGAATGAGGCCCGGTGTTCTCACTCACTCTCTTTCACGCATCCATCATCCGACCGACCTCCTGTGCCTCCGCCCGCCCACAGGTCACATGGATCTACGAGCCCAAGGACGGAGAGAGGATCAACATCGCCGTGTTTCACCCCAAGTTCAGTCCCAACTACCCCGACTCGCCCCTGAAAGGCAGGGTCAGCTTCGTCACGGACCCCCCGCCCCTGGACAGCCCCTCCATCCAGATTAGCGACGTTAGGATGAACGACGAGGGGAAGTACATCTGCGAGTACGCCACCTACCCCAGCGGCAACGAGCAGGGCATCACATACCTGGTCATGCTGGGTAAGTCGCTCTCATCTCTGCATCAGGCCTGTGCAGACTATCCTCCATGTGTCATCTTAGCTGCTTTATACCCAAGTAGTATCATGGAGGGGGGCTGCTCATGCCTGTCTGCAGAATACATATGTTGAATACATGCTCCAGTCTACCGCAGGATGTGCACACGCACACACACTCTGCTGCACTCGCATCTAAAGGGCAATTTAGAGACACCCTGATTGAATATTATTGACTGTGGGAGGAGAGCATGCAGGCTCTGCACAGAAATACCCTCAGTCCGATTAGGATTCAAACCAGAGACCTTTTAGCCACAAGGCTGTGGTGCTTTTCACCGCCTCCACCCGGATGATGCTTATAGCAAAAACCCAGAGCGACAGAGAAAACCTCCACAGCTGCACATCGGTTCAGAGGATTTGTACGATTTGTGAATCGTGCGCCTGTCGCTCGGTTTCATGTTGAACCTTGATCTGCGACTGTTTGTTGTTTTAACTTGTTTGCCTTGGATCAACATTACAACAACAACCAGTCGGCAGCACTTCTCACATGCAGATAATCGGCCATAAAGTATCGTACATGCACCAACAGATGCCTCCTGAATGTTTTTGACGTGTGGGAATTTCCCCAACACGTACATGTGAGAATAGAGAGAATAGTTTCCTCACAACAAAACGGTCTAAATGGTTCAAATTCCAGTTGGACTGCGTGGTCTTTCTATGTGGAGTTTACATGTTCTGTTCATGTCTGCTTGTGGCCGAAAACATGCTCCTAGGTTGTGTGGTAGCTCTACATTGTCCCCAGGTGTGAGAGTGAATTGTGTGTATGTGTGTGTGTGGATGGACTCTTGACCCGTCCAGAGTGTATCCCGTGGCTCTTCGTCCCATGCGTTTTCTAGACATAGGCACCGACAAACCCCTCTGACACCAGTGGGAGCTAAGCAGGTGTGATAATGGATGGATGGATATATTTAACTGCTACCGGGCTTATTCGTTTCATGTGCGAGAAGGAAATATATGTGAAAATGGATGTTACAGGACTTCCTGCTAAGCTAAGGTGGCTGAGAGGTAGATAGCTGCTAAAATATTTAGTATCAGAGAAAGCCTGGCGGTATGTTTCTGAATTATTGTTACTGACGATACCTGCGCCTCAGCAATGTGTGCTTTAATCCTCCTACGTATCGCAATTGATAGCGTAAGCAATTTTATGCATGCTTATATGTGGTAATTCCCGCAGCACAGAAATGTTTTTTTTTTTTTTTGAAGTCCAAGCCAATCTTGCAGTTTGAAAGGCTGCAGTCGCTCTGTGAATGAAATGCGGGCTTTCTTTGTGTCTTCTTTCTCTTCACGGGCAGAAACGTTGATCCTGGATAAACAAGTTAGCATTCGATCCAGAGACAACATTTACTCGGCGAAATCAGATCGCGCAGTCCTTGACTCTCATTTTGAATAGTGGGGAGATCCACTGCTGTTCAGCACGCACTGGAGTAATGTTTCTCCAACAAAGGACACGCTCGATGTTTCAGCCCTTTTTGAAGCTCACAGCGCTCTGCACTGTGCTGCTCTTATCAAACACCGAGAGGAAAGGGAATATCTTTTGAAATGAGATATAAAGTCCGCGACCAGCTGTTTTATCCACACTGGTTCTTGGTTTTTAAAGATGGCAACGATGCACGTGTCCAGGTAACCGTATCATTAAAAAGAAATAAACACCCCAAACATCAAATATCAGAAATTATAGTTCAAATGATGAAGCTTACGTTCCCGAGCTTCCCACGAGCCTCGCTTTGATCTTTCTTTTGAAAACCATGCGAACTGCTTATTTTTTAATGTTCCAAGGTAACATATTCAGTCTGCTGGACGCCGAGCGCTCACAGACCAAACACTCATGTTGGCATTAAACATCTACAGTGCCAGGCCCAGCCCGGTGCACATTAATTTCCCCCAACCCCTCAAAAGCAGACCTCGGAGATGCACTCTGTGGTTATAAATATGATGTGCCATGCAGGGATGCGTTTTTTTTTTTTATTGCTCTGTCTGTCAAGGGTAACACCCAAGCTGCTTGAACCGTTGTTTACCAATCTGTGCTCAGGGATCCAAACCAATCACAGGCCCCTGCCTCTGAAGGACTCGCGGCATTGTTAAACGTTCCTTATAAATGTTCGTTATTTTTATTATGAGAGAGTCAGTGCCGCTTCCCAGGGCCAGAACCGACACCCTCCCTGTCAGACATGAATGAATCAAAGCCGGCGCACTATAACCTGCGTTTTTCCACCGTAACATGGACAGAATTCATACTCTAAGCTATGCATAACAAATGAACTGGCTATTGGCATGTCTGTGTCTTTTTAGAGAGGAGTGGTGTCTGTGCCAAGGTGCATGAGGTGTTGTTTTTACATTTCCGTCTATATTTATATTCCTTTTTTTATTACCAATATATCCTCCAATCACTGTCCGCCTGCCTCTCTCCCGCCCTCCCCCAAAGTATCATACAGGTTAAAAGCATGTCCATCCAGGGCTTAATTGCTATTATAAGTGGTATTGTCAGATCAATTGTGTTCTTGTTAATGCAATGGAACCATTGGTCTAACCTTGGCCCGGCACTAGTGCCTGTGCTCCGCTGAGCTCGCTCCTTCCTCCAACGCATCACGCCTGCCTGCCTCTCCTCGGGCGCTGTATCGATCCGGCTGCTTGTCATGCCTGCTGTCAGCTCGCGTCCTGCCCAGCAGTCCCCCGATCCCACGCTCAGATCGCAGGGGGGCCAGCTGACACGGGATGTATGAGGACCCAGGGCCCAGAGGTGGAGGGCTGGGAATGATGGAGATCATGTGGTGATTTAGACTTTGTGTTTGGGAGAGCGCTAGAAGAGTCTGGGAAATTGTTTATCAATGGGTGAGTGATGAGGAGAGAGAGAGAGAGAGAGAGAGAGGATAGATTAAAGAAGTGGAGGGAGAGGGAAAGAAGATTTAGGGTTTTGGTCCGGTTTCCACTGGTGCTCGTAATTGTTTATCAATGCGAGGCTGAAGAGAGAGAGAGGGGGAGGGAGAGAGAGAGAGAAGGGTGAGTCGGGGGACAGAGGATGTTTTGAGATTGAGATTTTTGGATTTGCTTTTGCCGGGCTGGTGACTCAAATTGTTTATCAATAATGGTGCGCATTATCTTTCCCCTCAGCTGTCTTAGTTCCATTTATCTATTTCTGCATCCTTTTAATCTTCTCTCTCTCTGCTATCTCTTCTCCTCTCTCCTCCCCCACATCCCTCCCTCCCTCCGTCCGTCCATCAGCTAAGCCTCAGAACAGCGCCTCCGTCGTCACCGTGGTGGCCGGCACCAAGCCCGTGGTGGTGGCGCGCTGCGACTCCGTGGACGGCCGCCCGGCCGCCGTCATCTCCTGGGTGACCACGGCCGGCGGCAACGCCACCACCACGCCCAAGACCGGAGCCGACAACACCGTCACCGTGACCAGCGAGTACTTCCTGGCCCCCACCGCCGCAGACAACGGCAAGGACATCAGCTGCGTGGTGGAGCACAGGACCCTGGTCAAGGCGGAGAGCTTCCCCATGAAGCTGGCCGTCCAGTGTAAGACACCCCACACACACACACACACACACACACACACACACACACACACACACACACACACACACAGGAAGCAGAGCTGTAAATTGGAGTTTCAGGTGGAAGCTCAAACAGATTCGACGCCTTGAATCCAACACGCATTCGCTTTGGTTCGAGCGCTCTGAGAAAACGCGGTTCGGCTGTAATTTTCCACAAAATGAAAGTTAATGACTTCTGTTCTGTGCGTGGCGCTTTTAGCATTAATTGTGGTGTCAGTTTCCTCCTTTCTCCCTTTTTTTGAAATGGTTCACCCCGTTTGAGCCTCAATTCAGAGTTCAGCTCAGACTCGTGAATCGCATCGTAACTCTCGAGCCATTCCGGTTGCCAGACGCACTCTTAACGTGATTACGATGATTAATTGAACTCATTGCTATTTTTCCCTCCTCCTCTCTGCCATTCATTTGTCCTTTCCCGCAGACCCCCCTCAGGTGTCAATCGTGGGGTATGACAATAATTGGTACTTGGGTCGAACAAATGTGGTGCTCACCTGCCAGGCCAAAGGAAACCCTGTCCCCCTCTCGGTCCAGTGGAAGACGTGAGTATCAGCCCATCTCGCTGCTCAGTCCTTTGTCCTTTTCCTGTCTTTTCTCCTTCTTTACCCTTCAGTCCCAGGTCCGCTGAGCTATAATCAGCGCTTTTATTATTACCACTACAACCCTGTGCACTGATTATGGAGATAGCTGTATAATTTCTCATAATGGACTCTGTGACTTGAGATTTAACCCTAGCATAATGGGGAACACAATACAACTCCTTCTCTCTCTTTTCCCATATTATCAGCTATTAACATGACCGAGAACGGGAGAAAAATAACTGGAAGTCTGTTGCTTAAAAATAGGAAAGATGAGATTTTGGGCCTGGATCTCGCAGTTTTGATTTTCCTGCTGTTCCCGTCGCATTTCCCTCCAATGTGTGATAATAGATTCCCTTTAGAGGGAGGAAGGGACTGATTGGTTTTGGCGTGTCCATCAAGACTGAGGGAATTTGATGACCATGCACAATACAGCTCATTTCTGTAAATTCACATGTGCCTCAATGCTCTCATTGTGCAGAGAGTCTAAAAACCAAACCAGAATCCTGTCAATCCCATTTCTTCTTTTTCTGCCCTCCTTTCCTTTCTTTTTTTTTAACATTCCTCATGCCTGTTCACACTCGTCCTTACAGCATGTCAGGAGTGATGCCGGACACAGTGGAGATCAAGGGCAACGAGCTGAAGGTGCTGAAGGTGGACGACTCGGTCAACACCACGTTCGTCTGCGAGGTCAAGAACCGCATCGGCTCCGGCAAGGACCAGGTCACAGCCGTCGTCCGAGGTGAGTGCCGGGACCCCAAACGGAGCCCAGATGAGGCGACGTAGAAGTAGAACAGCGCTACACGTGCCGGAAAGTCATCGGGTCGCAGGTCAGAGAACATGCTAAAACATGCTCCGACCTGCTTGCGCCAGAAAGGAGCCAATTAGAACAAAGAGGAATTTCAGAGGATTCCCACCCCCTACGCTGCTCTGAGCAGACTAATGTGAAAACGAGGAGCAGTTTTCACAGGTTACAGATGTCCTGAGCTGCGGATAAATGCGTCTGCCAGGCGGTTAACGCGTCAGAAATGAAACGAAAAGCACATTTGTGGCTCGCCGGGGTCTAGTTCATCAGCGTGAACCTTTCCTCTGCCTTGTGTGTGAAAACATTTATATCCTCTGAGCTGATGAACTGGAACCCAGTGCACTTTCATCACACATGCTGCACATTTCCTGGTGTATGATGCTCTCATGTCCTCCTCAGGGACACACCTTGTTCCGCCTCACGTCGTATGAACACATGCACACACACACACACACACACACACACACACACACACACACACACACACACACACACACACACACACACACACACACACACACACACACACACACACACAGCTTCTGTGCTGAGGACTATCTCGGGTGTGTAGTAGGGCTAGAGGGTTCAGCTGCTCTGTCCGCGGTGTTTTTGTGTGTGTGTGTGCGTCTTAGCTTTTTGAGCATGCAGTCCTGTGTTTTCTTTTCCAACTTATCATGCTTTTTTCCTCTCTGTGTGCCATTCAGCACGCCTGTCACTATTCACCTTTCTCTCTGCATGCACTCGCTGACACTGTATTATGAAAGCGTCTATGCCTGCGCGGTCCCCAAGGTCTGCCTATCCGCTTCGTACATCATCACATGGCATTTACAAAGCGGGTTTTCACAAGGTTCTCGGTGGTAGCTCCAGATGTGTGTGTGTGTGTGTGTGTGTGTGTGTATGTGTGGCATGTAAATGAGATGGTTCGCCTTGCTGATTGTTCTCCCCTTTTTTTTTTTCCCCTGCCTCTTTTCTAAAACGAGAATGAGCAACACATTTCGTCCGAGAGGCACGATCACAAAAAGTGACTCAGTGGCTCCTCAGCGACACCCTCGCCTATCTGTAATGACAGGAGAGACTAAAGGAGAGCAAATGAGCTGCGTTCATTAGCGGCAGTGTCTTCAAGATAAGGCCGTAATCAGGAAAAGTGATACATTTGACTCGCGGCGACACTGTTGACTTTGAATTGAAGCGTTTTTCCAGCGTCGCCTCGGGTTTAGCCGAGGAGAGTTAGTCTCTCACTGATCCGCCGTGTGTGCGTGCCTGCGCCCCTGTCTCCAAGTGTATTTATGTATTCGGCTCTGCTCATCTCTCCGTGCTATAATAATAACACACTTCTGATGTAATGATAATAAATGTTATGTTCGTATCACATAGCGCCCCACAAAGCAGAGCGTGAATCTGTACAAGGATACACTGGGGAGAGATTGTGTGAATGGAATAATAAATAAAAGTGAAATTGAAAGTATAATGAAGAAGAGCGATGCATGAGTCACTAGAACTCTGCAACTTGAGTTTGGGAAGAAAAAAAAAAAGCGTTTCTAAGAAACAGACCTTCCTTATCTGATCTTCTCCAGGATCCTCTCTCTAGAGGCTCAGCCCCCTCTGGGTCCGCTGGCCTCTGCTCCGGGATCTCAGGTTGCTCTCAACTGGGTTGGCAAACTAGTGATATAATCTGGAGCCGCACCCCAAATGTGGTTTCGAAAGTAGCAGCAATGCATCCAGGTCACCATTGTACCAGATCTGAGAGTGATGCGGACTCACCTGTCAGGTTTTGTGAGTCAAGTTGCAGCATTTTGAAAGTTTTGAGCCGCGGTATCGAGAGAGTCAGGAATGCGGCCAAGTTAGAATCGGATGTAAAGTTTCCAAATACTTGTGTAACTTTTAACCAGGTGTAGTTTTGGACTAAAATCGTCCCAGATGGGGTTTTTTTTAAGGTAAGGTCCATTCCCTCCATCTTTCTCTTTTAGGTTTAGCTTCAACCTTCAACAGGCTTCTCTCCTGCACTTCATCTCATACAAAATACATCTCCCTCCACTCGCCTGCCATATGCCTGCACTTTATTTCCTGCTGACATGGGGGTAAATCTTGACCGTAATGGGGGGGTGGGGCAGGAGTGCATTTCTCTAGTGGCCGCGCTTTAAGAGCAACCTAGCAACACCATGTCCTCATTTTGTTTCCGGTTCTTTGTCCTCCTCCTGCTTCTCCTCCTCCACTTTACGTATTTTGTTCTTTTTTCCCTCAACCCCCCCTCCCCCCCACCTCCCCCCATCTCCCTGCAAGTCCCTTGGCTCCTCGTGGTGCCACAGCGTCAGCGCTCCTCTGGGGCCACTCTGCACTTCTGCACGGTCGTGTAACTGCCTCTCTGTGGTGCAAAGGGATGGCACCATCTCCTGCTGTGTATTACAAGCGACTAACATTGCGAGATGCAAAGATCCGGCGAGCAGAGGGATGAAGACGGATGCTTTTAGATTCCCACTGCATCCCCCACCCCCCCAAAAAAAAAACGGGGGGGAAAAAAAGTGCACCGGGACAAATCGGTGCCAGCATGCAATCCTCACGCGATGAGAGAGCAAACACACAAGGGATGGAGGGAGAGAGAGAGCGGATGGCTGACGGCATTTAAAACTCCTGTGGGAATCTTGTGCCACTGCGTCCTATCTCCTCTCTTACTGGCCTCCGCTATCTCTCAGTGTGTGTGTGTGTGTGTGCGTGTGTGTGTGTGTGTGTGTGTGCGCACGCACGTTTGTGTGTCTCCAAGCCTCTCAGAGCGGATCAGTCACCCTTTGCTGCTTCAGCTCTTGGCTGCTTCTCTCATTCAACCATCCGTTTCTTTCTCCTTCTGTCTCTTCTGCTACATCTCCACTCCCATTCTTCATCCCACCTTCTCCTGTTTTTTTTTTTCCCCCCCCTTCTCGCTCTCTGGTCTCTACCCACGCTTGCCTTGCTCCGTCATCGCCCTCCTCCACCTCAGCTTGCTCTCTCAGGGCCCGACCATCTCATTCCTCCGTCCCACTCTTCTCTTACTCACTGGTGGTGGAAGAAGAAGAAGAAGAAGAAGATGAGGAGGAGGAGGAGGAGATGGAGGAGGATGAGATGTGAGCTAAATTCAACGGCAGTTAAGAGGTGACAGAGACAAGCGGCGAAGTGTCAGAGAGAGATGGAGGGAGGTTCGTATAAAAGGCCGTCTCGACATTGGCTGAAGGGAAATGAAAGAGCTGATGACGGTGGAGATAGAGAGACAGAGAGAGAGAGCGAGAGAGAGAGAGAGAGAGAGAGAGGAAGATGAGTGGGATGACTCCAGATGGGGATGTGATGCAGACCTGTGGAGGCTAATGTGAGTGTGTGTAGACAAACGGGGCTAAGAGGGGCCGACAGGCGTGAAATGGCCAGCACCTGCTACATAGCAGGTCCCCCCCCCACTGTCACCCCCCACCCACCCACTCTCTCTTACCCCACAGCTGTGTGTGAGACACACACACACATAAATCTACATACTAGTGTGTGTGTGTGTGTGTGGGTGGGTGTTTGCCTGTGTCCTCTGCCCTCAGTCTCGTCCTGTGCTCCCGGAGGCAGAGAGAGAGGGATGGATGTCCTCTCCTCTCCTTGCCTCTCCTCCTCTCATCTTCGATCCCGCTGCTTAGTCACACACGCAAACTTATCCTGGCCCGGTCGCCCCTCCTCCTCCTCCCTTCTTTCGATTTATCTCTCCCCTGCTATCTCTTTCGCCGCAGTTTGCTCTTTTCATTGCATCTCTCATCCTCTCGGTTAGCATATGCTCTCTCCTCATCCTCCTTATCTCTCTCAGGTTGTCTTTCAGCCTCCGCAAGTCTGGCGCTGATCTCTCCGCTCATAGAAGAGCCTCCTGCCCCCAGCATTCTCTCTCTCCCTCTCCCTCTCTCTCTTTCTCTCTCTCTACCTCCATTTCTCTTGGGCCTGTGCTATCTCCCTCTCTCTCAGAAGCTTAACTCTTAAATACCAGTAGCTCTTCCTTAATCACAGCTTAGTAGTCTCCATCCATCCATCCCTCCCTCCATCCTTCCTCCCTCCATCCAAGGCTGCTCTCTCGGGGTTTCATGTGTGGCTAACCCAGATTCCCTCCATCCTCGGTCTTGAGTCACCCCACACCCTCCCTCCCCTTCATCGTTCCTTGCAGGGCTGGCTCAGCTGAACCTCAAAAAGTTAAATGTCCCCAAACGAATCCCCCCGCACTGTCCGAGGGGCTCTTCAGTTCAGCGAAAAAAAGATTTCCTCTCAATTCGGTGCGTTCTCTCCAGTTTTCAGACTCATCTAAGAAGACAGTTCAAGGGCACGGGGCTTGGCCATTTTCCTCCGTTGGGTTTGGGTGTATGTGTGCGTGTGCGTGCGTGTGTGTGTCTCTGCCTGTATCTGTCTGTGTCTGTCAATGTGTGTCTTCGGCCATGCGAAAAAAGCCAGAGAACAGGTCTGACGGAGCCAAGTCTCCCTCCAGCTTGCAACTGGCCCCCTGCCCGCCCCTCATTAGCACACACTTGTGCGGGTGTGCACACACGTGCATGCTCTCTCTCTCTCTCTCTCTCTCTCTCTCTCTCTCTCTCTCTCTCTCTCTCTCTCTCTCTCTCTCTCTCTCTCTCTCTCTCTCTCTCTTTCCTTCTTTCTTTCCCTGTCTCTCTCCAGCAGCCGCTTCTGTGTTCAATAAGTTAACATGTTGACAGAGAATACGATTAAGCCCTGCTCTGGGTTCAGCCGAGCTCAGTATCACAGATGACCGTAATTGTGAGTCTGCGTGTGTTTTTGTGTGTGTTTGTGTGTATATTTGAGCTTGTGTATGTGCCCATGCATGTTTTTGGGAGGCTGCAGTACACGTTACTTCTGCTCCATCTCCTCCATTACTTGCGGTCACTTGGAGCTTACGGTCGTGCTGGACGTGACTTCATAAGAAGCATGCTGTTTTTGGCTTCTACAGTATGGTGTCTCTTTCTCTATCTGTGTGTGTGTGTGCGCGTGTGTATGTTTGGATAGTAGGATGCAGTTACTGTAGTTATGCATGTTTGTTTTTCTATTTCTCCCCTCCCCCCCGTTATCCACACAGCATGCATATTGCATTTTTTCTGCTGGCTCATCCAACAGCATGTGTTCATAAGACGTCCTCCCCTCACCCGCTTAAATAGATTCCATTGGTGCCTTGTGAGGAAGTGTCTGGGTCTGTAGTGGGTCTGTTCTGGGAGCCTGGGGTGGCTCCTTTACATCTACCTCTTGAATCTTTCAAGTGTTGTCTCCAGAAGGGTAGAATAAAACATGAAAATATCATCCACAAAAGGATTTACCAGCGGAGACTCTTAGAGAGACACTTGTGAACTGATTTGAGCGACGCATTAAAGATAATTGGATGAATGGAATTTGGGGGGAATTTGCATTTAGATTTTTGGTCTAATTCCCTTTGATGTGGCGGCTATGTGTAGCAGCATCCGGCCCCGACTTGGCACAGAGATTGTTGCCACGTCGCATGTGCCGGAGCTCCATGGAGCCCGAGGTGATAATGCATTTCTTGTGTTCCTGTTACAAGTGGACACTAAGGGCCAGCTCTCACTCTCATGTGTGTGAACAGGAATGTTTAGCACTGCTCGGGGGAGAATAGGGGGAGAAAGGCAGTGCACTCTGGTTAGCTGGTGGGGAGAAATTGAAAGAGAACGAGAAGAAAATGTGCCCGAGAGTCGATTTTTTTTTTTTTTTCTTTTTCCAAGGCACGTGTTGAAAGTGAAGCCACAGAGGGGGGAGAGAGAGCAAAGAGAAAAGCATCATCTGACACAAATACAAATGTAAATTGGAGAGATGGCAGAGGAGATGCATTTGGAAGAGATGGGGGGTGGCGGGGGGGGGGCATATGCAGTAGACAGCTGGTGGAGTGGTGGCAGAGATGGAGAAAGCGATTTGAGGACGAGAGGAGAGGCAGAGATGGAGTGGAGGAGAAGAGCAGAGCACAGGTGTAGACGGCGGCCGGATACCATTTTCTCTCTTGACAAGGATCGGTGTTACAAGGGTAATTCTGTCAGCTCTCTGTGCACTTAACAAGAGGGGACGGCTTCCGGTGGATTTCGAATGGGAATGACAATAAGAATTGGGCTGATTCGCTACCTTCAAATTTGGGGGATTTCAACCTCACTGTGGACTGGTTAATCCCCTGCAGTGGCTGGTTTTAAGTGCAGAGAGTGTGGAAGGGAAAAGCTGCAGCCATAGAAGGGATGTTCAGCTTAGCTAAGGATTCTTGATCACTTTCAACTGGGAACTAAAATTAATTCATTTGCGACTTGTTTGATTGTAGCGCATGCGCCGAGCCGTGGCAGGGGCACGTAAGATGGGGAGCATAATAAACCCACGTTATTCCATACGAGATATCTGCTCGGCGTGCCTCCTGCAGGGGAGCGAACATGAAAGCCTTTAGTTCGCCGCTTCAAATGCGCCATTCAAATGTGGAAAAAGTGATCCAAACCGGATGAACAAAGGGCATTAAATAAGAATAATAGAAAAAAAAAGTACAGGCATGCATACAACATGCATCGTACGCTCCTATCTTGATCGCTTTGAACCTTGTTTAAGTGGGAATTATATGAATTTAGACATCAATCATCCTCTCCGCTCTAAGTCAGCTTCCAACATAATCCGAGAAGAAAAAAAAAAAAGCACTTTGTGCTATCGTCGTAGCCGTGTAGCCATTTTACCAAAGTGCTTCTCCTTCCTGTAGAAGCTGTTATACTGGTTATATTGTACGTATTTCCTTGTAAAGCCACCCGTGTTATTTCAGGTACAGTGTCACTCAGAGTGCTTCGCGGCAATATGAATGCAAACTACATGGGTGGATTTGACCCTTAACTCTAGCAGTGTTAGTGCTGCACTCCCTGCCAACTGCTCTCTAGATGATGGCCGCGTTGGGGAAAACGGTCACAGGGAGTGCAGGGGGGTGGGGGGTGGGGGGTTGTCATGCTCCCAGAAAGCACTTAGAGCCCTGAACTCGCAGCCCCCGAAAAGCCTATGCAAAGCAGTAACACCGTCGCGGTTCCCCGAGAAGCTTTGCAGCAGTGGTGTCTTAACCAGGACCGGTGTCAAATCTCAAAGCTAAATGCGACTCAGGCACTCGGTTCTAGGTGGGGTTTTGTTAAATCTCATGCCTGTTCTTTTGACCACAATGGTGCTGATTAGCACACAGTGTTTTAATTACCATACACTTAAGGGCTGTTTTTTTTTGTTCAGAAATGGAAGCAAAGAGGGAAAAAACATGGAGGAAAAAAGTCTTTTTATTCCGTTTTGGTATTTTTGCCACAAGCAGGTTTGTTATTGCAACCATAAAAAATATATATATATATTCAAATGGCCTCTAATGTCAACTGGAAATTTCCTGCTCTGCAGAAGGTGTGTGTGTGTGTGTGTGTGTGTGTGTGTGGTGTTGCTGAAACACCTTTAAAATATTGTTTTGATATCACTGTGGAGGGATGCCAAGGGAGTGGCAAGTGCGAGTTCAGAGAGGGAGCAGCGTGTAGTTGACGAGTCACGCGGGACACCTTCACAACCTTGATTCAGACGCCACCTCTCCTCTCCGGAGTTTTAACGCACAAACACGGATCTGTGATCTGGAGAGCGGAGCCTCAGTTCTGCTAAGATGCTCCTTTTTTTTAAAATGGTGCGCGCTCAAAGAACATTTCACTCCAAATGAACTTAGAATCTGCTTCTCCTTCTGCTTGTGTGTGCGTGTGCATGTGTGTGTGCGTGCATGTGTGTGTGTGTGTGTGTGTGCGTCACAGCGGTCGTGACTAAACCCGAGTAAAAATGGACTCTCGCGTAGGATCGGCTCGAGCAGTGTGGAGAGGGGGGGTGCAAATCTGTCCCCCCCTCCCATACCCAAACTGCCCCCCCAACCCCTCCAACCCCTGCTGGACGTTCATGGCTTCCAGGAAGACTTGTCAGTCTGCTGTGTCACTTTGTCACTCACTCACTCCGCCACCTCCTCCTCCGCCGCCTCTAATTTCCAGCCTCCACTCCTCCATCCATCATTACCCTCCTCCTCCTCCTCCTCCTCATCCTCCTCTGCATGGCCTCCACCTGCTCTGCCCTGCACGCGCCAGTCCCCACTCCATCAGAAAGTGTGTGATTGTGGCTTGTGACCCCTCGCCGCGGCCCCCCTCGCTCCCGTTAGCCGTGTGATTTGTGGCGAACCTTGGACAGACCCCGGCCGCGGAGAGGAGGAGACGTCGTGGTGACGTGGCGGTGGGAACGGGGACAGGAGCAGCTCTGAGGGAGAGGAGGAAATGTCAGAATAGGGAGAGACTCAGCACATACACACAAACACACAAACACACACATGCACGCACACGCACTTACGCACACTTGACTGTACTGACACCTCAGCACTCTTACACACTTCACTGAATACGGTTCAGACCAGCACCACTGACATCATCTCATCCAACTCCCACCTTCATTCTGTGTCCCTCTCTCCTTTCCTCCTCATTTTCCACCTCATTTCTATGCTGCCCCCCCCCCCCGCCCCCCCAACCCCCACCCACCTCCCGTTTCCCCGTCCGTGCCCTCTCTTCATGTTTCACAATGTTCTTTTTTTCAACCTTATTCCTTCTCTTCCTTCCCCCCCTCTCTCCCCTGCCTCTCCTCCCTCCTGCAGAGCCCCCAGTGAACCCGACCAATGCTGGCGTGGTGGCGGGGGCTGTGATTGGCTCCCTGCTGGCCGTCCTCTTGGTCGCCGCTCTCATCGCCGTGCTTGTCACCCGTAACCGCAGGCAGCAGCAGGGCTACCGCGCCAATGGCGGCAGCGACATGAAGACGCGCATATTCGGCGGCGGGAAGAAGGCCAGCAAGAACGGCACGGGCGGGGGCGCCGGCGCCGGAGGCATCGGGGGCGGGAACAACAACGGCCCCATCTACGTGTACGACAGCTCGTCCCACCCGGGCCTGGGAGAGAAAAACAACCACCACCAGCCGCTCACCATGGGGGGCCGGCCCGAAGTGGCGGCCACCACGCCCACCGCCCAGGACATCCTGCTGAGCAGCGAGCTGGACGACGCCGAGAGGAGGAAGTTCGACGAGCTGGAGGAGGAGGAGCGGTACGACAACTTCGGCGGCGTGGCCCCCATCCTGCAGCTCCGCCCCCCGCACGACCAGGACGATATGATCCCCGATTACCTGGACGACGACATGGAGTCCCAGCGGGACGGCTCCGTCATCTCACGGACTGCGGTCTACGTATAGAGGAGGAGGAGATGGAGGAGGAGGAGGAGGAGAGGGGAAAGAGGAGGAGGAGACAAAAAGCGGGATGGAGGGATTCCTACAGTGGATTTTCGTGGCTCCGGGGTCATGACCACCCCCCCCCCCCCGTCGGACAGAGAAGAGAAAATAATACCACTTTTATTTTTTAAAATTGATTTTAAATATAGCCTATTATTAATCACAGCGCAGCCCCAGAATGGACTGAATGAACAGGAGGGTGTGGCGGGATCTGAGAGGAGAGGAGCGCCGCTGCTACCTGGTCCCTATGAAGTGGAAATCAAACAGAGAAAAGAAACAACTCGTCTCCCACCGCTTCTTCTCATGCTATCACTATCACTGGGACCTTGGCAAGTACTCTTGACAGACAGACTAAAAAGAGAGAAACTATGTAGTGTGGGTGTAGGATAATGGAACCTTGATACAAGCTTGGCTATAGAGGAGGAAACCCACTTGTATATTCACTCTTATCTTCACCAAAACAGTAGAAGTGGAAGAGCTTGTCAAGCAGTTTTCACGTCGCCTGCTATTCTCAGTCGTCCTGTGGGGAAGCTTTTGTTTTGGTAAAGCTGTGACAGCTGCTGAGTAGTTAGTAGCTACTGATGGGTTGGGAGGAAAACATTTTGAAAGCGTAGACAGTAACCATCAGGTGATTTGGAGAAGACTACCCTGCGTTTGCTCGTGTCTACTGGCGCGTTTTCGTCTCCCGTCTCTCCGCCTCTCAAACGTCTCGGCGAGCTAGACGCTTCTGTATTCACAAAATTTAAAAAGAACATTAAGGTCCTTGTGTGCTGCACAAACACGAGAGCAGCCGAGCCGAGCGAGGAAAGTTTGCGGCGTGTTTGAATTCGACTTCTTAACAAAGTATTCGCACGCAAAACTTTTTTTTTTTTTTTCTTTTGCAATGCGCCTGGAGGTAAAGAGACGAGTAAACAAGAGACGAGGGAATGAGGTGCAGCCGATCTGACAGGGTCAAGGGATGGAGAGAGGGATGCAGGAGGCAGGAGGGGAGCACGTCTCTTCTTCCTCTCTCTTCCTCCTCCTCCTCCTCCTCCTCTTCACCCCGGTCTTTTCAGAGCGCTGCTGACAGGAGGAGCTTGATTGGTAATGAGCCGTGAAGTCGCTTCGCTTAGCCGGGACCAACAGATTGCCACCACTTATCGTTTATGACGTGGCGATCCCCCCACCACCACCTCACCCGCCCTCTATCCTCCCTCCCTCGCTCCCTCCTCCCACCTCTATCTCTCTATCACCCCTCTGTCTCTCCCTCTCTCCTCATCCCTCGCTCCCAATGTTTATGGGGAGTTTATGATTTATCCCGGGCGGTGTCGAGGTCAGGGCCACGGAGAGCGAGGGAGTATTTTACTGCTCCCGACGTGTCAAACGCTCCACTTACTCTATTCCAGCCCCGGGAGTGGGCGCCCCGCACGGCGGGAAGCGTCCGCTTCCTCTCTTCAGGAAATAGCCCGGAGGTAGCGGAGCCCCACCCGGGCCGGTCCGAGTCCGAGCGCATTAGGTGAGATAGATTTCCAATAAGATCATCTGATCTCCGCGTGTCGTTAAATGTAGTGAATTGATCGGCAGTCATAACGGGTTGTGTCCACGGCGAAGCGGTGGGAGTCGTATTGACTAACAGGCAACAAGCGGTCAAACGGGCCTTTACGAGGCGGCTCCGGGGCTGATTGTTTCCTGACTGTTAATTTATTCTTCTAACGAGCCACCGGAGGCCCGCTCCGCCGCCCGGCATCACTGCCGGCGCGGCACGTTTCCGATGCGTCACCGCGTCGCCTCCGGATGGACTGTGATGGACAATCTTTGAGAGGAGGCATCTCCAATCCTGCTTCTTCTGGCCTTTTCTTTTTTTTTTTTTAATGATTCCTTCCCTCTGACCTGCAGAGCGAGGACCCTGCAGCTCGCTGCAGGTCGCGGGGTCAGACGCAGGGTGACCCGTTGCCAAGGGCAAGGATGACTGCCTTCGCCCGCGTTTCTGATCCACTCCTGACCTTGAACTATACATACGAGACCCCCCCCCCCTACCCCATCCCCCCTCACCCCCTCACCCCCCATACAGCGTACAGTAGAGCGCAGTCGCCGTCTGTATAGGTCACGACTGCGCCCTTGTTTGCCGTAGTGATTGTTGTTGACCTCCGGAGAGGCGGGGAGAAAAAAAACAAGGAGAGACACAGAGGAGGCAGACGACAAGAACGGAGACAGCTCTCAGTGTGTGAGCACCGTCTGGGATAATGTAAGCCAGTGTGTACAATAGGATTAATGCCTAATGGCCTTAGCTTATACATAAATGCAGCTCCTGTCAACCTGGGGTACAGTAAATTTACCGAACACAGCTGATTTGTCACGGCCACTCAAAATAAAAGCGTATTACTTATTTTTGCACTTGTGTGTGTGCGCGTGCGTGTCACTGCTACAAAGAGAACTATGAGTGTAATACGTGCTCTGTGGGGGTTTAAAAATAGCGAAAAAGGGACAAAAACTGTTGTATGTACATTTTGGTGTGAGGTATCCGTGTACTATATATGTAAGCATCTTTATTTTTCTCGTGAAAAATGTGGATATTTATGAAAATGTAAATATCAGATCGATGGAGCCGTGCTTTGCGGAGAGAACGGGAGGAGGGTGTTGTGGTCCGGGCGAAGCCCAAGGTTCAACGTCTGAGGGCATTCAGAATGTAATTTTTAATCTAATGAATACCTCGGTGGTTCGGGTGTGAGCGCCACGCTGAACCCACTGAGCCGAGTTTACCTAGAGCCTAGGAGTCGATTTTTATCGGGTGGGAGGGGAGGGAGGGAGGGAGGGTTATTATATTGGCTTATAATTTTTTTTTGTTGAAGTTGGCATTGCCTGCATTTCCATGTAATAAGCACACAGTATTTTTTTGCACAATTGGCTCCCCCGGTCTCCTTGTCAGGCACCCCGCACAATGCAGAAATACCCACAATGCTCATAATTTATCAAGCAGACTGTAACCACACAAGCGATTGTTTGTCTGCGTTGTGTCTGACTCAGCTCAGCATGTGTGCATATAGTCGAGTGTCGGTGTGTATTTTCGTGATGCTCCGGGAGGGTGGGGTGTGTGGGGGGGGGGGGGGTAGGGGACATCTCTCACTGCCATTGGGGCTGCAACCCGAGCAGATAGCCTTTGTCACCGTGAAAAAAACCAGCAAACTGAAGATATTATTGTGCATTTCGACGCCTCTTTCGACGCACACACACACACACACACACACACACACACACACACACATAGGCAGAATGCAGAGCAACACGCACCCACGCACAAACACCCCTCAGTCACTCTCATTATGCTCACTCCCACAGCCAAACTGTGCAGAAGACACCTCATACCTGACAACTCCGCCATCGCCTGACATAAGCCCACACAAGTACACCCGCCTAGGTGCACACACACACACACACACACACACACACACACACACACACACACACACACAGAGAGAGAAACAGTTCTTCTCTCTCCTCTTCTTGTTCAGTGGCTCTGTCAGGACATACAGCGTGTCCTGTTACTGTGGGAAGAACCGCAGCATGATGTGTCCCCTGCTTCACTGCTCGCTACTCCCCGAAAAGTCCAACCCGTTCCCGAATCAATGACCGTGTAGAGCAGAGGCGACTACACACACACACACACACACACACACACACACACACACCTTTCAGCCAGTGTCAGAGAGACTGGCTTTTTAGGAACCTCTGTGTCCGTTCCGCTCCTTGTTCTATACAGGAAATATGACTTTCATGGAGGGAGGAAAAAAATAAAATAAAAAAATAAAAGTAGTCACAGCGCTGACCTCCTCCCCCTCCCTGGTTCGTTTGAATGCTTTTACAGCGTTGCAACTTCCTACTCATCTCCAAAATGTTGTTTTTTCGACTTCTCTTACTTCAGCCACCTCCGCCTCCACAGACGCACACAAACACACACACACATGCACATACACACACACACACACACACACATCCACACACACTTGCTACAATTCCACCTCAGCACCCAAGTAAGGCTCATCAGAAAAAGAAATGCTTTTATAGAAATCCACGATCCCGGCCCGGGTCTAGCACAAGGTGAGGTCAAAATACCCAATTTTATTTTATTTTATTTTATTTTTTTGGGTCCTTCAGAAAGCCTCATACTTTTGCTATTACGTCGGCTCCAAACATCTGATGACTAATCAAAGCCTTAACATCTCCCATCTCTCTCGCAAAAAAGGAAAAAAAAAACAAGAAAAAAGCAAATGCGTTCCTGTGTACATAGTATAAATATATAAATATGTAGCAGAGAAAAAGAATTACTAATTTATGGTGTCACGTTTGTGTATTTCTCAGTGACAGCAAGCATGAAGGATTTATTTTCTCCTATTACAGAATCTCCTCTTTTCTGTTATTTTGCAGTGCTTTATAATTTATGTTTTCTGAGTGCTTTATTCTTGACTGCTGCGCTGTGATTGCTGCCAAAACTGGCAAATGTGCTTCTTCGATACAAATGAACTGTACACACAACAAAACGGTCTTACCCCCAAAATGTGCTTTTTATTCTTGACTGCTCTGTGTAAAAAGTTGTTTTTATTTTTGTCGTTTTGTTTTCGTTTCTTTTGTATTTTTTAATTTCTGTTTTATTTTTTGGTCTTTGGGAAAAGAAGAAAAAAAACAAATCTGAATTAGAATTGTTGTCACCATTATGTCTTGTCTTTCTATATTTTTTCGTATTTGGTTGCAATTAAAGATCTCTTGATTTTTAAAATGTTCTAGTGTGGCGGTGCGTGGAGTCTGTTTCTCGCCCGGTCTCTTTAACACTTAAGGTCTCCTGAGATGACTGAAGACCCCGAGCGGACAGGAGTGCCAGTCATTGATTCTCGCTGATTATATTTATAGATTAATTGATCGGGATATGAAGTGCCCTCTCCGTCTGTTGTCGCACATCCTTCACGGGCCCAGACACGCTGCTCTCCTCCCCTTTGTTTTTTCTTTTTTTTTCTCACTCTCATTTCCTGGTCTGGCTGTTTGTCTCATTTCAGTTTTGATAGATCTTTGTGTGCCTGTGTGTGTGTGTGTGTCAACAGAGGTGTGATAACAGGCTTATGGAAAACTGAGGAAAGGGAGAAGCCATTTTGTGGAGTACAATTGTCCTGAACCAAGGCTCCTCCTACTCCTCCTCTTCTTTTCCCCAGTCTGTGATTTGTACATGATGTAAACTTGCTGTCTTGGAAGCCTGGAGGAGTTGTTTAAAGGCCACCTTTATCCATCAGGATTCCCAAATAACGAAGGGCGATCGTGCACTCTCGTATTTCAAAGTGCAGGACCGGACCTCAGCGCCACTCCAGCAAACGTTGTACACGCGCAGGAAAGGCCAGAGTTGAGGAATGTGGCGCGGTAGCAGCAGTGGTTTTCCTGCAGGGAGGCCGTTTGTGTTTTCAGTTGGGGAATGTGCAGCCCAAGCTGAAACCCCGTGAATGGAGCAGCCTCTCAAAGGCCGCATTGTTTAAACTCTGACTAAACCAAACCGGTTCGGTCAAATTTTAACAGACGAGAGCATGTAGCCGGGGTCATCCATGTGTGTGTATGTGTGTGTGTGTGTGTGTGTGTGTGTTCAGGTTTATGCATGCTGGTCAGTGTGTGTGTTCAACCGTGTGTGCGAGTGCACCTGCCTTGTTTGGCTTTCGCACAAGCGCCCCCTCTGTGTTCCCACCAAATGGCACAATCAGGTTCTGCTGCGAACGTCGGCGCGCGCCGGTGACAGTTGGTTTATGGCGGCCGTGGCGGCGTGTCCTCGATGTCCGCCTCGTGCTTTGATGCCGTCATGTATCTGTGTGTCATCCTGGCTCCTTGTCACACTTCATTTTTGTTGCAGGCTTCTTCTGTCAATGCACAGCTATTTACTGTGAGTCCAGCCCACCATCTGGCCCCTCTAATTGCTTTGGATCTGAGGCTGGCAAGATAGAGCGCACTTACACACACGCACACACACACACACACACACACACACACACGCACACACAGACATTTTGGACTCCTTTGGTTTTCTGGCTGAATGAAAAAGATTCGAGCACAGCAGAAAGGCTTTTACGCTGCAGCAGGTAATAACCTCTCCTGCAGCTCGCTCCTGCGTTTTTTTTTTTTTTTTTGTTCTTCCAGAACGATAAAAAAAAAAAAACGCGCGTACACACACCTCGTGCAATAGCGAGGTGACCCTGTAACGCAGGACCTGGCCTATTTGAGCTCCGAGCAAATAACCTGGATCTGGAGCCAAAGTGACAGCAGCGACGGCCAGCGCCGCCACTGTGTTCAGCATTAGTCCACAGTGATGAGACATGGTGCCGTGCCCCCGGGTGCTGGTGGAGGACCCCACCCCCCCCTCCTCCTCCTCCTCCTCCTCCTCCCTGTTCATACCAAGTCGTGTAGGCGTGTATTAAAAACAGGGAGTGAGTGTGTGCTTTGGTCACACAGCGTGCTAAAGAAGTATGCTGGTTTGTTTAGGTTCCCGCTGAGAGCTTTGCCGGGGTGCAGATGGATCAGATTTTCCAGAATGTTTGTGTGTTTCTCGGCTTGTTTGTTATCTGACTGTTTAATGTTTGTGTGTGGACTGTTTCATACATGCATGCTTGTACATAGCTGTATGTTTAACTTCCAGCTTTTGGCCACACTGTTGGTTAAACATTTGAGAGTGTGTGTGTGTGTGTGTATGGATTAGCACACAGAGCCACTTTGGGTTCTCTCTGCTGATAACCGCAAACACAATGCTTCTCATTTAACCTCTCACCCTCCGGCCGCAGACCTGACTAATAAATCCCAGTGCAAGTGATAAATGGCCGGGACTGTAGCTTGGATGTCTGAGTGACGGATGTGGTGACCCGAGCCTTCACAGGGATTACAGCAAGTGTCTACCTCTGACCTCAATTACGAGAGCAGGGTCCTGCATATTTGTATTAACATTAAAGCGGCTAGATTTTCTCTTTTTTTTGTTTTTTTTTTTGCCTGTGGTGAATCATCAAGTCTCCCACTGTGTGTGTATGTGTGATTCCTTTACTGGAATAATTGTTTTTAACATTGCATCTTTCAAGTGACTCATTTTTAAGTGACAGTGATGGGTTTTTCATTATTTTAGTTCCAGCGCTTTGGGACTGGCTTCTGAGCTCCTATTAGACAGTACACAGCCCCACAGTTTAAGGACAGTGATCCTAAGCATGGAGACAAGGTAATTAAAAAGTTTCGAGGCCACACAGGAATGTGATTCACTGGCCGAGTCAGGCATCTGACCCCACTGTGAGCGCGTTTAATTTGTTGGAGACGGGACTGAAGGAGAAAATCCTCCGAGAAAAGCAAGACGACCACGATGGCCGAGGCGCCGTCCTGACAGTCGGCCTCGTCACAAGTCGAGATAACAAGTCTTTGGACATGTCAGGGGGGTGGGGGGGGGGGGGGGGGGGTTACGATGACTTTTTCGAAAGTCTGTGTCAACTCGTCCATTTGCTTTCTCTCCATGTGTGCTGTAGAGTGAGAGCAGTGGTTCAGCCCTGTTCCTCAGGGGGAACACTGTTCCTGCTCCAACACACCTGATTGAAATCATCAGCCAATCATCGAGCTCTGCAAAAGCCTAACGAGGATGCACTCATTAGAATCAGGTGTGTTGGGATGGGGAAACATCTAAAACGTGCAGGACAGTGGTCCCTGAGGAACAGTGTTGGGAGGGGAAAAACACTGCTGCAGAAGACTAGTAGCTACTCTGTATATCACTTTGTACTTGTCCTTGTGCTTACTTGTTCTTGGGCACAGCGTATGTGTTGCTAATTGGTCCAAAACACAAAGAGTTGATTGAGTCTGGTAAGGCTGTCATTAGTTTAGTCTGGCATTTAAAAAAACGGATGTGACACAGTATGAGGAATGTAGGGATCACCGTCATTAACCAACATAGTTGACACACATAACGTTACCACAAAATCTTGTTCGCAGAGGACCTTCTCTTTTTGTGACATGTCACTTCATAGCTGAATAAACATTTGAGGACATTTCACCATCAGAGTGAACAGTGGTGGGAAAGTTATTTCCAAAATATGTAATATACATTACTGGTTGTTTTGTGTTACTAACCTTTACTTTTGAATCACTTGTACCAAAACAAGTATGACTAAGCAATTCGGAAATGCTAAAGTGTAGTTTATTGTGAGGGTTACCTGCTTTTTAGTTAGCCATTTGTAATAGTAATACAGAAAGTAGTTGCAATATGACCCATTGACCCGCACTGCATATGTCTGTATAACACTGGCTCAACATTAGCTTAAGTCATCATTTCAAGTGTTTACACTGAAACTAACAAGCTCTCTGAAAGCCTGCACTTCTAGTATTGACACTGGCTGTGAGTCTTAAGCAACGCACTCAACAAGTTTTTCCACTTCTAGTGGTTGACACACACAAGAGAAACTTCATTCCTGTTGCTTTGTTTTGCCCACATTGTTCCTTGTGGTTCTTTCGGTTAGCTTGGTGCTCGCTTGGTGCTAGCTTGATGCTAGCAGGCTGTTTAGATAGCACCAGTCCAGGTTTTTTGGTGCTGATTTTTGTCCCCCCTCTCTCGTGGCACTGGAGAGTTGAAACTTAATACTTAATTTTTGGTTATATGTTACACTGTGTCACGCTTTAGTAAGGCTGTAACAGAAATTAAGTTTGCATTTAGTTACTACGTTACTACAGTGTGCTACTCTATTGCTTTTGTGATGTTGTAATGCCGTTGAATACATGTTGATTTCTATCAGTCCAGACTGCCTTGGCGATCAGTCTAGTGATACCGGCAGTGCAGCTGATAATTCTCACAGTACCTGCTTTGTTCTCCTTTTGTGGATCGAGTCAATAATCTAACAGTGAGTAAAGCTGTGAGTCAGTGTTTCGGTCCGATGGGGGATGCAACACACAGTCTAAACACAACCACTGTGTCACTGTCATGCACAATCCATAGTCTAGATACTTTCCCAGCGGGCCGTATTTCACCCACCCATTTATTGCCTTCGCTTTCAATTTTCGCACGCTTTCACACCCACTTGTTTATACTGAAATGAAATTTAAATCAATATATATATATATATATTTTAAATATCTAGTGTGGAGTTCTTAATTTCACACTGTCTGTACCAGTTTGTGTCAAATTGTGCCTTGTTAACAACTTGGGATCCAGTACGTAACAAGTCCAATTGGATGTCTGACTGTGGTGTTTTGTGAAGGTTAAATTAGGTACTTTGCAGTGGCAGAAGATGTAGTGCCGCTGGTATTTCTGTTTGTTTTGTGGAAAGGAGATGATGTCTGCTCTAATCTACTGTCTTCTCTTAGTTTATGGAGATTGTTTTTGGTGGATGCTGGGAAGGCAGCAGCTCCAGGCAACAACCACTCATCCACTGTTTACTCCGGAAACAGGCTTTGCTTTATTACAATGTGAAGATGTTAATGAAATGCAAATCAAAGTAATAGTTCCTCTGCAACTTAATATATACTAAAACGAAAAGTAATCATGCTCTGCTTTGACTGATGACATGGGATTTAAGAATTAAGCCATCCTGGGGTTTTTTTTAAAACACAACCACCGTATTTGTCGTGTTTAAAGCACTAGAGAAACATTAGTTCAAACAACCTCTTGGTATCATGTCAAGCAAGGTGATAGCAGGAGAAGCTGCGTTTTCTAAATAATTACAGGAAATTGGAAATTGTATCATTTCTCTTCCTTAGGCGGTAAACGATAACATCTGATCTACTGGCTTCTGGTCATTTTGTTTGGTGCAGATGTGTGTCTGCTGCACAAACACACAAACACACACACATGCATGTAAATATACACCTAAGCAGACAGACAAGGGGAAGTGGATGCTCCTGTTTCCCCTGGAGGCCCCGGGGCTTTTACTCTTCCTGTCCCGTGCTGACGAGGCTGGAGATAACTGGGCGGTTGCGGTGCATTGTTGGGTGGATGAGGCACGTCTCCCCGGGGGTAGCACATGCTCGGCCGACTGCTGGGAGGGCAGAGAAGGGCAGGGAGCGAGGGTTAGAGAGTGAGAGAGGTGTTGTGGAGGGAGGGCAACGAGTACGCCGTGGTGTGAGGGGAGCAAAAGGAGGCGGCGGACTGGTGAGATCTGAGGGCCCAGTGTATTGGCGAAAAGCAACAGAGAGCGAGCCAACGTATGAATTTAACAGCAACTAATGCAAGATTGAATAAAAGGGGGAAAAAAGAGAAGAAAGACGCCGAGCGGAGATGTCAGAACGGAGGATGGGCGAGCAAAAGGGTGAAAAGTAGAACAGAGAAAGGGAGTAGGAACCTGATTAAAGATGGAGTGGACCCGACTGAAGGAAGGGAGGAGGATGACGAGAGCTGAGTTGTTGCAGCTGTGTTGATTCAGCTTCTCGTAGATCAGATTGTGGGTTTGAGTGTGTGTGTGTGTGTGTGTGTGTGTGTGTGCAAGGGAAAGGAGCTTTGGCGTCCTCAGAGCGCCGCTGACCCTCACACACCTGCACAAACACCCACTGCCACCAGATGAAAGATTTGGCGTGTGTGCGGTACGTGTTTGTGTGTTAAATAAGCCCCGAAAGGTCTTCCCGCTGTGACTTACCTGGAACAAATCCTGTTGTAGGAAATACAAAAACAAAGAACATTACGTGGATGCATTATGACCACCAGGGAGTTTAGCTCTGAGCTAAGTGTGCACATGTGAGTGTGTGAGTGTGTGTGTGTGCATGACTCTGCGGGTATGAATAAAAGAGATTTATATCAGGAAAGAATGGTTTGCTGCTGCTCCTAAGAATAGATTCTGTGACGGAAATGATTTTGATGCTGTATGCAAGTGTCTGTGTGTGTGTGTGTGTGTGTGTGTTTGTCTGTCTGTGTGCGTGCGTGCACATTTCTCATTTTGTGTATTTGCCCCGGAGTGCTTTGCAGATCAAATGCACTTGCTGTTTAATTCACCGTCTCAACAGGCAGCTCTTACAAAGTACGCGCACGCCCGGGCACACGCACGTCTGCATAACCTCTGATAGAAACATACAGAGAGTGGGAGATGAATATGGAGATAAAAAAAAAAAAGAAATAAGTCTGCAAATATTTGGTCCTAGGGACTCGAGAAGGTCTTGTGGGAACTGCCAAGTCCATAGTAAACCGTGGATGATTGCGTTCATGTTCATTTGTGCATGTAAGTGCTGTGCAGATGTTGGCCTGCCTGTCAGTACAGAATGTGCATGCAAATGTACGTTTTTTTTTCTTTTCTTTCCTCTGTGTGGGAGTTCATCGCAAATGTTTTCTGAGCACTGATGAACAACAGTGTGCGCTGCTCTTTTATGTTCCTCCTCAAAAAGGGTTTTGAAATCCCATTAGAAATGAATCATATCATGACCCGAGCTATTGTAATTAATCTAGCCTGCGTAGTCGGTTGCCGTAGTGCGTGTATCCAGGGCAGCGTTGTGATGCTGAGATCTTCTGATGTCCGTCCGTCATGAAGACGAAATCACATGATAAATTAGTCAATTAATGTTTAATGTGAGGAAAACGAAAAACACCAGAGGGACGCGTGTTAACGGATTCACACCCGCTGTTTAAGATATTCACTAACAGAATATGATCATCCGCTAATATTCTTGATGTAAACTCGAGGATAAATGGAAAATTAAAAAAACAGCGTCGTGTTATGTTGACTTTAATTCAGGGCCAGTAAGTGGCACGATGCTGGATCCCTCCACAGGTAAACAGGCTGTTTGGAAACAGGTGACGGTGACATCATCAAGTATTAAAAGAGCTTCCTCCGGGGCTTACAAGCGTGGATGGGGCCAGGTTCTGCACTCTGTTGAATAAAGGATGTCGCTACAAGGGCTCAGGAACACTTTGTACAACTGCGCACACAGTTTGTTTGCAAATGAGCGTGTCAAGACGCAGTCGAGATTAAGATTGAGGTTAAGAGGCGGCGGGACCTCCAACCTCTTATAGCTCGTCTCTGTGTCGGCCGGATTACGCCAAATCCGCCCGGGCGATGCGTCCGTGAAATTTGGTGGAAGGGTTGAGGAGTCTGAGCGACGATACGGGGGCTTCACGTGGCGTGGTTACACATCGCGCAGCCTGGCGAAGTGAGAGCGGTGTGTGGACAGCCCACTGTGATGTTATCTGCACTGGCCGGTCTCCCTGTAGGGTTCAAGTCTTCTCCGCTTCCCTTTGTTTGACGTTAAATAACAGCCGTAGTGAGGAGAGCGCTGTCGGAACTTCACAAAACCGAGTGTGTGCGTGTGTGTGTGTGTGTGTGTGTGTGTGTGCGCCTTTGTCTGCTCATGTGCATGTGTCAGCTCCACGCACTGCCTCCCCATTCATCTGTCTGTCATCTTATCGAGACATCTCTCTTCCTGTAATCACTTCTCCTGCTCCGTCCTCCTCCCTGTCGCCCCTATCTCCTTATCGTCTGCTATGGACTAAATGTTAGAGCATTGTGAATCTGCTCAAAAAAATGTGTGTGTGTGTATGTGTGTGTGTGCGCGTGCAGCCTTTGTATGGCTACATCCGCACTGTCAAACAGTCCCGGGGAATAAAACCCTCTCTAATCATCTCGTTTCTCTTTTCTCATTTCCAGCAACACCAAATCTCCAATCACTTGCTATTAGAACCCCGAGGCATCATTTTAAAAGGAAATACATTATTGATTGAAACCCATTAATTATTGCTTCGAGAAACAAAATCTGTATGCGCGGCGTCAGACCGCTCCAAGCTGTTCAGGCTCTGGATGTGACGGCTCTGGCGGAGCCCGGCTCCAGCCTCTGTGTTTACATGTGTCTGCGTCCCCTCGTGTGGAGCACCTGCTGGGGGTCTTGTGTACGTCTTTGGCCCCTGTTAACCCCTCGTCCCCTTCGGGGTGTCCTGTGTGATTTCAGGCGATGTGGCCTTGTCACTCGGGCCCCCCTCGGATAACAGCATCACGGATAACAGCCCCGGCCGGGGGAAGCCGGAGTGCACTACAGTGTGTGACGTGAAAGACGAGCGAGTTTGTTCAGAAAAACAGCTTAGCATTGCCATGCGGAGCACAGACGCGCCGCGCCATCCCCTGTCCGTTCGGCTGTCAGCTTAGGGCAGCGACGGAGTGAAATGCTCTCCAACGGGACAAAAGGTCTTATCTCCGAGAAGGAAATTAAATGTTATTCAAATCCAGCTTTTGGCGTCGCGGGGGCCCTACGTGAAATGTTTATAAATACGAGTCGATTATCGCCCTCACAAACGCGGATGTGACGCGATCTCTGCCACCTTGACAGTAATAGCTGGTTCATCCCCAGCCTGAGACCTCTAATCAAGCAGCCAGCGCAGACGCCTCGATGCGGGCTCTTCACGGTGTGTAATAGCTGGAACCTCTTTGTCGCGCCCTGACAACGGGGCGTAAGCCTGCGAAAATAGATGCCACTGTGCGTTCGCAGGGTGCTTGAATGCAGGTCTCGCATTCTGATTAATTTATGTTCCGGTACATTTCAGTTTTGCTAAGTCATTAACCACCCAAACGACCGTCGTCCCCGAGAGATTGAGGCAAACAATACCCTTACGAAGGAGCGTGCGCTTCGGTCCCGGTATCCAGATTCCTCGTGTTTTGTTTCGCTGGTTTACATGTGCTCGCCCTCTCTCTCTCTCTCTCTGGGAGAGTGTGTGTGTCATCATATGAATCCTAGTTATTTATCTGTGTATTACACACTCTGCCCAGGTACAGCTCGCAGGTCGTTTATCCTCCATAGGTCCCCAGCACGCTGATATATGGAGCTGTTACATTTCTATATCACAACGCTCCACCTGCAGAGCAAAACAAACACGCATGCTGCTTTCCATCTGCTGTGTGTATGTGTATGTGTGTGTGTGTGCGTGCGCGTGTGCAGATGTAGTAAAGGGCACGGATGTCTGTTGACTGTTGTTTTTCCACCGTCGTTTATTGTATTTAAGGCCCTTCTTCTCCCCTGTCCTCCTCTTAATACCACTTTTGGTCTAATGCTTCAGGCCTCACTGTCGCCCAATTGCTATTCATTAAGCGAGGAGAGGTGGGAGAGGTGGGAGAGGTGGGAGAGGTGGGCAGCGTCTGAGGCAGAGAGCGTGTTGAAAGGCGGCTTCCTCTCCGATCGCAGCAGTATCAACATGAGGGGCTACAAGCGATCGCACTGATAAAGCTGCAGATCTCCGGCTGATTTATTAAAGCGGAGAAATTCACAAATTTCAGTGGCTCGATTTGTCATCACATTGTTTGCTGTTTTTTTCTCTTTTTTTTCTCGTCTGCAGATGAGTTCAGAATTCAAATATATTCAGTTCATTGTGGGAGTGAGACTCTGATAAGACAGAAAATCCTCGCAGTGGAGAAAAGCTGGAGCCGGGCTGTTTGGTGTTTTTTTACCATGGAAAAAATGACAAACGATTAGTCAGCTATCAAAGCAGATGCCGATCGTTTGTCTGTCAAGCAACTAATTGTTTTGGATTAATAGGATATTGATGTTTTTCTCCACTCCATCACAATGCAAAGTGTCGAAACAAATTTAATTAAAGAAAAGTAAAAGACTTTTGCAAGATGGCAGAATTTAATACTATGTAATCGTGCAATAATGTTACTTTTTTTTTTGCCTATAGATTTCAATATTCATTGTGTGTGTGTGTGTATTTGAGCCCCCCCCCCCCCCCCCCCCCCCCCACAACCCCCCACCCCCAGTGAGTAGGCAGCGTATTACTTGTCTTGGTGCAATGAGCCAGGCCTTGTATTAGGCAGGTTGAGCTGCAGGGGGAATTTTGTAACACTTGACCTGTTTCACTGAGTCATTTGTGTGGATGGAGAAAGCGAGTGAAGGAAGAAAAAGAGGAGAGAGAGAGAGAGAGAGGGAGAGCGATGGTCTTGGAGGGGAGGGGGCAGCACAAGTGGTTTGGGGTGATTGGAAGGATGAGTGACAATGAAAAGTGATTGCGAGAGGGAGAGAGAACAACAGCTGGGTGAGCCGGAGGGAGGAAAAATGAGATGACAGTGCCTTCATATTTCTTCTCTCTGTCTCTCTCTCTTTCTTTCTCCCTCTCAATGCCTCCCCCTCACCCATCCCTCCATCCCTGTCCTTCACTCAGCTGCCTCTCAGGCAGGCCGCGCTGCGTCGCCCCGCCTCTCGTTACTCACACCTCCAGCCTTTAAGGTCATACGCACAAACTTTGCACTTTAAGACGCCATAATATCAAACTTCTCTATGTAACTGTTGCTGTTGTTGTTGCACAGACACGCGCCCACACCCGAGTGTGTTTCCCCGCACGTGGCGCGGAATATATTCAAAGCCAGCTCTCCACGTAGATATTAATAGTGTAGTTATTCATTTTGAGGAGCTCAGCTGGTGGCCGTCTGCCTCCGAGGAAGAGTTAAAGATGCATATCTGCATCACTGGCTACTTTATTCTTTCTTCCTCCTGTCCCACCAATCCCTTTCTGTGTCTTTGTGTGTGTGTGTGTGTGTTGTTTTTCTCCAGCCCTTTGGGTGAACAGAGGATAAAATAGTGGTAAGGACAATGAAAGACATATTAGGAAATGTTAGAGGCCTTGTTCAGTACAATACCACCCTCCCGGATAGTTTCCACTTTCATTTCCCCGGGATTTCTGAAAGATTTCAGTGCAGCCGTGTTCCATTAAATAATAGCCCCTGTTATCTACTTTCAATTAAGCTAATAGTTCCTTGTATGCATTGTAATGAGATCCCAGCCAGGTGTAAATACAGTCGGTGCAGCACGGCCACATTGTTAAATTAGATGTAATTATCTCCGCGGTATCCATAAAAGTGACCCGACTCCACCTCCACTTACTTACTGCGCAAGTTGCTGTGGAGTTATGCTGTGCAGCAATTTCTACCTTAAGGTCTACTTAATATGTCCACATCCTGCTTGGATTAAATATCCAGTGTGTGGAAACAATCCAAGACTATTCATAACCATGAGTTAATTGAGTCTAACTTGGTGATACACAAGGCCACGTATTTGGAGGACAAAATGTAGGAGACCTCGAGCTATAAAAACTCCCTTTTGCAGAAGCAATTTTCTAATGAATGATGCCAATCCATGACAAAGTCCAGCACACCAAGACTGATATTGAGATGCAATCACAGTGCGTGCAGAATACTAATAACAAGAATGCCTATTAATATAAGTGTAAATGGGGTCTCAGCGCTGTGGGCACCCAGATTAAATTGCATTCACCTCTGCTTTATTGGAGCAGCAGACGAAATCTGAGGCCGATTGAACACAGGTTGGCCAAATAAAGAAAACCCCGAGCTCTCCTCTACAAATGAAAGCTTTTCCATCATTTGGGTGAGTCGAGCTGAATGTCTCAGACCTTGTTGTTCAGCGGGCGGGTCAGTTATTAAAAGACACGATTCAAAAACTGTGTTTTTCAAAAGTGAGTCGAGATCTGAGTCTCCAGCGCTAGCGAGTCGTATCGGGCTGGATTTTCATCAAACAGAATTGCATCACGCAGTATATAGCTTCGGTTTAGCGCTGCTAGAATCTGATATGCAATGTGTAATGTAACTTTTTTTCTTTATTTTTTTAGCCTTGGAGGATAAAACTATATGATTGCTTCACTTCTTTGTAAAAACGCATGCGTGTCAGGGATGAGGGAAGTGAAACGGATGAAAAGGAAAAAACGCGTATTCCATTTGTCTCACTCCCCTTTTTCCTTCAAATCTGCTTTCATTACCCTCTTTGTCCCCCTCCATCCCTCCACCCCTCCACCCCTCCACCCCTCCACCCCCCCTACTCCCTGATGTCGCCTGTCGCCTGATCCGCCCGGCCCTGCCATGGCGCTGCAGCCGCCGCCCCCCGGTCCCGCTGTGACGGCTGGCGTGGCGACCGCCCGGCTGCCGGCTCATCCTCCGGTGATCCGCCGTCAGTCGGGGCAAAAAAAAAAAAAAAACGGAGCCCGGTGTTTGGTGACATTTAGCATTTTACCGCGAAAATTATGCATCAGTGTTGACATTCAGCCTTATGCATAAAATTCATGATGTATGTGGCACTTCCTGTAGGCGCTGCAGCACAGAGAGACAGAGGGGGGGGGGGGGAGGGGGAGAGAGAGGGGGAGGGGGGGGGGGTGAGGAGTATGTCACAGCTGAGGCACGGACACACACGTGTGCGCACACGCACATACAACAGCTCCGCTAAACGTCCACGCACACGCACATCTTCACGAGCCGAGATCGTCAAGTTTTATGAATGCGCTCCAGAACTCGGCCTTTCGTGTTTCTCTCGGTTTGCGTGTCTTCATTACGCATTCAACAAGACCTGCCACAGTCTCACACACACACACACACACATGCACACACACACACACACACACACACACACCTCTCCCCACGGTACTTCACTTTATTCATTCTTTGCAGATTAATTCCGGGACGACACTTTTTATGATCCCCAATTTATGTCAGCAGTCAGGCAGGCCTCCCCTCTCCGCTGCCTCTCTCCTCTCTTATCTCCTCCGCCTCGTGTCGCCGTCTCCCCGCTCGCTACGCGCGCTCCATGAAACAATGGTGCTCTCTAGTAACGAGCGATGAGTTTGTCAGGTTCTTAAAAAGGAGAGGAAGACAAATGGAGGGTGGGGGAACGAGACGATGTGAAGATAATGGGTTTCGGTGGTGATTAACATTCCAGAGTGCCGCGTCAAAGAAAAAAAAAAAAAAAAAAGGAAGTGTGACTGTCCTTATTGTGTCTCCGCCGACAGCAGGAGGAGCGGGAGGTCTCGGGACCTGTTTCGGCTCCTGGCACAGACGGAGACAGACATTCCAGGTCTGATCCGCATCGCAGGGCGTCTCGGCGTGTCCGAGCGCCTCCACACGCGTCTGTCTTCATATACAGACCATGACACATTGGCCCCTGTGCTTTTCTTTCTTTCTTTCTTTCTTTCTTTCTTTCTTCCTCAAAGAAAGGACCCACATTGACCTGGCCCAGCTCACGTCCTCTGAGCCTGTGAGTCAGATGGCGAGCTGACTAACCGGTCATTCAGTCTGTCGGGTGGGATCACCAGGTGCCTGCCACGCTTGCTGTGACACACCTGTCACCTGAAGCGAAAGCGGCCTGAGCCGCTTAGGTGTGTGTGTGCGTGTGCACGTGTGTGTGTGTGTGTGTGTGTGCAGGAAACGGTGTCAGGCAAGCTGCTGCTCGGTAAAACATGGAATGATATCACTCCTGCTGAGTGAACGCTGTTGACATGTAGGATTTGCTCAAGTGTCGGTAAGTGTTTCACAGCCTTCGCAGCGCCCCCTCCCCCCTGTTTCCATCATTACCTCAATAGGCAGGGGAAGCAGGTGGGGGTCATGAAAGTGTATGGAATATAGCCTCTCATATGGCTGCCTCTATTCCCTCAAAGTGGGGGGAAAAAAAAAACAGCCACTTATGCTGTAGAATCCAAGTGTGCAGTGGCGCAAACTCATGGGCCGTATATTTCAGACAAGGATTCAATTAGCGGGCCGTTGCATGAGTAGCAAAATGGAAAAACAGCCTTTGTTTTTCCAGTCCAAAAATATAACACTTTAACCCTGGTTTTGTGCTGCTGGTCGGATAAAACAAGCAATTATGGGAATAGCAAGCTGAAACCATGGGATATTTTCTATAGCTTTATAGCTCAAAATCAATTAATTAAGAATAAATTGGGTTGATTAATCATGGGCACTGAGGGAAAACGATTCTAATTCATACTGTTTGCTGGAGGAACCATATACGCCAACGGTCTGCTGCCCAACGTCATGTAAAAAGTTCAGTCGATTCAAACTGTTTCTCTTTTGCATTTAAAGATGTTTAACGAAGACATCCATCAAAGCCAGGACACTTCCATAGGTGAGCCCAGTGGAAATCAAAAGCTTTGAATTTGACGTTAGTTTGTTCCCGAGGTACAGTTTTGCCTCAGGCCTCATAATCAATTTTCATGCTGGACGTAGACCAGAAGCACCTTGCTTAATCAGGCAGTCTGTCTGGAGGTTGCTCATAGATCCACAAGCTGAGATCAGCTGATCCCCCTCCCCTCCCACTTCCTCCCAAACTTTGATTCTAATGTCTCATACGCCCTCGATCAGCATGTACATCCGACTGCCCCGCTGGGCCGCACACACACACACACACACACACACACACACACACACACACACACAGATACACATACACGCACGCACTCAGGTGTGCTTTGAGCGCTGAGCGCAGCCGACAGGTTTCTGAGCTAAGTTAAGCCTCGGATTAAGGAGAAATTTACTGCCCATCCAGGTGTGCGTAACAGTACCTATTTTTGACTGCCTTCAGAGAGCGACAGCAGGCTTTCCTCGGAAAAAGCATCAAAACCTCTTGCATCATCCCCGGCTTTTACTTCACACAGGTGCTCTTGTAATCCACACAAACAGATGCAGATGCTCTGAGAGCCAGCTGTGCACTCGCTCTCCATTCATCAGCATTTTACATATACAGACATATATGTGTGTGTGTGTGTGTGTGTGTGTGTATATGTATATGTCCATCTATTATATGGGGCATTTGTATATGTATATATGGATGTGTGTACACATCTGTGCATAGATATGTATGCATGTGTGCATGTTAATGTATGTGTGTATGCATGTGTGCATGTTTATGTATGCCTGTGTATGTTTGTGTGTGTCTGTGCATGCGTGTATTTATCTGTGTGTGTACATGTGTGTATGCGTCTGTACATGCGTGTATTTATCCGTGTGTGTGTGTACGTATACACACATGTACATATGGAGCGTGCACGTGTGCTGTGTGTGCACATGTGACTGAGTGGGGTGTGTGTGCGTGTTCCCTCTCCTCTGGCGTGCCTAACTGACTCTGACACATCTGTGGCTTTTCCAGGCGAATCAGGGCCGGTGCCAAACTGCCAAGAAATCAATGCAACAGACTCCGCTCTCTTCCTCTCCCCTCGAATTCCTGCCTCTCCTTCACTCCGCGTCCCCGCCTCCTTTTCTTTCCTTCTTTTTCTCTTTCTTTTTTTTTCTTTCTCTCTGTCTCTCTGTCTGCCTCTGTCTCTCCTCGCTCCTTTTTTTTTTCTTCCTCCCTCTGTCTTGCTCAGAGCCCTTATTAAAAATGGAGTGAGTGTGTGCTGCATATTTAAAATGGTCATGGATGGATTTAAACGGCTGATGGTATTTAGTGTCTCCTCAGGGAGCTGCTATGAGCCCTTAAGCTGACTCCTCTGACTGGAGCCTGACTGACTGGTGAACACACACTAAACCTCTAATAATGACTTGTGTACACACACTGAGTCCGGCGCATGCATGCACGCACACACGGGTGCACACAAGCAGCAAGGCAGGCACACACACACACACACACACACATATGCACACACAGGCGCGCTCATTATAGCACAGCGCTTAGTTGTGACAAGAACGGCGGTCACGTCCGTCATGCAGGGAATGGATGCATTGCAATGTGCAATGTATGATATGTGTGTGTGTGTGTGTGTGTGTGTGTATGTGTGTGTGTGTGCACGCATCGGTCAATAACTCATTAGTCTGTCTGCTTTGATGTAGCAGTGTGTAAACGGTTTTGTGTGTAAATGTATTTGAAAGCGCTCTTACGGTTTCACAAGCGTGTCTGAATGTGTGTGCGTGTGCGTGTGTGTGGCGTGTGCGTGTGTGTGTGTGTGTGTGTGTTGACACAGTGGGGGTAAGATGTCACACTGAGCCCCTTCAGGTCGGCCAGCAAGTGTTTCTGTCATGTTGTCTTTCATGCCAGCTTAGATTTTGGTTCCAATCTGCTCCCAAGTGTCCTTCAGTGAAAAACACTATTGATTACCCCAACCCACCCCTTCTCTTTCTCACACACTCTCTCTCTCTTTCTCTCTCTCTCTCTCACACACACACACACACACAACTCAAACACTGAGCATAGGCACTGCTGAAATGCACGAATACACTCGGTGGTAAACAGACGCCCTCGCACAGAGGGGGAGGCAGGAGGATCTCAACAGGCAACGGTGAGAGGTGGTGGAGTAGATGGAGGAGTTTCTGAATATCTGAATATTCACACGAATCGAACCCGAAATCCAATAATAAACCAAGTTTGTTTGGATGTGGAACAATGAGATCAGTGACATCCATCGCCTTCGGTGCATTCGACACACGGTGGAGGACGAGCACGTCGCCTCATTTATAATTGATGCTTGAAGGGTTTTTAACGGCGGCTACTCGGTGTAATGTTGTTTGATGTATGTATGGCACTTTGCTATCTTTCATCCGTGACATGTGAGGGCTGAAGCGTGTCCATAAATGTGAATATTTGCATCTCGCGTGCATTGAATTAGAGCGGGCGTCTTGTCGGATGCTCATGCATGTGTGTGCGTGTGCGTGTGCGTGTGCGGGTGCTTGTGCTAAAAAGCAGCCTCGACACGAGTGCCTGCCAGCATGCGTGCACACATCTCTATGTGTGTATTTACACTTTAAAGGAGCCGGGCCGGGAGTCACGGCAGAGGCGCGCTCTGATGTGCAGTTGACTGAGATATACGGCAGACACAGCGATGACCTTTGACAATTATCACTCTTTTCAAGAGGAGCTACACGCTCCGCTATCCTGCTGTTGGTTTACATTCATGCTTTGTTTGTGTGTGTGTGTGTGTGTGTGCCAGAATATAGGCTGTTTCCTTTATACTGTTGCATAAATCACCGGCGCTCTATGCCAAGCAGCCAATCAACCGCATTTAAACACTAATGAAACCATTCTTTATACCCGTGCAGATAAATTGAACTGTGAACGCTTTCTTCTCCACCTTCCCACCTTCTCTGTATTCTACGTTTTTGTCTTCTCTCTTTTTTTTTATGTCCACCCGCTCCCAGTGGCAATGCATAACTGAATGGCAATGGAAGAAAACGTCTTCCTTAATGAGCGTCTGAATTCGAGCGGGGCGAGCGTGCAGTTTTTGGGTGTCTCGACAGCTCGCATTGTTGTGGTTTTGCTCTCCCGGGGCACGGGATGAAGAGCAAAGTGAATGAATGTGGAGAGCGCGCCGGGCCATTATGGCTCTGTGTGTTATTAATCAGCAGCTGATGAGAGGCAGTTTGAGGGAAGAGATGGAGCCTATTACTGCTATTGCACTGCCCGGACTCCCAGCGTGGCTCTTTTGGGTCGGTCAACAATGCGGCAGGTAAAAAAAACCAAACAGCTCTTGAGAGGAAATCATTATTCCAACAAAAACAAGAAAAAAGGTGCAAATTCTGAACAAGGATCATCAGTTTTAGGGACATTTGCAACTTTTCTTGTGCCACGTTCTTTTCCCTCGTCCCCGACTTCTTTCACCCCGTCCTACGCGTCTTCTCCACCCTCCGGCTCCAATCTTCTATTCTCTCAGTTCTCCATGTTCTCTCACACATGTTCTACACCCGCTTTCCAGCCTCCGTCGCCATCTCAGCCTCTTCCTCGGTGCGTCGTTTCCTCTCTGGCAGTCTGCGTGAGGAACTTGGTAGGAGGGCGACATGAAGAGCACTCTCATGTGAGTCGGCGAGAGTTGAGAGAGGAAGAAAGAAAGAGAGAGAGAAAGACGAACGAGCCGAGTCTCCTCGCTTCACAGACGGAGACAGAGGCAGGCAAGGAGCGGTAGCCAAGTCCTAGACGCGTGTTTTTTTTCCCTCCCCTTTTCCCCCGTCTTCTTCTCATTATATCTAACATTTCTACACAGCAGGCGGCTGAATAGACTGCGGTATGTGGAGGCTATTACGGTGTAGCATCCAGGCTGTAGGGGAGAAATCTAAGAGGCTGGCAGAGCCTGAGCCCTGTATGTGAGGCTGAGTGGTGGGTAATGAGGTGAGAGTCCCTTCTAGCCAGAGGTTAGCAGTGGTTAGGAGGGCAGGTAAACATACCAGCTGCTCCTGACTGCCTGGCCTGGAGGCCGCAGTGACACTGGAGGAAGAGGAGGTGGAGGAGGAGGAGGAGGAGAGAGTGCTGTCCGGGGTGGGGTGAGGAGAGTGGGGGGAAAAAAGCAGGGCAGGAAGATGGATGAGAGGCCTAAAGGCACGGCGAGGTGAAGCAGTTGGCTGGATTTCCACAGATTGCGACATTTACTGTAAATTACAGTGTTTATCCAGGCTGCTTGTGTTAAATTCTAATCCTTAAATGTGATCTCTGAGATTATTGCGGTAATGTGATTTCTCTGCGTTTTGCGAGCAAACACGTCTTCTCGTGTGCTCCACTTGCCGAAAATGTAGGACACCTGCTGCCATTTGAAAGGCCCTTTGAATTTTTTTTTTTTTTTCCCCACTTTCACTGGAGTAGTTTGACATTTTGGGACATATGTTTGTGTTCGCTCTCTCTCTCTCTCTCGCAGAGACTCGGATGAGGAGATCAAACAGATTTTTTTTCCGAGACGTCGCGCACTCGTATGGCGCTATAGAGGCGGCGTGCGATTAGCCTTAGCTTATCTCAGAGGAGCAGGTGAAACAGGCTTCTCCACAAACGTGCAAAATCCATCTTTTCACAATTCTGCTCTTTTGCAGATGAAACGAATGAGATTCTACATGTTAATTAGCGAGCTTTAGAGGGGTAAAGTCGGATTTCTCCTTTACCTTCAGACAGACACGGGATTGATGTTTCCCGCCGCTCGGAGACTCGGCTCCATACTGAACGCTCAGATACGAGAGCAATATCGATCTCTTCATCTGACTTCTAAACCAGAGCGCCTATGTGTGAATTCTTGAAGAAAAAAAAACGCCCACAAGTGTTGAATTTCTCTCAACGACGGAGGCAAATCAATGGGGTTTATGATTTATTAACTTTCTGCAGAATTAATATCTGATTATATGGCGGTTGTTGTGTTACCGTTGCCGCACAAATCAGCTGTGAAACGTGTAGGATTGTGAGCCAGACGTGATTAAAAATTAACCAAATGGGTTATTTATGCCTTTTATATGTATCGGGGGGGGGGTTACTTTCTGCTTGGGAGCGTAACAGCGTAACAAGGCTAATGTTAATGAACAAGTGTTTGCTTTCAGGGACGTCTGTCAGCCCGAACCAAAGTGCTCGTCCTGATGATAAAAACATTTTAATTTGAGTGACTCACGTGTTTCATGGCCACGTCTTACAATCATCGCTGATGTAATCCAAAAATATTAACTCTGGCCTGCATTTGGATAACAGATTGCAATTATTTAAATGTATTCCTAGTGGCAATCAGAACATAGAATATTTAACGACATCTCTCGTTATCGCTGCAGTCCTTCTGAATTGTTGCTACGTAAAAAAAAAAAAAATTTCAGCACTTTACACCACCACTTTATTTTTTGAGACAGTTGAGTAATGCATCATAATTACTTTAATGTATGAATGTTAAAAAGCGCTAAAATGGATTTAGACGTTCAATGTGTGTGTGTGTGTGTGAGGGTCTGACCTCGTGCTTTTCAAGCACTTGTTCCTACTCTGTCAAGTATCCGCTAACTCTACCTGTTACATCCCACCTTCTGTCCTTCAGTTCAGAGAGAGAGAGAGAGAGAATGAGGAGGAGGAGGAGGAGGAGGAGGAGGAGGAAGGAGAAACGGAGTGCTGCTTGTAGTACAACAGATCATTCATGTCCTGAGTGGACAGCTACATTTGGCTAATGCAGCCCCGGCTTTCTGTGCTGGCCGTGGCCGACCACCTCGGTGCCAGTGTAAAGTGGACTGTAAATATTGACAGGGAGACAGCAAGAGGCGAACGGCGACCTTGTCAGAGAGCAGGAGAGAGAGAGAGAGAGAGAGAGAGAGAGAGAGAGAGAGAGAGAGAGAGAGGAGATGGAGGGGTGGAGTGGTGATGGAGGCACACACAGAGAGTGGGTAAGAGATGGAGGGAGAGGGAGAGAGAGAGTTCCTGCCTTCTCCCAAGGCAACTGAGTGTGCTTTGATGCACTGTGGCAGGGAACACACTGTCTCCCCAGAGAGGGAGAGGGAGAGCTGCGTCACACACACACACACACACACACACACACACACACACACACACACACACACACACACACACAGAGTTTTCACATTACCACCACACAGCTTTCGAAAATGTCAAAACACACACACACACACACACACACACGTCCTTGCATAGATTCACACACACTCTCAATTTGTGCGCCCAGACGTTGTGTCAGCCACATGAATTTAATCCTCAGACAGTTGAAATGCACGAGGTTGAGCCACTGAAATCACAGTAGATTAGAAATGACCAGCATCGGTGATCTGCCCGGACCCAAAAACCCCCCGGCAACAGCATCTTACCCACACACACACACACACACACACACACACACACAGAGGGACTCCAACATGCAGTCAGCGTTTCCTCCAGTGGGATGGGGTACGACGAGCCTGTCCTCTCGGAGCGGCTCAGCCTTGCTCGTGTTGTCCGGACAAGTGCAATCAATTTGATCTGATTTGTTTGTTTGTTTTTTTCTTGCGCTGGCAACGCGTCGTAATGGCGTCGTGAGCGTCGCTGAACAGCAAATGACAGTAATGGTGACGGTGATGGCGGCGGGGGGAGTAGCAGGTCTTCAAGTCTGCCATAAAATTAATGTCAGACGCTCTGTAGATGCCCCTGCATCGATGGTGAATAATTTAACTGTGTGTGCACGTGTGTGTGTGTGCATGTGTGTGTGTGTGTGTGTGCTCAGGCCTGCAGCTCATGCGTGCACCCGGTAAAGCCACAAGCTTTACTTTGTTCTATTTTTGCCACCTTTGTTTCTCTCTTTCTGCCGTCTTGCTCCTCACTCTGCCTCCCCGCCGTCGCCTCCTCCTCGCTCCGCGCAGCTATCTGCGGTGATCGTGTTAGCGTATTACCGGCACGTTAAGGCAGGCTGTACGCGGCGCTCAGCCCCCCCAATGAACGTGTCGATGGATGGATAGGGCGCACGTTTTGTTGTTTTCTTTTTTTACAGAGTTAACCTCCGAATCGAAAGGCTGGGATTTCTCTTTTCTCTTAGTGAGCAATGAGATTACATGTACTGTTCTTTATCTTAATCTCTTTCAGAGGCCATCAATTCATTCTGCCCTAATCTCATCTCCAGGCACTCTGCTGTGACTCTGGTAGCCTTGTGTTTTTCTGTGCCACGGAGGCACCCGAGCCGCCCGTGTCTCTCAGCTCACTTCCAAAAAAAAAGCTCGAGTTTCAGCCCCGAACCGGTTTTGTCTCGTTACATGTGAGAAAAAAAAAAAGAAGAAAAACTTTTGCATTAAGGGCGAAACCTCGGCGGGGACTTTAAGTTCCAACTGACATCTTAAAAAACAACAAAGACAAACTTGCCAATATTAAAAGGGAATACGAAATCAAAAAGTGACTGCTCCTTCAAAGACATTAGTGGTGGTGCTGATCAAACACGGTGGTTTTTATATAATTAAATAGACGCTGCTCACTTACTGAAAAGCATACTGGAGACGGTAAAGATGAGGAGGAGGGGAAAGCGTGAGGAAGAGGAGGTGGTGCAGTCCTCGACGTCTGGGCCACGTGGCCCGGGCTGCGGACGCCTCGGGCTTTGGATATTTTGGTCAACTGTCCCTTTTTAAAAAGTCAAGCGAACCCATTAGGAACAAATGTGATCGGCCGGATTGTTTTTTTTTGTTGTTTGTTGTTTGTTATTTTTTGACCAGTGGCCCTCTAATCTCTTAAGCCAAGACCGACCACATGTATATCTCAACCTTTTCTCCAGTGACTCAAGAAAGATGAAAAATTCCACATTTTCAGGTTGACTTAGGAGGCATTTGGGGTGGTAGGTGTGCGTGTGTGTGTGTGTTCGTGTGTGTGTGTGCGTGTGCGTGCAGCTTTGTGGGAGAGGTCAGAGAGGGTAATAAAAACAGGCTTATCTCTACTCGTTAGGCACAGGAGATAAGAGATGCAAGGGGGGAGACGCTGCAGATTTGCGCTGTCGTATTACCGGGCCAAACAAGCGAATACAAAATTACACTAGTGATGGAGCCGGGATGACAGGAAAGGGGGATGATGGGAGTGAAGGATGGATGGATGGATGGATGGATGGAAGGGAGAGCAGGAGCAGGAGCAGGAGGAGGAGGAGGAGGAGGAGGAGGAGGCAGAGATAAATGCAGCAAAAGCCCAGCCTGTGCGGGGAAGCTGAGGATAGGCCAGCATGTTAACCTTAATCCCCTCAGGGAGAGGCGTAAACGCACAGGAAGAGAGAACAAGGGATTGAGTGGAATAGAGGGATGTGAGATCTTTGTCTTCCTCGCTCTCTCCTTCATCCCCTCAGTGTGTGATCAGCCAGTTGCAGGCAGCAGCCGGGGAAATCCCTCCGTACCTATCTAAAGCCAGCCTCTTAATCACAGCCTTCATCTCACTTGGCTCTTCCCGCCGCCTCGCCCTCCTCTCTCGATCCTCGCCTCCTCTCTGCTCTTCGTCGCTCTCTTCCTCCAAAAGCTCCGCCGCGTGCCCGCCGCCACCGCCATCGCCACCTCCACCGCCTTCTCCTCCGCGGCTCAAACCCGAATCCTCTTTCTCCGAGTGCTCTCCTCATTCCAGCTTTCAGCGTCAGTGACTCATATGCACAAAGTTTTCTAAGGAGTGCTGAGCTGTCTCCTGAACCCCCACCCTCACTCCCCCTCTCCTCCTCCTCCTCCTCTTCCCCCACTACACGTACTTTGAGACAGAAATGAGGAAGAGAGAGAGAGAAAGAGTAAAGGTAAGGCTGAAAAACTCCACCGGTGTTAAGCCACGCATTCTAAATCTCCTGAGATGCTGCTGGTATTTTCGACCTTCCTGAAGTGGGTCTGCAGTAATTTCAGACAGTTTCAGCCAACCATCCAGCCTCATCTCCTCTTCCTGCCCCCCCCCCTCCCCTCACTACCCCCCCCCCCCCCTCCTGCGCCTCCAGGGAGAGCGGTGGTCTATGGATGACTGCCCGACCGGGCAGGCAAGGGGCGAGCAATGCAGGGCTGGCGTATAGGAAGGGGATAGATGTGTATCTGCCTGCACGGTCCTCGCATTGATCTGCTGACAGGACTGGAGCTGACCTTTAACTGAGTGTGAACCGTCTCCTCACTCACAGTGAAGCTTAAAGAAACACTTGAGAGATGCAGACTCTGGATAGCTCCGCTGGCCACACTGTAAAAAGGACCCTGGGATGCGATTTCCTCAGTTGGACCGAAAACGGTCTCTCTGCCGAGCTCCGCTCTGCTCCCACAGTCTGAGAGTATGCGTCTCGTGGCCTCGGGGGCCCTGCTGAGACTGGTTGTGTGTTGTTTTGCGCGTCCGCCTGCTCTGAGGTGTTTGTATCCATGTGTCTCGACGTTTGCGCGTCACGATAAGGAGGGCAGCGGGGCAAAGGTTCACACGCTGCACGCTCCCTGTGTGTTTATGTAAAAGTGTCAGACACAGAGGAGAGGGTGCCAGCTGCTCCTTAACTCACTGCTGTGTGTGTCTGCGTGCATGTGTGTGTGTGTGTGTGTGTGTGCATACAGTAGATGCATAAGTGTGTGTTTTGGCTACGTAAGGGTGTGTGTGGTCCTCACGTAGCCTTCGGGCTGGCATGTGTGTTACTGGTTGTACGTCCTTGGCAAAGGGCTGCAGGGATTTAAAACGGGCTCGGCAGACGTACAGTACAAGCACACACACACATACAGAGAGAGAGAGAGAGAGAGAGGGAGAGAGAGAGAGAGAGGCTTGCTCCCTTGTTCGTTCCCTCTCTGTCTGGGATATTTCATTAGTGCAGGACATGGCTGGTGTCCAGGGCCAACAGAGGGGGCACGCTCTGGAGTCAAGTCATTCACACACCAGCGCTGCACCTCCATCCTTAAAATTGGCCTCTTTTTTTTTCTTCTTCTTCTTTTTTTTCTCTTTTTTTTTCTTTCCCATCAGCTCTTGTCTCTCCCCCGTCAGAGGTTATCGAAGAGGCGAGGAGCTGCTTCCTACCTGAAAAACCTGCGGAGCGAAAATGAGTTGGGTTGGATAATGACACCCGTGAGATAAGACAAGGCGGAAAAGGAGAAAGAAGCAAGAAAAAGGAGAGCGATAGACTCCTCTATAGATTTTTAAGAGAGGAGGAGAGAGAAAAAAATAATCCCAGGGCTAAAATGGAGGCGGGCAGTGTGATGATGAACAGACCCAGCACGGAAATGAGAGAGCAGTGAGACCGGCTAGGACGCTCCACAGAGCAGGTGTTGGCTTCAGGATGGATGCTGCCCTGCAGGCCGGGGGTGTGACGGAGGCACAGCACCACCATGTGGAGGCTGCTCCACACTGCACTGGGCTGAACTGAGAGGTGACGAGACGCGTCTGTCTGATGCCTTTCTACTTATTTATTTACCCCCCCCCCCCCCCCCCCCCCCCTCTCTCTCTCTCTCTCTCTCTCGCTGCAGCTGAGAATCTAATAGAGCCTGGATGCCTGCAGGTGTTTCACTCTACCTGTCTCCGTTGCTGGGGTTTCTTCGAAAGCACCCCTCGATTGTGTGTGTTTTTTTTTTAATATATTTAACATATTTTCTTCCTCTGCTGTGTTTTTGTCTGTGCAAATCACCCCTCCACCTCCGTTCAGTGACTCAGAGGAACATCACGGCTGAAGCTTCATTACGCCTCAAAATGTCACGATAAAATGTTCCGCGCCCACAGTCATGACAGCCACGGTTAAAATAAAATGGGGGGGAAAAAATCATCTGACTTATTATTTAGCAGTGTTCATTTTAAAGTTCATAGTTTTTCATTCTTTTATAGCCCAGACTCTGTGTTTTATGGGCGAGCTGAAAGGAAAGTATGCTTTACAAGCTCCTGGTTAGACACTTTTAAGAGTCAGACCTCTGAATGAATAATTAGTTTTCATTTCCCACTCCACAGCTTTCCTCAGTGTAATGGTAGCGCGTCTTTATTATCCAAATGTACGAGACGCCCGGTGATCTTTTCTGCGGTGTCAAGCAATATTTACCAGTAATATATACCGTTCTGATCAAATAATTTCATGTTCTAATGAGTTATTCCGAAAATTAGCATCAGAGAAGATTGAAATCATCACTTTGTTTCTCCAAGAAGAGAAGAACGCGTCCGTAGTATAATTGAAATCAATATCCCGTGAAATAACGACTTTAATGATAATATCTCTGTCACCCGTCTTCAAATAAGACCGCAGTCTCCAGTGGAGAAAACTTTACTGCATTTTAATCCCGCGTTTTATGTCAACTCTGGTGAATGTAGAATGTATAATAGTCTGTGTACTAAAATAGCCGCATAATATACAGCTCATTATACGACGTCCTAATAAGACAACAGCTGTAGAGCTCCAGAACAGCAATCGTGCGTATCCGTAGTCGTGCACTCTGTCTCAGAGAAACGAGGATGCTTAATAAGGATCCTCTCATCTGTTCCCATTAAACGTATTTACCTGTGGAGTCAACCAAACAGGTGTTTGTTTTGAGCCCGTTTTCATGTTTCTTACCCGCTGATCCATTATCTAAACCGGCATGTTTTTTTTGTTGTTTTTGGGACTGTGGAAAGAAACCAGAATACCCGGAGAAAGCCCAGAAAACTTTGGTGAAGTTGGATCAACATCTTGTACTTGTTTTGTTTTCTCCTGCACAGATGCTATAAGGATTTGCACATCACAGCACTCCATTGTGTGTGTGTGTGTGTGTGTGTGTGTGTGTGTGTGTGTGTGTGTGTGTGTGTGTGTGTGTGTGTGTGTGTGTGTGTGTACATATGCTGAACTCTGTGTTGTACTTTGTTCCTTTTTAAATCCATTGCAATAAGTCAAAGCAATTTCTGCTCATCGATCCATTTGCACATCTTCTCCACTAACAATGCGTTGTTGTTGTTGAGATGCCGATTGGTCGCTGATGTTTGATTTTAATCTCGAGCAAAATAAATAAAACAAAGACCACATGGAGGAAACACCTATTGTTCTCCATGTAGCAGTTCTGCGGCACTTCTGTCCCTAAAGAAACAGAAAACTACTTTAGATGCAATGAGGGCACCACATGTTGGTTTTGTTCCCCAGATAGGAACAATATGAGTCTTGAATCGAGGGGGAAGAGAACAATGAAAGAAGTATTTGAACCCTTACAGAATAAATCCAAACAACATAATTAACTCCGCTCACCCCCATCAAAATACCATTTTCAATTTATTCCGTTCTGGGAATCCATTTATTTCATTGTTAAAGAGTCTGCGAGCTTGGTGATTATTGTTGTGACTCTGCGGATTAAGGTGCACATTGTGCTTTTGATGCTGGAAGTTCAGATCTGCTTTGATTTGCGCTTTATCTCATGCTTTTCATTTCATAAATTCCCATGTTCTGGCTTCCCAGTGTCTTCAGTCAAGTGCAGCCAGAAAATCTCTGAATTATAATGACTTAGTGCAAAATTAATGTGTTTAATAGCCATTGTGGAGACGGTACACAGAGTCCATTATTTAACACAATAAAAATCATGAAAGGGAGGAAAGCCGGAGTACACGAAGGCTCGACTGTAAAGGACGGGTTGTACGCAATGTTCAGTTTAGTCGAGCAACTGGACTTCTTTCTGGGGTTTGAAGACGTTTCGTCCTTCATCCGAAGGGCTTCTTCAGTTCTGAAGAAGCCCTTCGGATGAAGGACGAAACGTCTTCAAACCCCAGAAAGAAGTCCAGTTGCTCGACTAAACTGAACATTGGATACCATGACCTGGATGAATGAGAATCTCCACAGACGACGGGTTGTACGAGCAAAAGAGACGATCATTAGGATACTTTTTGTACATTGGAAAGGATGGAAATTATTTTCGGCTATATTCAAAGTGGGCTATTGTTGGAGGAGAATTGTAATTAGAGGAATGGTAACATTCAATCATGACCCTTCCAATTACTAGGACCAGAGTTTGTTCTCATCAGATGAGCCTCAGATCCTCTCTGCCCTTTACCGCCCCCTCATTAGCATAATCCCCTGGGAATACGGTGTGTGTGGTGGGGGGGATAATGAGCCGGGTTGCACCTTCCGTAAACACACAGTGTGTGTGCGTGTGCATGCGCATGGCGTGCACGTGTGCTCGTGTTCAGTGTGGTCATGGTTCATTAGTGAAACCTCTGCATGGTTCCTCCGGTTCATCTTAATCACCCATGTGACTCAGTGCTCTAATCAAGACCTTTTCTGTACTTCACCAGCACACTGTTGCACATGACTGGGTGCTCACACACACACACACACACACACACACTCACACACACACATTAATACACTCATCCTCTTTGCTGAGTGGCTTTTTATAAGGTCACCCTTAGTCATGGATCTGACAGTGAAGTGTAACTTTATTATCTCACCCTCCACCTCGGCTCTGTCACTTCTGTCAGTTTTTTTTTTTTTTTAATAAATCAGTCGTTTTCAACTTGACCAGGGTGGGGGGGGTGGGGTGGGGTTGGGTGGGGGGGTGGGGGGGGATTGGGGTGGTGGATCTGCCATGAGGTTTCCCGGATAAATCCAAAGAGGGTGTAAATTGATTGTCAAAAGAGAAAGGAAGTTGAAACGTTATTCCACTTCACAGGAAACGACTCTCTTTTAATTTGAGCTTTGAGGTTCGTCCTGAACCAACGGGACCACGTACAGACTCCGGCGCCTGTTCAGATCCGAGCCGAGAAGTCGTCTGACACGTTACCAGCTTTATAATTAGAACTGCCCTCGTCTCCCGTGTTTCCAATGGATTAAACCAGCGAGATGTCGCATGATAATTAGAGAGCTGCAGAGGCTCTGGCAGGTAGATTTGCACGTAACATTTGCACAGTCAGGCGAGCTGTTTGCCTCTGTCTGGTCTTTAACTCAGCTCGTGTTGAGCTAAACCAACAGGTTATACACTGTAACATCACATTAAACAGCCACAAGGGTCGAATCACAACATTAGCACTTCACAAGGAAGCAAATATGAAAGTACTTGTTTAACTCTTGCTCTTTTATTAATTAAATGTGACAGTGTTATTGAAAGTAGGACTCAAGCAGTCCAGATCAGGAGTGATATTAAGCTCTCAATACAAGGTTAATCTTTTTTCTCGTCTCCTCCTTGGTTTTCCAGGCACTCGCCGTCCGGAGAAGGGTGCGACCACGGGCACCATCATAGGGATCATCATCGGGGTCATCATCGTGCTGGCCATCATTGGAACAGCCATCGCCATGTACCGCAAACACAAGAACAACAAAATGAACGAGTGAGTGTCTCCAGCGTCTGCCTCACTCCAGCCCACTGAATGTTTCCTCCCGTGTCTGGATGTTCTGCATGTTACCTGCAAATCGATGTGTTCAATGAAGTGACATGCCACATGTTTTCATAGTGTTGTGACTCACTAGATACTCCTGTGTGTGTGTGTGTGTGTGTGTGTGTGTGTGTGTGTGTGTGTGTGTGTGTGTGTGTGTGTGTGTGTGTGTGTGTGTGTGTGTGTGTGTGTGTGTGTGTGTGTGTGTGTGTGTGTGTGTGTGTGTGTGTGTGTGTGTGTGTGTGTGTGTGTGTGTGTGTGTGTGTGTGTGTGTGCGTGTGTGTGTGTGTGTGTGCGTGTGTGTTTCAGGGGTCCACCTAAGTACAAGCCCCCTCCTCCCAAGAAGAACACCAGTTCTGCAAGCAGGGTGAGTCCCCATTCAGGAGGAAATCAGGAAGAGTCATTCAATTTTGAGAGGGAAAACATTTTTTTTACTTGTTTATACTACTAAGTACAAAGTACATAGATTGTATTTCATGTTTTATACAATGCAGCCTATGCAAGAGAGTAGATCAGATGGATTGTTTCTAGATCTGGTATAGCTGGCTGGATCTATGTAGCTTTTAGCTAGCTCTTCTCATTCAGGTCTCCTCAGCTAGCTGTAGCCTACCACTGCCATGATTAGAGCTAGTTTGCTTGGATGCAAAGAAAGAAGCTGAGAAAAGTGCCACAAGTGGTAAATGGAGACAGGTGTTTAGTATAAGTTTAGTGTTGAAGCAGTGATTTGGGAAACACTGCTAGCAAGCAAAACAAGATAAGGTCAAAGTAGATAAGATACTTTATTCATCCCTGAAGGGAAATGATTTAGTCCAGCAGCCAAAGTCACACAAAAGAACGTCACATTCATTTAATATTCACAATAAATAATAAATAAGTACAGTATTAATACAATATAGCAAGCAAAATAATAGGTAATAGCAATAAATGAGTAAAAATGAAATAAACTGAAATAATAAATAGTTAAGACAGGAAAAAAAACTACTAGTAATCAAACATAGACGTGTAGAATCAAATGAAATATTCATATAACACAATATATAAGAGGACAACAAACCTTAATCATTTGTCTTTTGTAGCCTTTTGAAACATTTAGTGTAGATTATTGAAGATAATAGTGAAGTTATGAGGCATTGCCAAATCTGAATACCACAGATTTTATCCATTTTTCCAGATCAGAAAGAAAGTGGCCTCACTCCAGCCCTGAGTCGTGCACTCACAGCACAGAAATGCTGAAGACTTCCTCTGAACTACATCCTCTAACCTGCTCCTTTGTGCTTTCTCCAGCAGGTGAGCGCGCCCCGCGCCCCGGAGACGGAGAGCAGACGGCTGCAGCCCGAGTACTACAACACCCAGAACGCCGAGCCTGTCACGGTAAGACAGAGGTGATGGAAGCTGAGACACGCAGCTCGTCTCCGGCTGCCGAAGCTTTTCATTCGTCTGGTTTGCTTCGGGCCGGGGGTACGAGGTCGGCCCCGGTTTGCTCTGCCCTTTTCTGATCATACCGTTGTCGTCTGCAGAGTGAGGTGGCCTCTCTGACCCCAATATAACGCATGAGACGGGCTCAGATATTCAGTTTAATCAACGCTGTGTAAACTGTTAAAGTAGCCCTGTGGTGGGGGAGAGGATGGGGGGGGGGGGGGGGGGGGGGGGAGGGGGGCGTTGAGAGGGTTAATAACAATAATTCAACTCGTGTCAATTTGTGAATTCATGAATAAATTAAGATGCACATCTTTTATTAATTTCATTTTACAACCGCAATTTCAATAACCCATTCCCGAGAACGGAATTAGGAGGCGACTATGAAATTGGATAATTGTCTAATCCTTTTTTGATTCGCTCAAGTGAAAACAGTACAAAACAATGCAGTTAATATTTTACCCTTAGCTTCGTTATTTCTTCACCTATTCATTAATTTTTCCCGAATTCGAACACCTGTCTGGGTCGTTCCACGGGGGAAACACAGTTGTCGGTGGCGGGTAATAGGAGCGTCCTGGAAACGCTCTGATGTCCAAAGCAGCCTCGCCACTCTGTGAACACAACTGTACTGCTTATAAAACCCAATTTCACGGGTTTTGTTTGTGGTCTGAGAGGCATTTCACGCAGCTCGACAACAATGTTATCTAACAGAACACGTTGCTTTGCTTCATATTAAAGCACCAACAGCGTCTGAAGTGATCGAGATCAATACAACCTTTGACACATCCAGCACGGGAATACATTACGCACTCGCATGCAACAGTATTATTAATCCATTAACGTTATTTATAGCAGCAAACCACAGACGGGCCCTTATTGTACTGCATGCCTTTCCCCTTTCATGCCTAATGTACATTCAGCTGGTAATTTGTATTCTTTCTGGAGTGGTTTTGAAACCTTTGTCCCTTTTTATGAGAAAATATTTCCACAGTGTGGTTTAGCACTCCTTCCATCACAGAAAACTGCTGTATCATGTTCTGGCCTTTCAGGAACAAAAAAGAAAAAACTCTGACTGCACCACAGGCTTTTAAAACAGAAACCAGTCGGCCTGAACGAAAGCTTCACCATGCATGCAGGATGAGATGTTCACCACCCTCTCTCTCTCTCTCTCTCTCTCTCTCTCTCTCTCTCTCTCTGTGTCTGGCAGGACCTGGATGCCTATCATGATGATGAGGACATTGCCGGGAATGGGAGGGCGCACTACTACTCTGCTGCCCCCTCTGGCTGGGATGATCCCGGGAACAGCGAGGTCCCGCCTCCCTACATGCGCACAGACAGCGACCCCCAGGATTATCACCAGGGCCCCAATGTCAACCGAGGGGACAGCTTCGTGTCGCCCGCCATGTTTGTGTGAGAGGAAGCACAGAGGAGTGTGTGCGTGTGTGTAAATACATGTGTGTCTGTGTGTGTGAAACTGTCTGCAAGCTCAAATGAGCGTGCCGATATGTGAATGTGAACCTTGAATGCCTCTGCTGCGAAAGTCAGATTTCCATTTTGCCTTTTTTTTTTTGTCTATTTATCAGGTAACGGTGGAATCAATCATCGGGCTCGTTAGTCTGTCGCTCTTTTTAGGATTTTTTATGTTTTTTTCCAATCATCTCGAGCCCGCAGGATGCACGATATAGCCGATGCGCAGCTGCAAGCGCACAGCTGCGCGATCACGGTGAAATTATTCTCGATCACGGCGAGGAGATCTCATCGCCTCACACACACACACACACACACACACACTGTGGTTACTGACATGTCTGTGGGAGTCACATGTTGCCTCTTTCCAGTCGTATCTGTCTGTCTGCTCTTGTTGTTGTTTTCAAACCCAGCTGGCGAGCCTGTGTAAAACGGGCGTCCCGGGGAGAAGCTATTAGTCGCAGTTAATCGCCAAGATGAGACTCGCAGACCGTGATGACATCAGGGTGCAACCTGCAGGGCTGGAAAAACCTGATGTTTGTGTTTGTTTGTGTTTGATTTGAATAGCTTTTATATTTTTTTTTTCCTCTGAATGTTTTCTGGTCTGTAGCTCACCTCAAGTGGAAGGGGAACAGAACTTAAAAGTGAGCGATTTTGAGTTGTTTTTACTTCGCCTTTCATCCATCTTTTAAGCCATAAAGAAGAAAATGGCCGCTCAGAAGCCGAGCGGCCGTAGTTCTGCGTTTGTGAGGTAATCTGTTACTTTAAAACACTGAAAAAACAAACTTTCGTGCCTGTTTTTTTTTGTTTTTTGTTTTTTTTTTAAGAAAAATTATTATTCACTTTGTCTGTCATCGTGTTTGGATGGATTAGGATAAATCTGGATTATGTCCATGAAATCTGTTGCAATTCATCTCAGTAGTAGAGGATTAAGTAGTTCTTTATGGAGTTCAAACAGGGGTTGACACAGAGCCTGCTAGTGCACTGAGATGTCCGTCCATTACCAGGGTTAAACAGGTCTGTGGCACGTAGACGGATTATTTTCTGCTCCATCACAAACTCAAAGATTTCTGTGCGTTTGTGTGTTTTAGTGCCAACCAGTTGATTTTTGTCCAAATAGCCTTTTTCTCTTTAATGAAGTGATTATGGTTTTAATCTATTTTAGTCGCTGTAAATGAAGTCTTTGAATATATTTTTCTTCTCAAAAGATTCAATAAACTTTAAAACTGTGATAATGAGTTGGTCTTCTTTTGTGTGTCTCATGCTTTGCAGCTTTTTTTTGCCTCAGATGTAATTCCACTGTTTCACCATGTGGTTGCAGTATGGACTGGGAGTACAGGAGGCCTCCCTCAGCCCGAGCAGAGATTCAGACCCCGTCCTCTGTTAATGTCAAATACAGACAATGCAGAATGTCTCAGGAAATAGAGGAAGTCGCTAAGAGTAAATATCGTGACACATATACATCTGTCAGTCGGTAGATGACGAACTGGAGGAGAGAGGATGCGCACAGTTGTGCTGTCAGACTGCAGCTGCAGTACCCGCATGTGTCCATACGAGGCCTCCAGATTTTAAGGACTGAGAGCAGATCTGGAACAGTGGCGGACGCTCGTTCTCTTCCTCCTCTCTTCATGTCTGACTCATCTCTTTCTATCTTAAGCCGCATTTCCTCCAATCGCGTACTCGCGGTCCGCGAAAAGTGTACTGGCACAAGACGAGGACCGTTTTTAGAACGAGGGGGTGATTTATTTTCAACACTGAGACTGCACCAAGCGGTCTTAAAGATGCCACACACACACACACACATACACAAAAAGTGCGGATTACACGCATCACCTTGCTGCACCTTTGACTCACCTGCTAAGACCAATCGTGTCGCGCAGCTTATCCATATTAATTGTCGGGGAGTGCAGCAGCGTCCTGAATGGGCCGGGCGTGGTGTGCAGATTAGGCTCGGCCGCTGCTGCAGATGAAGGTGAGGCCTGACTAGCGGCCCACCATGACTCTGCAGTCTGTGCTCTGTCACACAGGTGCACCAGGAGTCTGCACAGCAGAGGACAGACCCGAGCCTGAGGTTCGACTCCGACACAGAGCTTGGTTTGGTAGCTGGAGCTGTTCAACAGCGGGGTAACGGTCTCGCGCTGTGCTCACAGATGTCACCCATGAACGTCATTATTTATTAATGTGTCGGTGCTAAATTTGGCCACGCTGCTGTTATGCTGACGCTGCAGAGTACATGAAGGGGTCTACTACACACACACACACATCTGGATCGATAAATATGATCTGGGAATCGAGCAGGAGTTGTAACTCGCTCTAATGGCTCTGTGTATTGATGGAAGGAGGTGGCGGGGGTGGAGGGGTTGCATCGTTATGGTGGGAATCCACACAGAGTCAATGGAAGACTGAAATGTTAAAACAGACATATTGAGTGAATATTGCATTAAGAAAGTCCCTGGATCGAATCCTACATGGAGTTTACATGTTCTTCCTGTGTCTGCATAGATTTCCTCTCTGTTCCTCCTAGAGTCTAAAAACATGCATGTTTCGGTCAATTGGAGGCTCAAAATTGCCTTTAGATGTGTGTGTGTGTGTGTGTGTGTGTGTGTGTGTGTGTGTGTACGTGTGTGTGTGTTTGTGTGTGACCCAGGATACACTGGTGTCCTGGCCATCATTTGTGTGCTGGTATAGGCTCCATCACCATCTCACGATGCTGTTAAGGTAAAGGGTGGGTGAGATAATGAATGGATGGGTACATCAAGATTAGATCTGACCTCTTCTTCCTCTTCTTCTTCTAACCCCAACCCTAATCCAAACCTCACCATTAAACCTGACCATGAACAAAAACATAGTTTTTGCATCATTTTATAACCCAAACAACTAATCGAGAAATCAAGAAAATTGACAAAAAAATTATCATTTGAACAGAATATAGCATAGAATATTCTCTTATTCGTCCCACTACAGGACATTTTGTGTCTTGGAGAGGAGTCAAATGCAGTTGTACTGTGCGAATTCTTGATGAAGAAGCTGCACATCTCTGCAGCTACGAAGCATCTCCGCAAACTAGCGGTGATCTGTGCGGTTCCAGCATTATGGGATTAGCAGCCTGTGTGAATCGGCAGCCAGGTAATGAGTGAGGGAGAAGGCAGAGAATAAACCTCTCATGCCTCCAATACTGCTAAGCTGGCTAAAAATAGAGGCAGAAGAGAGGGATTGAGAGAATCGGGGAGGACGGAAAAGATGGGGGATGGAGGAAACGACTGATTTGACTCCTAGTAAAGTAGGCGAGGGCAGATTAACCAGGTGACCTTGGCTGTCAGTAGAACAAGTGAGCAGCAGCGCACCTTAAAGGCACTCAAGGAAACATGCTTGATGCCTCCGCCCAGAGCCTGAGTGCTACAGCCTGACCCGATGGAGCAGCTCTGCCCGGTCTCGTCATGTGTATGACAGTGATGAGCATGTTTGGCTGCATGCTGTTGGCTTGGTTGGTGAGTATGGGCGCAGACGCACACACACACACACACACACACAGACACGTATGAGCGTAGGCCTCCCTGAGCCCGACCAAGCCGACGCACCTTCAGTGACCTTGAACGTCTATTTTAAGAGCCGGAAAGAAACGCAGATTAAACCAAACTGTTGAGATTAAGCCGCAATATGACTCTCTGGTCAGAGGCTCTCCAGAGAAATAAATAGTTTGGTTCAGAGCTGCAGCACTTTAAAAATGTAGATCTGAGCCCTCAGACCGTAAGAGGATGAAATGAACACATGACTGGACCCCCGCGGGTATAGATATTTACGCTGATACTGCCATAAAAAGTGTAATTTCTCTTAAAATAGAGTCCGTCTTCCGCAAGCTCTGCAGATCGTGACCTAGAAGCTCCTCGCCTTCCCTCTCAGCCTCATCTCTCTCGCTCTCTTATTTTCTTTTTTCATCCCCTCATCACGTCTCAACGGGTCTAATTCTGTAAACACCAGGCCAGAAGGACGCAGTGTGTGAGAGGAGAGCATGAGGACACGGGAGGCACGAACGCCGGCACCATGGTGAGTGACACTGTCAAGACGCCCTCGCGTCGGGAAAGGCATGCAAGTCTGGAGAGGGACGGAAAGAGAGAGAGAGAGAGAGAGAGAGAGAGAGAGAGAGAGAGAGAGAGAGAGAGAGAGAGAGAGAGAGAGAAACTGATAGAGCGTGTGGAGTAGATAAGGGCCAGGAGGAGTGAGAGAGAGAGAGAGAGAGAGAGAGAGAGAGAGAGAGAGGCTTTGGGGATTAAAGAGGAGATGAAGGTGGAGGGCAGGCAAGGCCGACAGACAGCTGGGAGAGACCTGGCTTGGCTCGGTTTGGTGCAAATTTGCACGCCGTACGTCTGCAAACGTCCTCGCTGTGGAAACTTGCAATCTGTCACTATGTTATTAGATAAGGAGGGAGATCGATATACACGGAGGAAACCATCTGATGAATAGAACAGATGTCCTCACCAGAGCAAAGACCAAATTCATATAATGCTATTACATTACAATCACCCAGTTCTAAGTAACCGTAAATCTATGCCCGAAACAAACAAGGCCAAAAATGTCACTCAGGGGTCAGGCTGATGATATTCCTATAGTCATATTCAATAATTTTGCACTTTGCTGTCTGTGTGCCCCAGGCTGGACCATCACAGTAGAATAGTACAGTAAAACGCTGTGGCAATGTTTGTTCTAACTAACCCTAATCATAACCTTCCACACACAAATGGGAAGTGACTCACAATTTCATGCAACATGATTATAAAAGGTTAGCATTTTTTCCCCTCATTTTGTGAGAGGTTGACACTGAAAAACTTTGTAAAACGTGTAATATCTGTGCACTTGTTTGTGATATGAGGGCCCAGACTACAAGACAGGCAAATCCCCAAATTACCTGTGGTGTTGTGTCGTCAGGTGTGTGTGATGGGTTAGAGCAGACAGAGCAGGCTGGGTCGCCTCTGACCCCAGTGCATTGATGGGTGTGAATGGGTGAATATGACAGTGCTTTGAGTGGTCACAAAGACTAGAAAAATACAACATAATAAGCAGCCCATTTACTGTTTAAAAGAGAAATAATGTTACCTTTTGTAGACAAATTGTGACACTGTGTGTGTGTGTGTGTGTGTGTGTGTGTGTGTGTGTGTGTGTGTGTGACATTTGCAGCTTGCTTCCCCGGGGCAGTCGTGATGCCAGCTGGTTTAAAATGCTGGTTAATATTTAATGCCGTTGGATCAGGTTGCCTCGTTCTTCTGATTCTGCAGAGCGACTCCCTTTAACTGTCTTCACATTTTCTCACTTAAAGGGATGGGATGTCCAACATGCCCTTTAAACGCCTTCCTTGAAGGACTCAAATCTCTCTCTCTCTCTCTCTCTCTCTGTCTCTGAGCTCACCCACCAGTGAGCTCATCCCACAGTCGTAACTCCTTAGGCTGCTCGGTTATTATAGGCAAATGGCCTCTGACTTATACTTCCTGTGCTGAGAGGTAAGTGTGGGAGAGGATAGTGTAACACACTCGCACCAGTAAAGGTGTCTGTTACGTTATCTGCTGTTCAGCTCTTCTCCTGTACCTGCACTGCGTCCCTGCTCTCCTTTCACTGCCTCTTTATTTTCATGCTTAGGGTTTTCGTTTACAGAATTAATTTATTTCTTTTCACCACGTCCAGAAACACAGCGCTTCTCATTACCTTCTACACACTGTTCATATCCTGTGCTTTCACTCTATGGTTCGGGTCAAAATTGGCCTGGTATTCCTTAATAGTACGTATATGTAACTTTAAACTATTTAGAATGTCTAATTAGCTAATTATGTCACGTTAATATGTATACGATTAGTCCTTGATAATGTTTCACTAAGTTTCACAACACATCTACTATTAAACAGTATTATGGCCTATTTTGTATAAGACATAACAAAACATATAAGCCAAAATGATTCACATATGTTATAAAGATTTAGTCTATATGTTTGTAATTTAATTTATCAGGTACAGTGCATTGACATATAGTACATCTGAGGTTCAGTACACATATACTATAATCATCTTGCAGTCGTGCAGAAGTTGCATCTCCCTCTCTTCTGTCCCCTTGTTTTAGCTTCTGTTTCTTCTAGTTCCTCTTGCTCGACCTCCGTATAGGTTTCAGCTCAGTCCATATGACAAAGGCATTGAAGGCGGATACGTCAATGATATCGTGGAATATCGCGAGACGCCCGCCTGAGGTCGTCCTCTTGCAGCTGTACGTGTCTGTCACTTTGTCAAGGTTGTCCACTCCTCCTTTGGTGGCACTGTAGTGATGAATGATGACAGTTGTTTATGTTTGTCTTCCTGAGCACTCGCCTCTCTCTCGGTTTTCTACATTGTGCTCATAAGGATGACATTCTCGTTCTACCTTTGCACGTATGAGGCAACTGTGGTGTCTTGAGTGTGTGCAAACTGAGAAGAAAAATCTTCTCTTCCACTTGTTGAAGTCAGAGCAGGTGGCATTTCAGCTCTTTCCCCAACCATGATCATCTTATTCCTCAGCAGCCTTGGTTTGTCTCTAGGCTATGTATGTATCTAGGCTCCCACCAGCTGGTTTCCCAATGCATACATGCATTTTCCAAGCATAACTGGAGTGTGCATCACAAACAACCCATAACTTAACTGTACAGTTTCTGGGCTTACTTGGTATGTCCTGCCAGAAAGGACAGCAACCAGCAAAAACACAGATCCATGTATCTTTTTGTGCTATCTGTTTTTGTCCTTGGTTGTGCTTTTCTGAAATAATTTCTCTTTCATTTATTGAAGCACATAAGAAATAAATAAAGGAAATATCTTTGAAGGTCTCAGTCATTCAGGTCATGGTAGTCTTTGTTATTATGAGCTAAAAATAAAGGGAATCTGATCTGATCATTAAACCAATAATGTGTCTACTAAAGACCATTCTTACCACTATATGGAATCAGTCTTTCATCCACTGTGACCAGGGTTGTACTTGAGAGGCAGCCATTCCTCTCACTTGTCCCATATATCTCCTATCGCTCCCACTTTGTCACATGGTGCAGGTTTTGTCTGGGGATAGTGAAATCTGAGCACTGTCGATATGGTATGGAACATTTCCAGGGACATGCTGGCTGGAAATATTGGTCTTCCTGTCTCAGGATCCAACAGACTAGAGTCCGCCTCACCTCAGGACCCAAAAACACCAGCCAGTATTAGAGGCCCTTTGTAGACATTTTTGACCCTAACGATTAATCCTTTCCATGTTTGTCCTCACATTGACAATTTTTTCAGTTTTTCTGTTTGATGTTGACGTAGAGACCAAGGCATTTGTCTGTTTTGCGACATAAACATCTCCTCTCCATCAGAGCCATCTTCATTAGAGTGGCTCCTCATCTTGGAAGACCACTACCACCACAACCACCCTCCAAACACACACTGATTCAGATTTCTTACTCTCTAGATTATTTTAGGAGATTGCAGGTGCTTGTGTTGAGATTTTGTGTCATTATTTTCATTTTTTGTGTGTATTTTGCATTACTCTTGGAAAACTCATCAAATTTCAGACTAAAACAGACAGACAGAGTACTTTATTTATCCCAAGCTAGGAAATCATTTCAAAAAATGGATGACATTTAAGGTATTTTACTGCTTTGGAATATCAAAACCGGTCAAATTTAACCCAAGCGGTATGTAAGGGTTAATCCAGTCCTGTTCTGTGCGAGTCTCCGCTCTTGTCCGGTCGAGCAGGGGCGTGTCTCTCCTCTCCTCCAATCGCAGCCGTCAGGCCTGCACTGCGGATGCAACCAGGGGGACAGAGCACACAGATGTGGCTGCTCCAGTTATGCTGCAAAGCAGGTGTTCAACCTGGACCAGGAAGAAGCAGAGAGACAGAGGAGAGAGTGTGTTTTTTTTATGTTTCTGCATGAGGCATTAAAGACAAAGCTGAGTAAGCTTGCTGTGCCTTTCCTCTTAAAACACTCCATATCATCAAAAGTTAATAGTCCTTGAGCCATTTTAAACTCTCTGCCACCATCTCAAAAATGATGAAAGTACATATCTACCTCCATCTCATCAAAAGCCACACTTCTCGACTTGCAACAAAGTTACATCTCCTTTTTCCAAGCTTTGCCAACCCTATTTGCTTCTCTAATTTCTCTCTTTCCATCTGAAATCATTAGCTTTGCCCCCTTTCCTGTCTGTCTCTTTCTTTGTCTCCTTTTCTTTTTCTTCTTTTCCTTTCGCCATGATGAAAAAGAAGAAGGGAGGGGGGGGCTGATCACACCTGACATACGATCGCTATCGACACGTGAACGTGTGAGTGAGACACTTCCATCAGCGGGATGAAGTGATGAGTGATGGGGTCATAAATCTGCCCGTTAGGTTTCAACCCTCTGAGCAGTGATTCTTCCATGTACGGTGATGTAGATCAGTCTCATGCAAACAGAAGTGACATGTGTGGATGACACTGTCATAAACTGCACCATATCAGCTAGACTGTGTACATAAGAATGGGACTCTTCACCATATATTGTTTTTTTACTTTGATTTACTCATATCTAATCTTGGGAACTCTGCCCACCAATTTCATTAGCCAATGGCAGGTCTCCAGTTCATCACAAGACACACACGTTCACTCTTGAACTTGTATCTACGATATTTTGAACTCAGTGACTTTTCCCCCGTTTTGTAGCCATCTTAAGTGAATATTTGTCTAAAAATCTCAGCAGATTTGTTGTCTTTTGGTTTGCCAAGTTGGCTGGTATTTCCATTTTTACCAGTGGAGAGCTCTCCCAGATTCCCTGATTAAGAGCTAAAAAGCTCATTTAAAAAAAACCTGATGCATGTGTCATGCCAGAGGATGTTTAGATCCAGACAGATGGATATCTCACAACCCTGCAAATCAACTGCAAACCACTAGAATATCAATAGATGATGCATCCACCATCGATAAACCTGAAAGGTTCTAGGGCACCTTCTTGGTGAGCAACACCTTGAGGGATATTACAAAATTTCCAGTCTGAAAATGAATCAGCTCAAATCCATCTTCAGGTAGTCGTGTTTTTTGGCCACCCTCCACTGGAAAAAAAAAAACAGTCAAGGGTTATTAAATTAGAGAAGCGACCATATGCTGCCAGAACAGCTTCAAAGCTACTTGGCAAAGATTCTCTACAGAGTTTGAGGATATTTACTGGATGGCTGAACAGCAATTCTTCTGAAAGCTGTTCCTTTGTAAAGTGTTTTGATGATAATGTGGGAGAGCAAGGACTAAATGCCTGTGGTCGAGTGTCTGCCACGGGATATCTGCAGAAGTCCATCCATCTATTATCTTGCATGCTTTGTTCCTGAACAATGTTGCTGGTGCATCCAGCACAAACTGGGAGAAAGCAATGAATACTCCCTGGACAGGTCACCAGTCCAGCACAGGGCAATCTTCTCACACCTCGGGCCAATAAACAGCCTCCAATGGACTTTGTAGTGTTGGAGTCAACCGGAGTACCAGGGGCACCATGCAAAGTCCACACAGTAACCTCAGGATTGTTACCCACATGTGATTTTGATACTCATAATGCCTCGACTTAGGTATTCTATTCACATCGACTCATTGTTCAGTTTGCACCTGTTTGTACCAACAATAAATAGCCTTTAAAAAAAATCAAATCACTTGAAATCAGACGAAAGCCATCCATCACAAAACAGAGCATTACTTTTAATCAAGACTACTTACAATAGCACTCTGCCTAGAGAGACACAGACGGACCCAATCAGCCCCAGTTACTCTACGCTTGATTATGTGTGTTTGGGACCGAGTGAGCAAATGAGAGAAACCAGCCAGTCCGGCCCGGCCCACCAGCACGGCGCCAGATGTTTTGCTCCCCAGTGATGATACAACATTTTGAACGACTGAGTGCCTCTTGGGTAGTCATCCAAACACCCTCCCTCCCGACTCCCCTCATCATGCCATCCACCTGAAATCATATTGCCGGGCACATGCGCAAACTTGTACACAAACACAAACAGATACACTCTGGGGACAGGACACAATGGGCCGGTCCATGTTGCCAGGGAAAGGCAGGAATAGGAATACAATAGAATAGAATCTATCTTTATTTGTCCTACAACAGGGAAATTTCAGGCAGTGGATGTTAAGTCAGAAAAACAAGAGTAATGTAAATGTAAAAACCAAACAGTGGCATAAATACACTAACAGTTGAATGAGTGATTGAATGTGGTCTAGTGGGAGCGGAGCTGGGTGTTGAAAGTCGAAGAACAGATGGAAGGAAGGACCTGCGAAATCTCCTTTCCCCACAAAGTGATGAATGGCCCCACAGATCTTCAGGCAGAGCAAACAAGCCTTGATTTAGTGGCAGAGCATGGTTGCATGTGCTGGCTAACATGGCATAATCTAATGAATCATGGTTTATTTGTGGGTTTGATCTACTCAAGTTAATGAGGGGCTGTGTGTCTGTGTATGTGTGTGTGTGTGTGTGTGTCCCTGCCTGTTTGCTTTGCCCGGGTGTGTCCAGATGTGTGTTTCAATCTGATGTGCAGCCACTCCCACACTTCTCCATGATTCCCAGGAAAACAGCATGACAGGATTTGAATTTATCAATGAAGTCAAACTACAGTCAGCACATGTCACAAGGGCACAAAGATGTCAGTCCTAAAGCTATCCACGTCTGTCTCTCCGCTTTGTTGTTATGCAGATGGAGCTTGACCTCCTAACATGGGCCAGTCCGCTGTAGGTCAATAGAACGTAATAAGGCAAAACTTAATCCGGACTGACCTCCACCACCGCCTGCGTCCTCGGGCTGGATAATGTGGCTAATACTTTAGCATTAAGTTAAACAGCTGGACAAGCTGACAAACAGTGTTTAATTGTGGATTATCTAATTGCAAAGCGCTGTCCGGGTGTTCGATATAGATCTCAGATCTCAAAGTCATGCATCGCAGTTCTTATCAGGGGGCGGAGCTACAAGCACGGGGCTGGCACGGGCTGTCATTTGTCGACTGATGACCACCATGAAACGTGGTGGAAAGTTCTTGGATGCTAAATATAGCGTGTGCTGCTATTTTCACAATCCACTGATTTATTTAAAAGGGGAGCTAGAACGGAAAACACATTTTTACCTTGGCTTTGTTGAATAACGACAGTCTATTCCCGGCCAGATGTAAGGCTGGTCTAAAAACATCATGGGCGAGGCTAACCCCTTTTCAGGGGTGCTACAGCACCCTTAAATTGAAATACCCCTAAAAACTGGTGAATGACAAATCATTATTTTAAAATTGTATTTCACCTTTATAAAGATGAAATAATATTGTAAACTCTGTGGCTTGTGGTTTTAAGTTCTTAAGATTAAAAGTACAAATAAAAACACCCCTGTCTGACAAATGGTTCCTTCCACATGCTTTTTCTCCCCCTGTACCTTTTACCCGTCATTATCAACACTTTTCAATTATTAATAGTCCTCATTTTAAAATATAAAGTGACATTAATATCATTATCATTCATGCGAGTGGCATGCAAGGAACAGCATGAAGTGTGTGGGTAGAAAAGCATAAAAGAGATTTTTGCATTCCCATTTCAAAAATAGGATTATAAAAGGGCTTGAAAAATAATTCAACAAAACATTAAACTATTCTAGGTCACCTTCACGGCCTTTGATACTTTGACAAGACGTGTGAATCCCCTCAGGTTTTTATTTAAGGCTACGTATTCCTGTTGTTTTCAAGATCGCTTAATTTGTATTTCATCTCCTTTAAGCTCTAAAAATGTCATAAAAAAAGGTTAGAGTATTCCCGGATCAGAGGTCCACCTTCAAGTGTCAATCAAAATGATGTAACCGAAAACACAGCGGATCAACTGTTGTTTCAGCAGTATTTCTGTTGATCAAGAGGTTTGCCTTTAAGAGCATCTGTTCACAGTTGAGCCCCGCTGTCCTCTGCCTGCCTCTCACCTTGCTGTTCTGAGGATGTGAATGACCTCTGATTTAGTGTTATAACAAATCTGTTGCAGTTTAAATGGAAATGTGACAATCCCCCATGGGCTTTACCAAGGATAAGGCTCTGTGTGTGTGCATGAGTGTGTGTGTGTGTGCAGTTGTGTTACTGGGTGCATGTTTCCCCCATGTGTTGGCATGCATAACCTTGGGAGCTATCCTCTCTCTGAGCATCATGGGATGGCTCAGAGCACAGGGAATTAGCCAATCAGCCGTTAGGGTCACCCCAGTCAAATGACCCTGGAGACGCGCAGCCTTCCTCACCACCCCTACTTCCCTTCCCCCTCCTTCCTCCTCCTTTCAGCTCAGCCCTCATCATATTACTCATCCGTCCACGCACGGCCCAATCGTAAGATGTCTGATGCTAAAATGCATATGTAAGAGGCAAACATGTAGGGCAGCAAAAGCTGAGCGTAACTGACGTCTCACAGCTAAAATTAGTTTCGCCATTGAGTCCGCTCGCCAGGGAGGAAGTAGGAAGGGAGGAGGAAGACGAGAGAAGACAAGAGGGAGCCCGGCGTGGGAGAGGGGTGAGGGGATGGAGAGAACAAACAGAGGTCTACAGAGGATGCAAGATGAGGTGACACGCAGGGAGGAAAAGTGCAGATCGCAATTTAAGCAATTTTCCCTCATTACTTGTGCAGCTTTTCTGCATTTCAGCATTTCAGGTGAATTTTGTCCTTCACTCTCTTCTCTCTCCCTCTTCTGATGGCCCATTAATAATACATCAATAGGAGGAGCTCTCTTAATTGTATACTTTAACACAAAACATGGTAAAATTGTAAGACCTGCACCGAAAAACACTACAAATTATTATTTTTTCCTTCTGAACAACCATATTTTTTTCTATTTGCTATTTTCATAATTGTATTTCCAAGAGATAACATATTTAGCAAAAAACATCATTAGTACATAAACACAATTTGCATGTATGTATATAGATTTATCTCTATTTATATAATAAACAAGCCCAGGTATATAAAGCAACAATTTTACAGAGGTTTTTTTTAGGTGCCACTCTATTCCCTAGAGAGGGCTGTGTCCAAGAAAAGGCTGCATAACCACAGATAAACCACATTACATGTTAGCGGTGTTAAAGAGTCATTTCTATTACTTTTATTGCTATAGCAAAATAATGTAATTAAATAAAAAAATTACAGTGCTGTGATACCTGCTACAGTGTGTTTAATGTGCATTGCAACAAAGACACACCAAGACCGTTGCTATGCTAATGCTAAGCTAACGGAGAATGCTCTGCTAGCTTAGTTTGGTTTGTTTTGGTTTGTTTTGGTCGGTTGTGCAGCTAGAACCACAAGCGGTTGTTGTGGCTGAGTGACGAGCAGCAGATAAAGCTTCATACACGTCATACAGAACAACAGTGAGGTGTCACCACTTCCTGTTAACACAGGAGAGCACATAGTGTTTATGCACATCACTCAGCATCAATCAGCAATCATTAGGGTAGCTATATCTTAACAGTTTAGAACACCTAATTATCTCCTGTGGTTATTTTTATGAAGGTACTAAAAATGTAACTAAAGGCAACTTAAAAAGTAATGGAAAAGTAATGAGCCATTGCAATTCAGTGCAAGCAATATAAGAAGTTATTGAACTAATTACATCCAAAAAGAATGGCTGGTAGTATTTAAATGGATGCTATTTAGGAAGAAATTTGCCCAACACTGTGTGTTTATAGCTAGGCTAAACTAACTACTGTCCTAGCTATACCTTCATCCTCAGCGTATCAACATGAGAGCTGTATCTTCTCATCTACATGCAGCCTCTCTGTCATTAGCATCCAGGCAGTGGGCTGGAGGCAGCGGGCAGGAATCCAGAGGAGTAGTATATTGCAGTAGTCCAGCCTTGAGGTGATGAATGGACCAGCTTCTCTGCATCAGGGAAAGATAAAACGGGATGATGATAAAAGGTGCTTGTACAGCGATGTTTGATGCACACTGCATGCATGATAAGCCTCACTTCTTCCCACTCCTCCTCTCTGCCTCTGTGCTACCTGCAGGTGAGGATACGGTGAATTATTTGTTGACATGCCTGTTACTGTATGCCCAAGGTTTAGCACATTACCTGCTCCTATGTGTGTGTGTGTGTGCATGTGTGACAGATGAGTAATGTGATGAAGAGTGAAATGAAAGGGGGATGGGATGGAAGAGGAGGAGGAGGAGGAGGAGGAGGAGGAGGAGTGCTGGTGGTTGCCAGGGTAACCTCCTCCTGTCTCCAGGGTCACTTGACAGGGGTGATCCTGACAGCCAGTGTTCCCTTTACTATTCAATACTACACTTCCTCCTGTAGCTGAATGACAGGCGTTTGAGTCACAGAGGATGGCGAGTACTTAGAGTTCAGAGTCATAGCAGTCGTAGCATGGCTCTCACAGACCATCAGCTTACATTCTGCCTGCAGTTTGTAACTGTATGTTTGAGTGCACACAGAGGGTACAAAGCAGTGGTCAGTGGAGAGCCAATTACCCAGTCACTTACACACACACACACACACACACACTCACAGACACTCTGCGCTCTCGCAGAGGGAACAATGTCTGCAAAGAGTCTTACAGTAACGAGCACACAGCAGCCTCTTTCTGTCAGAGCAGAGCTCTGGATAAGGGCATGAGTACACATGCCGTGCATAAGCCTGAGGGATGGAAGACAAAGAAGTACACACACGCAAAGGTGCTCACGCACGCAAGACAAATGTAAGACCAGAGTTGGTGCACACAGATTTAAAGGGGAACTACAATAAAATAAAATAAAAAACAATACATTTGCCTCGGCCTTGTTGAATAACAATGTCTGCTCCTGGCCAAAGATGTACAGCAGGTTGTAAGGTCCTCATTCATGTATATATGTAAGGTAATGAAATGAGAGGTTTAAAAAAAAAGGGCAAATCTGAACAAAAGACCGAGTGTGATGTAATTATGAGCGTGGCATAAAGCACCCTGCTCCCCCGTCTATACTCTACTGCCACTCATTCATGTGAGCAGCAGGCAAGACAACCAATCAGCATAAAGCCCGTGTGTGGTCGCCAGATAAGCACAAAATGGGTCTGAAAAAAAAAACAGACCTAAAAATAGGATTGTAAAGGAGCTTGTAAAAAAAGCATCTGAGGCATTTCTGATGAAACCAGTGTTCTTGAGCTTCTTCAAGAACACGGATTAATTCTCCATCCAATCATATTCAGAGGCACATTTAAATAGCGTAGCATAGAGTACGTGGGCATCTTTCTTCTTTTCTTCTTTTTTTTCCCTGCAATCTGTACCTCTGCATATCTGTCTGTGACAGTGTGAGTGGTCCGCTGAAAATAAACTGTGGGGCAGGTGTGGAGTCCAGTGTCTGAGGTGACTGGGTGCAGCCATAATGAAAACATTGCTGAGGTTGCCTAGCTCGGGCTAGCACTCCATCACACTGACTCATTGGGCACAGCAGCAGCAGCAGCAGTAGCAGCACCAGGCCCCCAGCTGCACACACACACACACACACACACACACACACACACACACACACACACACACACACACACACACACAGATGTACACACGCACATGCTCACACAGACGCTTACAGACATAGATAGTGACGCACATGGTGCTTGCATAAATGCTGATGCACATGAGACGCAACATATTAAGACAAACCTGGGCTCTTGGTTTCTTGGGAGCTATCTACCGCTCACACACACACTCACACACATACACACACACACATACACATACATATTGAAACACCCTAGTGTACCTACACTCTGTCATCTGGAACATAATGGGGCCACACACACGGTAACACACACATCTGTTGGGGGCCATAGCACCGCTGTGCCTATGTGGCCGTCTGCAAGGGTACGCATCTTTAGGCTATGTTGAGAGAACGAATGATGAATGAACGTCTTCAGGCGCTAAAACACTCTTGTACCATCCATTGGTTTAGAAATGTAATTCTATATGTTGTTATTAATGTGATAATTTGATTTATTGGAAACATTTTCCAAAAAATATAAAAAATTGCCTCTTGATACTATGATGAAATGATGAAAGTGTGCAGAGTCTGCAAATGCTAAAGCAATATGAAAAATGTATTCAGGTAGTAATTGTGTAAGAGAAATGGTGGCACTGGCCAGTGTGCTTTTTTTTTAACAAAACCTTTGGACTAAATCAGTTTCTTCCCCCATTTCCAGCCCTCATGCCAAGATAAACTAATCGTCTCTTGGCTGTACTTACCGTACAGACACGTGGGGCGTTATCAGTCCTCTCATCTAACGCTCAGCGAGACACAGTCAATGAGAATATCTACGTTAAGCTATATTTTTTAAGGAGGCTTCCATTTCCCTGGCAAAAGGAGCTCAGGAAATCTGAGGAGTCTATTCTCCGCGCCGAGTTCCCATTCTTCCTCCCTCCCTTTCATCCCTTTCAGAGAAATTCTTATGCAAGAGTACGAGCGTGGCATGCTGTCAGTTTAATCTGGCCCAGATGACGTCTGAATGTCTGTTACTGTGGGAGCGGAGGAGAGACCGAGGCACAACTACGCAGCTGAACTTTTAATCCTCTTAGTGTCCTTAACTATCTCTCACTCATCTGTCTGTATCTAATTACCTCTCTATTTACTATTTCACCACCTGCGTTTCATGTTGTACATTTATGGTTTTGTAAAAGATTAAAACATTTTACACAATCCTTGTCTCTAAATTATCCCCCATCACCTTGCTTCACGCATCCTGCCCGCACTCTCTAAAACATCCCGTCTCCTTTATCTGCCCCTTCTGTGTGCTCTTCCCTCTCGTCCCTCTCTACCCTCTCCATCCCTCGGCCCCCCTGCAAGGTCGTTCCCAAGGACGGCCTGCTCCCAGCATCCCCTTCCTGATTGGCTGATAGCTATTAAAGGGCCAGTAGCACCCTGCCGAGCACATGGCTCGACTCTGTGCTGCCACACTGTCATCGTTCCTACCGCTCCCGAGGCGGCTCACTGTACTCACGACTCACACACACACACACACACACACACACACACACACACGCAGCGGCTCACATGTGCATGCAGCAGTGAATCCAACAGCTTACACAAGACACTGAGAAAATATCTGACTTACTCATTTTCATAGGCCATCCTGTCTCTTAAATCAGGTCGAGGCCTCTCGCCGCACTCCGCATGACAGGTCACTTATCAGAGTGACAGAGGATCCCTGCTCGCAAATACGCCAATGCACACACACACACACACACACACACACACACACACACACACACACACACACACACGCACATCACACCAGGCTACGAAAAGCAAAAAGAAACACTGACCCCACGCTTGCAGCCAGCCAGCACCGTCTGAAAGGAGCAGCCCTTTTCCTTAATGATAAGTGAGCGTGACACACTACAAGCTCAGCAGACCTGAAACACACAAAGCAAACAGCTTCAAAGCATCTGGAGCAGAGAGGCAGTCAGCAAAATGGCAACCACGGGCCGACACTGCCAGCGAAATGTGTCGTCTGGAGTAGAAAGAGGATTTAGAGGTGGTTGATAAAACCTAACAGGAGCGCAGTCCTAGAAGAAGAAAAAATAATTCTACATATTTGAGTGCTAAATTTAATGGGTTTTACACAGTCCATCAGAGCCCATCTCAGGTGAAAAGCTCATCTGCTAATCTGCTGAATAATCACAGCATTCAAAAGCCATTCCCCCTCATCCCAGTGACCTCATTTAGGAAGTAATTTCACATTCGGGCATGGATACAAATGACATTGCTTTGTTAAGTACTTCACCCAGTCCAGCTCATTAGGAGCTGTACTTTTATTAGAAAACATCTTCGATGACAATTAACTATTTATACAGAATTAATTGATGCTGTTAGTCTAATGTCACAGTTTGCTATTTCGGGGACCAATCTTCATCGCTTTGTGGATTGCTCTCACCATCGTATCTGTACTGAAAATGTGAAGCTACAGCAGTGCTCGATCAGTGCAGCTTAGCATAACGAAGGAGAGAAACGGCTAAGATTAACTTTACCTTATCGTTTCCAGTAATTTAAAACATTGGGTCAGTGAAACTCTCGACCTTTCATTATCACGACACACACTTTATCGCCTTTACACGTTTCGCCATATAATTGTCAAACTATTTATCTAAAACCCTACGCACCATTATGGACCCACACAGGTGCTGGTTTATTAGAGCACTTCTCAGGATGCTGTGGGCACAAACAAACTGCACTTGACATGAGAGCATACGGTGAATCAGGTGCAGGCAATTAACAAAAAAACTCACAGCACATTGGGTGGAAATTAAGGCAAACCATTGCACTGCATTTGTCAGCGATAGCAGAAGCGTCAAAGATTCTTTAATTTCTGAAATCACGTGTTGAAATGACACGTTTTGTATGTTGCAAGAATAAGCTATGATACCAGAAAGATTCTTCTATTCGTAGACCTATAGAAACAGGACTTGTTTGGGAACTACATACTTTGATTCATCCATCATTTCACCGGCTTTGTACCTAAAGAGTGCCACAGGGGTAAACTAGAACCAGCATACTCCCTGGACAGGTCTCTAGTCCATCACAGGACATATACACACTCACACCTGGGGGATACTGGCTTAAACATACATGATTTTAGGCTGTGGGAGGAAGCCAGAGTAGAAGATGTACACACAACATGCAAACCCACAGAAAGGATCTCAGTCAGACTGGGAGTCACAACCGGGACATTTTAGCAGTGAAGCGACAGTGCTAACCACTCATCTAACATGTGGTGTTACATAAACTTTATTTTATCATAATAATGTGACTCAACAGAGGCCCGAGGACGAGGCACATTCACACATCCAGCACAGATAAACAACACAAATGAGGCCAAACAGAAACAACAGCACGCGAAACGTTCAGAACAATTACGAAGCATTAAAAAGATTTGGAGCTCAAAAAGGCAAATCTGCCAAAACGGTGTTGAGGGCAGTTTGCAGCTCATTCAAATTTATTTACTCTTTTACATGAGTAGAATAAAATAGACACAACAAATCACAGGGGGAGTCAATGGAATAGGCTCCATCGAGCCAGGGCAACACAAAGCAGGTAAGATAATGGATGGATGAATGTTACGAGATTCAGACCAGTCAGAAAGTAAATCCATCCAACTTTGTGATACAGAGAGCAGTGATGGACGCCATTAGTGATAAAACATAATGCACTGTGATAAAGAGGGTTTACAGTAGGTGCTGAGGCGAGGATGGGGCAGCCTGACATAGCACTACATCACCCTGCAGACACAAACTGTTTTAACAGTTTAAGAGCTAGGAAGTTATAGACGGTCTTTACTTTGCCTGTTTGAGCCAAATATTGACTCTTAAAAGACAGTCGCAATAGATTCTTGGAGTATTTGTATGACTCAGAAAGAGTGATTTGTAATATAAGCAATATAAGCATGCACTGTATATGGAATATGAGCATTTCTGATGTTGTAAATGTTAATGGAATTTTAAATGTGCTTTAAGTGTGTGCTAATAATAAATGACTGGTAAAGGGCAGCAACGTAAAATGGAAAACAAGTCTGCCTTCTAATGGCCTTGCTGACTGAGACACAGTCATTAAATGCTCTTTAGTTTCACTCACAGGTCTTCCCGATCGTTACTCTGTGTTCATAAAAAAAATGTTATGTGGAATCCACTAACCTGAGGAAAGGAAAAAAAGAAATAAATGCCTGAACGATATGAATATTTCAACAATCACGTCCAATTACAGCGTCTTGGAAAACAGTTGCGACAGGGTGCACACGAGCTGCAGCTCGGCGCTACGAGCGTGGTGTTCCCTGTTCTCTGTTTGCACAGATTACTCATGTAAAGCATGTAAGTGGTGTTATGTAGCTGAGACGTAGGTGGTGTAGTAAAAGGAGGGGGGGGGCGAAAAAGGAAAACATAGTGTTTGAGGGGAGAGTGGAGCCGGGTTTTTGCTGCAGTGGAGACGGTGCTGAAAGGACAGCAACAAGAGGAGGAGGAGGAGGAGGAGGAGGAAGAGGAGGAGGAAGAGGAAGAGGAGGAGGAAGGGTCACAGAGGACAGATGGAGGAGGGGAAAGGCTCTGGAACCAGGTGTACAGATGGAATAAAATATGAGAGAGAGGGAGAATTATTGTTATTAGTCATCATGTGTGCACTTAGATTTATTACGACACGAACTGCTGAATTTCTCAAATGGACGTGACACCCAGATTGTGTGTGTGTGTGTGTGTGTGTATGTGTGTGTGCGTGTGTGTGTGCACTCAGCTGTGCGACTCTTTACTCCCTGCTGTTGAACAAGGCTTAAGCCTCCATCTCCCTTATTTATGTCTTTCCTCAACTTCACTTTACTTAAAATTCCTGTTTCATGGCTGCAGGAACATCACAGGAATAATGAATGATAATAATGTGATTAATGGCTGCATCAGGTGCTTGGCCCATCCAAGCATCTACAACATGGTGCACTGTGAAAGTTAAATAACATGGAGCCATCTTTATTGATCATTACTTGCTTTCGATGCTTTTATCAGGGCCGGTGTGAATTCAGCAAAATAAAATACCTTAATGTGCTGACATAGGTTTGTCCCTTTTTGACTAAACTCTCCACACCTGATTCTGTCTGTTCCATCAGTTCATCATCTTACCCACTTTGTACCACAACAGCAGAAGTCTGTGCCAGTACCGGCACAAAGGCAGGGAACACACCCTGCACAGGTCACCAGTCCCTGTCACTGGGCACTAACACAAACCAGTCACTCTCACACTCATACTGTAGCTAGAGTCTCTAAATGACCTAAACAGGCATGTTTTTTTTTTACACAGACAGAACGGTCACCAAGAGACTGTGTCGGTCTCACCTAATCACATTTTTCAGGAAATTCAACTCTCCTTAGATTCTATAATGGTGGTGGACAGGACCAGTAGAGGACCTTCCCTACTTTGTGGAGCTCACCCAGTAACTGGATAAAAGTGACTAAATGTAAAATGGGATGTAAATGTACTGTAAGTAGCTCTGTTTAATAGCTGTGGTCAAACATCTTCACATTAGCTTTGCAGCATCTCTAACCGTGTAATTTCCTGTATTTCTACACTTTTAACCTGATCTGAAGCCGATTCAGCAGGAGGAATATCTGGGGTCTTTAACTTTTATGTATGTGTTTTTGTTGCCCTTAACCCGGTCAGATTCATCAGATATCGAGATGCTGATACCAATTTCCTCAGTGGAGGCATCAAAGTGCCAGTTCTACTAAACAACAATACAGCCACAGTATAGCACACTGTATTGTAGTGAAAGAAAGCATATTTCACGTACAGGCTGAGAATCTCCCATGTGGATAGCTGTATAAACACGTGTTGCCACAAGATGATAAATATACTGTAAACCTTTTGTTTTATCATTCCTTCTATGTCTTGGCCACATACTATCTGTATTTTCACTCTCCCTGAAACCATAAATGCATAACCCGCATTCCAGTGAGATTCCTGTTTTTTCTTGCCTTATCAAATTCCTGCCTCCAGACTCTACCCTATCCTCCATCCCTGCTGCTCTCGTGCCATTTATCACACATCTGCCACTCTATGATGACTGAACCATCACTGACATGCCTGTGTCACTCTTTCCACACTAAATCCCGGAGGAATTTTCCACCACCCACGTGGCTCTCTCTCCTCCTCCGTCTCTGTTTTATTCCTTCTCCTCTTCTTCCCTTTCTTCCCTCACTCTCTCTCTCTTCTCACGCCTCATTTCTGTCATCCTCCATAACCCCATCTGCCTGTCCATCATCTATCCCTTGTGATCTCAGCCACCCCCCTCCCTCTTTTTTTTTTGCTACTATCTCTCTTCCCCTCCCTGCTGTCTTTGTCTCTTTTCCTCCCTTCACCCCGTTCTGGACACTGCGAGTGGAACACAGATTATGTCAGACATTTATAAAACCGGATTATCTCGGATCACCTTCACACACAATCACATGCGTGCACACACGCGAATGACTTCATGCAACCCCCCCATTCATACCCTAATTATGTTTATCCACAATAATATGGCTGCTAGTATGTGGACAGTCGGGATTATATGAGGTGAAGTTTTAATCTGAGACTATTCACCGTGATTCGGTGGTCTCCTAATTCCATGAAAAGTAAACCTCAAAGGAGATGAAGAATAAAAACATACTTGTAACTTGGCTATTTTGAATAACAGAAGTCTATTTTTGGCCAAAGATGTGCGGCAGGTCCAAAAAGCAACATCACGTCCTCAAACATGTCCCATATAAATCTCTGATGCTAAAACACATACGATTCTACCACAGTCAGAAAGTGGCAGAATATATATAAGTGTGATATAAACTACTCCACCCCTCTAAAATTATCTGCGTAGTGCGTACATCCACCTCAGTTCAGATTTGGGGTGAATTAAGCCACACAACTCCAAGGTAGCAGTGTAGTGAAGTTTCCAGTGAAATGCCAGTCATTTCTGATTCCTCCTCTAATTTTTAAAAGGAATGAGGCATCTGAGGCATTTCTGATAAAAAAACCCAATGTGATAGCACCAGAAAACAAGGTTAAATACTCCATGCAACCATTCAAGGTCACTTTTAATGCTATTGTGTTCTTAAAAATTGAATTTGGAAAGCATCTTTGAAACCCCGGATGAACCCAGTAGACTGGATCCCTGACTGTGAGGCCGGGCCTTATCAACCAGCATCATCTCCTCATACCTCTATGGCTGAACGGGATCCCCCGGATCCAAAACTGTGTGAAACATGTTCCCTGAAGAGTGGAAACTGGGGGTATTGTTGTCCACGTACGTAAGGCCACATGGCGTGCATGTACGTACATACAAGTTAGTATGTGGAAAAAAACTATCACGTTACTCTCTATTTTAGTCTGGCTCACGCATGTTTTCCTAAACATGTGCCCTGACGCTGAAACCTCATGAGGCAGGATATTAATCATCACCGCTGAGTCACATCATACTTCCCCAAAACCTCTGACCACGGCGCGCAGTCTTTTACAGCTCGTCTTCAAGACACACACACACTCAGATCAGCCACATGCAAATTAGTGTGACACAGCACTGTCTCCATGAAGCCGTAGTCAGTTAGGATAACAATAAGTACCACCTTTCCTCTCCGTGTCATCTCTCTCTCTCTCTCTCTCTCCCACTCTTTTCTTTCTCCCTCCTATTCTTTCCACGCTGCATCCCCCCACACCCATCCCTCCATTTCTGACTCAGCAGAACAAGTTGGAGACAAGGTCATCTGACTGCTGTTGCCGTGGAGACCGAGAATTGTGGGATTTCTCCCTCCCCTTTCTTTCTTGTACTGCAAGGCGGTGGGAGGCATGGGGGTGGTGGGGGTGGGGGTGGGGGTGTTGGTGGTGGTGGTGGTGGTGGAGGTGGGGGTACCGGAAGCAGTGAGAAACATGAAGGTATGACAGAGGTTAAGAAAGGATACTACTGGCAGCCATTTTGGTTGAAATGAGATTGAAAAGAACTTTATTAGCACCAACACAGTGACAAAGTCACCCCCGTGGGCAGCAAGGCCCTCACCATTAAATTCTCTCATATATATAAATATATACAGGCATTTCATAATGTTTAGGTTAAAGTGTGATTGAAAAAATAAGAAAATATAACATAAAAAAAACAAATAAAATATGAATGAGATTAAAAAGTGATGAATAAAACAATATTAGGAGCTTCACTACACATTTCCTTACAGGCTATTGAATTTTAGCAGTGTTTGGCTGTACACTTAATTTCTTTCATGATTATAGCTATAAATCTGTAGTTTCTGGAACTGTATCATCATGCTTTAGGTTTTACAACATTTTAGATGAGTCCTATGGCCGGCAACATAGTTGCTCATGAATAGCACTGTTGCCTCATAGCAAGAAAGTCCCCGGTTCAAATCCTGGTTGGACTGGGGACTTATCTGTGTCAAGTTAGCATATTATCCCTGTGCTTGAGTGGGTCATTCTCTGGGTACTCCCACAGTAAAAACACATACATGTTTAGGTCAATTGGAGGCTACAAATTGCCCCGAGGTGTGAGAATGAGTGCTATGTGTGTTCCCTGTGATGAACTGGTGACCCGTCCACTGTATATCTTGTAAAAATACGAGAATCAATATATGCTGTGCATTACGTGGGCATATTTGTGTTGCTTTTTGTGCCATTAGCAGTAATTTCTACATGGCGCCAGCCTCCGCAGGCAGAACAGAGGGCATTAAGAGGTTAACAACTAACATTAATCTGAATCTACATGCAGCCGCTTGCCATTCACAGAAAGCTGTGCAAACTAGACTCCAGTAATGGAACAGTAATGGAAGTGAAACTCCCATCATTTGCTTGCTGGGATGTGCCACAGAATGTCTACTTCATCCCAGCAGGAGGTTAAAGGGGACCTAGAATGAAAAAGAAGAGTTTTACCTTGGCTTTTTATACCTAGCTAAAGATATACAGCAAGCCTAAAAACATCAGTATGTCCTCACTCACGTATTAATTCTGAATTTTGAAATGGAAATCTAAAGATGGGTGAATCGGAGACAAAATGTGAAAAATAATAGTGATGAAAACTGTAGTGACCGCATCTCAAAAATGATTTACATATAACTGCCTCTGTTTAGTTATGACTAGTAAATGAAGATACACAACTGCAAGGGAGTAATTTGGTGAATGTGCTCCTGGTTCCTCCTCACTATCCGATTCTGGCCTCAAACGTATAAGACTGGATGGGTATGCACTCTATAGCTGTATTGTTCCAGTTCCAACTTAATTAAAAAAGACGCTGAGCTCTGTTGCTATGGAAGGAATGTAATCACTCGTGTGAGTGGTAGGCATGACAGCCAATCAGAGTATAGCCTATATGTGGTTGCCATATAAGCATGAAATGATGCCACATCTGTGCACGATTCAATTGTAACTCCCCACACCTAAAAACTGAATTATAAAAGTGCTTGTGCCATGGCATCTGAGGCATGTTTGAGGAAAGCATTGCTCCATAGCTTCTATTAACAAGGATAAATACTCTTGTTAACCATTCTAGGTCCCCTTTAAAGAACACATCAGATGACCACAAAGACGGTTTATTATCACCGTGGAATGAAGTTTCTGTGGTTTGTGCAGCATTTCAGAGAACTGAAATAACAAAAGCAAATGCAACCGATGCATACAGTTGTAGTCGACTGTCCTCTAACCCGGAGCTAACCCTGCTGAGTAGCTCCGAGGCTCGGTGGTGCTGCATGGTCATTGTCTGGGCCAGCAGCGAGGAAGTCAGCGAGGCATGGCAACAATCTGCTGCGGGGACGGCAGGCTTCACTCGCAGCTTTGCCTTGCAAATTAGGCATGGCTTTGCATGCATGCATGCATGTGTGTGTGTGCAGGCATGTGCTCACTGCTGCATTCTCTGAAAAAGCAGCAAGAGGTAAAAAAAAAAAAAAAACTGACAAAGGGCCTGCAAATGGGAGAGCGCTGCTGCATATAGGCCAGCTCTCACTTCCGTATCCCCATCCTGTGTCCGTGTCTTTCACAGTATCCACTATCCAATCTACCCATCTAAATGTTCTCTTTCCTGTCCCCATGTTTTACTCCTCTGTTCACTGTCCTTGGTTTTGGCATACATCCCTCTCTGTCTGCATACGCGCTGTTTTAAGAATGCAGTCTGATTTGTTAGTCTTCATTCCTGTGGATACTGTGTGCATGTCAGTCAATATGTCAACAGTAGACATACAACCCCATAATATAGAGCTGGAACAAAACCATGGGCGTGAATCTTTGCCATACCCTCACAAAGGGGCATCGGGGTTGGTATGTTACCTCCGCAACTGAGAGCAAGTGCTCTCCACTGCTGAAACTGCTGACGTTGCATTGTCAGGTAGTGATGCACCGGCAGTGAGGTTGCAGGTCTGACCATGCCCTGATGTGCACGACTGTCTTACATTTATCTGATTATCTGCATTTTTCACTTCCTCATACACTTACACTCACACACACACAGACACACACACACTGTGACTGCATGGCTTTATCCTTTGTCTGCTGCAGCCAGGCCCACTACTGTAGTAACATATGGAGGTGCACGACATGCTCATGACGGGACCAACACGACCGATGAGACACTGACTCATGGGTGCTTCCCACATGCAAATACGCACACAAATCCACTCTGCTATGTAACAAATATACATAACATGATGAACAAACACAACCACGACAACTAGGATCTAACCTTGTGCGTCCATTTAGACCACAAATTTCAGCCTAGAGACTCGCGACGCTGCTGGCTGCAAGCCTCGAAATTCTGCAGTAAAGCAGGAGGGGCAGAGCTGCGCTGCCATTGGTCCGCTTGAAGGCAGAGGCGAAGCCGATTGGTCAGAGATTCCATCAGCGCCGAGACGCTCCGAATTCTGATTGGCTAGAAGGCGGAAAAGTGGGCGGGTCTCCGGCGGATTCTCTGCTCTCTCATTCGGCGGAGTGGTGCGACCACAGGAGCGGAGTACTGCGGCAGCCGGCATCGCCGGGCGGAGGGAGACAGAGCGCTGAAAAGGTAGCACTGCGGCTCGTTAGTACCGTCGGTCTTTCACCGCAAGTATCAGAGAGCAACGGAAGGAAGCGCATCCCTGCGTGATGCTCCGCTTGAGACCGCAGCGTTTCATTTGAACAGCCTGGAGGGGAAACAGACCGTAGCCTAATCTTTTTCAAGGTTTGAGAGACAGTTTTTATTTCAGATTGATAACATCCCCTCCTCCCCTCCCTCCTGACGTCTTTTCTCTCTCTTCCTCCCCTCCTGCTCATTTTTCACCCCTTACTATATAGGCAAAGAAAAACTGAGCTCATTCCTTCCTTTTTTTGTTGTTCTCCAAGGCGAGGCATTTTGATATAATTCATCGTGAGGGGCTGACACCTCTCAAGCAGTGCATCACCTGACAGGAGAAGAGTGACTGCGCCAACATGGGGGTAAGAGCGACGATTACAACTTTTATTCTAACTGCGTTTGTAGCCCACCTGAAGTGGCCTGACGAGTGTAGCCTGGCATCCTCCCTTCAGACGGAGCAGTGATGCAATTTTATTCCTCCGTGAACACGGAAAAAGCTCGGTGGGTCTGAGTGACATTGACTCTAATGCGGAACCGTGTTTCAGCCAGGTCCTCTAGACTGCGACAAATTGATGGAGCTCCTGTCTGCAGCAGACAGCGCTGGCATCCGAGCAGCTCACTTCGACCCCACTTGAAACTGCTTTTTCTAGGCTTTTGTGGAGCATTTGTGCCTCGCGTCCTATAATCGGTTGAATATCAGTAAAAGAGAAAACTAAATCTGGACTCTCTAAGTAGGTTTAGAGGCTGTCACTGTGGATCCAGGTCTCTGATAGGCCTTACTTTGACTATAACCTTGCCAGCCATCGTATAGGCCTAATCGGTTTATTCCTGTGATGTAGGTGGGGGAGGAGTGGGGAGGGATGAGGGGTTTACACGTGCTGGAAACCTATACTGCTCTTCTTTTATTAATATTATTGTCTTTATTCCAAAGTGCTATCATCCTGTATGACTTTCTGAGGGGTGAACACCTTGCGCTGTGACCTCCCTCATCCCCCCCCCCCCCCCCCCCCACCTCAACGTCCCACCCAACTCACGTTACCCCCCCCCCCCCTTCATCACCCCCCTTCTCCTCCCTCCTCACCCTTTCCTCCCCCCTCTCCGGAACCGGGGAGACGCATCAGAGAAGGCCTCGATGCGCCCCTCGTCCTGATCCCCGGGCACCCTCCGTGACCCATGCGTCATAATGCGGTTACCGGGAATAAGCGCCAGCTCACCAGCTTATTTTACCCCCCCCCCCCCTCCTTTTAATTTGTGACATAACCGGGACTCGGTAATCGCCAACAAATTCACACATATCAACGATGAAAAGAAAAAATATATATAACGGGTGGGGGAAAAAGGAGTCAGGGAGATGAATCTTTCTCCTCATCTGCTTCCGGTCATTTAGATTAAAACTCATTAGAGATGCAAATGTGCCGGTGTGGACAGATAGAGAGATGGAGGGGGAGAGAGAGACAGAGAGAGAGAGAGCGAGAGGCTGGTGGAAAAACACAAGCGCTGCCGGGAAATGCCACGGTGCAGATGCGGCTGCTGTCGTGGGCTATTGCGCAATCCCCCACCCCCCCTCCACCCGACACATACACACACGCACATCAGAATCCCTGCGGAGGGAGTTGCGCTGTCTAATGTGACGCCGCAGATATGCGGTGCGGGTGTTTTTTAGGATGTGAGAGGCGAACGGCATCACTGCGTCAAAAGAGGATGGCGGCGCAAAAAAGTGCTTACGCATGTAGTGCTGCCGCAGCTGCTGCAGCTGCTGCTTCTGGGCGCAAGTTTGGAAGCGCAGTGCGCGTGTATGCGTGCGTGTGCACGCGCATCTGTGCGTTTGTATATGTGTGCGTGTGAGCGCGCGCGCAGAAGTGGCGTGTCATGACGCTGCCATTGCGCTGCAGAGCAGACATCATGAAGGAGAGAGCGTGCGCATCTGTGTCCATTTTCATCCGGTGCGTGCTGAGGTCACCCTGAGAGAGAGGCAGCGGTGAATGGATGTAGGGATGGAGGGAGGAGGAGGGAAGCTGCAGTATTAATATCACCGTTGCGATTCCCTGTCTCTTTCCTCTTGTTCTTCTTTTCCTTCTTCCTCTTTCGGGAAAATTTCGCACTGGCGCACTGTGCGCTGGCACAGCCATGCCAGCTGTCCTTTCCCAAGGCCGCAGGGGGCATCGCTTGCGACGCGCTTCCTGCGTCAAACCGGGGGCGGGGCCTCCGGTGTGGAAATTCCCTGTAAAGAGCTGTGATAGGCTGGATCGGGAAGCCACGCATGGAAAAGGAGACATTGGTTCAGGGAGACAGCGGTGATGCTATAGAGCAGAGCCTGGCCTGGTGTCAGGAATGCTCAGAGTGGCAGAGATGGAGATGAGACAATGCAATGATGACTTTGGGGGCGCGGAGAAAATGTTAATGACAGGCCGCACACATGGCCCCACTGCTGGGTTTCACCTTCAGACACGTGACACTGATGGGAGGAGGGCGAGAGCAAGAGAGGGAGGGCAGATAAGTAGTGACTGGTCTGCAGGTGTACAGGGAGAAAGAGAGAGGGATTTAAAGTGGCGGATGAGGCGTATGGAGGGGGGGAGGGCTGCCTGTCTGTATATCCTGTTACAGGATAATGACCCAGAGCTCACATTACCATGGCTCCTGTTTCCTCTCGCTGCGCCTTGTGGGATTGGTTATCAGGGGCGGCAGGAGACAGATGGGATAGGGAGAGGAGGGATGTGGTTGGCTGGATGATCTTCACAGGGAGCTGAATGGAGGGTGTGTGGAAGCGCCCCAGGAGAAATTGAGGACGAGCAGAGATAAAGGTGCGGGGGCTTTGTCAGAAGGTCATAAAGACTGCAGCCTCTCCGGACCTACTAATCACCTTCTGTGGCGCTATGAACACGTCTCAGACGGAGTACTTTGTGAGACGTGTGCAGCGGAGGAGGAGAAGTTTTTTGGATGTGGCCTCTGCAGAGGCCCAGCCCTCAGTTTGGTGCAGAGTGCTGCAAATATCTCCCCACTGCACCTGCTGCCTGCCGCTGATAGGCTGCACTGTCGCATCTGTCCCACGCGCCGCACGAGCCAATAGACGAGCTCGTCCACGGCGTCTAAGTATCGGCCCCTTCTGAGATCCTTCAGCCTGAGAGGCCTAGGGGTCATTTAAGGTCAATACGGTGACCCTGTGGAACGCCCCTTTCATTGTCCCCTGTCTTGACTCCTGAGCCTGTGCGATCAATAGATATCAACTGTAATGAGGGCAGTGTCCTCGGTGAGAGCACAGCTGGAGGACAGAGTCCAGAATTCTTCAGTACGTCAGCAGAAAGAAATCTCCCTAACGGTGTGAGACCAGCTGGACTGCGTGCTCAGTCGCAGCTCGAATAATCTCAGTAAAATGCAAATATCAACCAGCCTTTCTTTTTATTCTGGACGACTGTGAGACAAGATAACATACGACACACGTGGACGGCCTCCTATATACCGAGAGCCGTTCGGTGGAGTTAGGTTGCCTGACTACAACGACTTATGACTTATTCAGGGTGTTGTCGTCCTGGAGATGTGTGTGTGTGTGTGTGTGTGGAGTAGGCGTTTAACTGTGTGAACACATCAAAGCACAGTGGTGAGCCACAAAGGCCCCAAAAATTGACAATTTGGCCACACGCTGACGCATTTTATCGCCTTTCCAGACCTTCAAATAGGTCGCCAGCATTTATTCAGACATGTTGAGAAGACAGAGACACACCTGCGTTTTACGCATGTTTGGTTCGTCTGTGTAATCAGCAGCTGTGTGTGTGCGTGTGTGTGTGTGCGTGTTGCTGCATTCACATCTGCACATCTTTGCTCGGCCAGCTGTCTGCAGAGGAATCCTAAGGTGGCCTCTCTCACACCATGGCGAGATGCCATCTTGTCTACCACTGCCAGAGAACCGAGATTTACAATGCTAATTTAGACCAGACCACATTCACACACACACACACACACACACACACACACAGACACAGACTGGCGTGCAAGTATGCCCCCCCCCCCCCCCCCCCCCCCTCCCCCCGAAGCTCCCAGGGATGGACGCTTCATTGTATAGACGTAAAGCCACACAAATCCACTATTGTGCTTGTGGGATGAGGAGATGACGATGATGTCGGGACGGACAGATGGACAGGAGGGAGTGGGGCGGAGGGGCAGCTGGAGGGGTTACAACTTAAAGTGGGATTTTCAGTCAGGGTTGCGTTTGGTCGCGTCTTGTTTATTTTTAGCTTTCGGAGAGAGACAGAGAGAGATAGAGAGAGAGAGAGAGCACACAACAGATTATTTGAGAGTTTAAGAGACTTAATCTCTCTGTCTCTTTGTGTTTATACGGTTTAGAGGCACAAGGTCTTTTTTTGTGCAATGTAGGCACATTGCGTGCCTGTACTTAGGAATGGGCTTCTAAAATTTAGCGATTCCAACTTTTCATCGATTTTTTTATCAATTCCCATCGAGCGAGTTGCCAAAAGAGGAGAAATCGGTTTTATTTTATATCTGCACCTCACATCGACTGACATAGAACAAGAAATATGGGACTTGAGGATGATTATACAAGTTGACTAAATGGAAACGCCCATCATTAACGAAGCAAACAGGGCGTGGAGAGTGGCTGCTGGAGCTTGGCTGAGGTTCACTGGTGGCCTATCCAACACATGACATTCCATGACGTTCCCCCAGTGTCATCATCATTTTCACGTAACATATAGCTCGCCCTCTGGAGCTCCTCTGCATGGGGTGCTATTTTTGCAGCGCAGTGTCCATGTGACGTCATTACGCATTTGCAGCGGAGCGGAACTGACGAGCTGAATCATTAAGCAGGCATGCAAACGGTCCAGAGGAATCGATCCGCTCTGGGTGCTGTGTCTCTCCATCCCCCTCCCTACCTGTATGCATAGGCTGTGGATTTGAACCAGCCTGCAGGAGGGAGAGAGCGTTGCGATATGCAACGTTGTAGGCCATCTTTTATCCTTCTTCTCCATGTCTGAGAAGCCGGAGTCTCTTCCCTCTGAAGCCTGCACACTCTGATAAATAGAAAGATAAGAGTCCGCCATATCACTTACAAGGACGTGATGTGGATGAGTGAAACTAATGTTTTAACAGCCTCTCTCACAAGGCATTCAAATGTGAAATAATCTGTTTACGTACTCTAGACCTTGCGATGGAAGTCGTGCAGAATAGAAAACAAAGCGAGAGAGAAAAAACAGTTAGGGACAAAGAGGAAGAGGCGCAGGCACTGTGGTAATCAGACTAGCTAATCCCAACAGCTCTGTCCCCGGGTCCCAGGCCTGAGCCCCCCCTGCTGAGACCCAGAGCCCTGCCATCCTGCTGCAAAGAAACAGCAGATGGACCAATGACCTTGCAAAGTCTCTCATACATGCATGCAATGACACAAATACGCACATCACGTGCATGTAGAAGGCGCACAGATGTAGAAGTGTAGCCACAGGGTATTTTATCAAAATCCCGTGTGCCTTCACTGTTTTGTTATATTGAGGCTCAATTTTCTCTTCATATGTCAATTTTATCAGTGAGTTAGTAGTTTTTGGGTGTGTGTCTGTGATGGAGGTCTCACAGGGTTAAGAGGAAGTCTACACTCATACGTGCAAGCCATAGATACGGTTTTTGGTTTACAAACCACCATTTGGCTTCCATGCACAGAGGCTTTCAGGCCCTGCTTATTTCTGCATGGGGGCATATCAGTTCAGCCTCCATGTGTGTCATCGAAGAGGAAAAAAAAAAAAAACAAGTCAAACCACCGACATGCCTCGATCTGTTGGCCTTAAACCTACAGACATGCCATTCATAACTGGAACATAACGACTGGGTATGACTAACTGTCAGAGCAGTGTCACTCATTTTAATTTCACCCAGGTGGATTGCAATGGCCTTAAGTTTGTTATTGCGTTCATTGGATTGAGTAAAAACGTTACCAACTGCCACCTGACATTTGAGGAAGTGGGGATCGAGGAAAGAAATGTTGTCTGGCGGCTCGTTCGCACTCTCACTGCACGTTTTTTAAGTGGCTTCTCATCACATTATTTCACAATCACTAAGTCTCTCTCTCACTCTCCCCCTCTCTCTCTCTCTCTCTCTCTCTCCTTCACTCTCATTCACTCCCTCGCTCTCTCTGCCGCAATGCGTGTAGCCGCTGCTCATACGGACCGTAGCCAACACAATGACTCACCTCTGCTCAAGCAGACACGCAGACAGACACAAGCAGGCGCAAAAGACACACACACATACACACACATACGCATACATACACACACATACTAATTCCTCGAATCAATTGTCTGTCTGCGTTGTACAGCATTGAATACAGCGTCCAGTTACAGATGCATCAATTATTACTCGTTCCCCGGATCACATCAGGGGATCCTAGGAGCGCCGGGCCACCGCTGAGCTTCTTCGTCGCCATGCCAATGGTCGTGCCGGTCGCCATGGCGACGTGCCCTTCCAAACACACACACACGCACACTCAGCAAAGAGTTGTTCACATGAGGACAAAACGCCGGGGCTGGTTCGGGTCATCCAGAGAGGCAGTGCCACAGAATAATTGATGATGAGCATTAAGCAGCCAGGCAGGTGACTCGGCTCTGTCGAGTTATTGGCATTTTAAGTAGTTTTTTTTTTCATAAGCCGCTGCCCTCCGTAACTGGATGTGATTGCGCTATGCAATCCATAGAGGAGCGCCCAACTTTTCCATTTCCTGGTGATGTCAGAGAGCGAGCCTGTCCATCGCTCTGTTGGTCTGTGTGCTTGTGGGAGAGCGGGCGTCTGTAATTCCAGCCACGGGTCTCTGTTTCCTTCCTCAGAACAGTGGGTTCATTACATTACCCAGAACTGTGTGAGACAGCAGGACACCCACACACACACACACACACACACACACACACACACACACTTCTTCAGTCTTGATGCTAATGAAAAGATATGAACAGACGTCAGCGCTCTCTGCTGAACAATTACACGATTGAAGTGGGAATAACAGGGACAGACTGTCCCCTTGAAATTAGACGGTTTTATCAGACATTTTGTCAGAACACAGTTATTCACATATTCTATTCTAGGACATCTTATCGACATTGTATAAGGTGTTTTTTTGTTTTTTAAAAAAGCACCCTTTTCTTTTATGCATTTTTAGACTTTTTGTCTGGAAAATTCAAAGGATCTATCTTTTAAGTCCAGCCTGTGGTGCTTTTTTAAGAAGGGAACGATCCATCCGTCCATTTTGTCAACCTTGCTTTAAAGCCTGTCCCTGCTGGAGCCTGTCCCAGCATATGATGACGCACTAAAATGAATGAAAGAAGAAAGTAGATATTGAACGGCAAAATCCCTAGGAATGAGAAATTGAGACAATTTTACCCTGAAAATACTGGAGAAAGGCAGTGAAGACCACAAAAGGAGCAGATTCACAGATTAAGTGAATAGCTCGGGGTAGAGATGTCAGCAACATAGTGCAGCTACTAAGGAGACTCGTCTTATCAGGGAGCAGGGTGTTTCTGCAGGAGTCCAAAACAGGTATGCACTTAACATACTCAACGCACTGTAAACACAGAGCAAAGATTAATCAGCGACCCGTCTTTACCCTGGGAGTCGTGCTGATAACTCTTCATTCATAGATGTGAATGCACACACAAACACACACACACACACATATACACAGACCCAGAGTGAGAATGTAATCTATTAGCATGAGAACACATACTCAAAGGGATACGAACGCAGCATAAGTGAGGTTGTGTAATCTATTAGAGTGGGGTCACTGCAGGTCAAACGCTGACACGGGGCCAGCAGACAAAGACCGCTGGTCAATATCTAATTAGAAGCATGAGAGGAGGGTGACAACAGCTCGTCTCTCTCTCACTCTCTCGCCCCCTCCCTCCCTCCCTCCCTCACCCCCACCTCCCTTCGCCCACCTGCCTCTCTCGCTCTTTATCTGTCCCAGCTTCTCACCTCCCACTGATGTCTCCCTTTCCATGTGGCCGGGCCTGTCTGTCATCCACCCCCTTAACGTCCGGCTCTGCGTGTCTCTGTACTTTCACCACGTCCCGCTTTGTTTGGCTCTCCCCTCCCCACCTGCCAACCTACCAACCACTTCTGTTGTCTGTGTGCCTGTGTGTGTGTGTGTGTGTTTGTGATACTGAACAAAGTACTATGTTTATCTCTATTTGTGAACTTGCGTGTATCTAAATTTACTTTATCAAAGTTCATATGCCCGGAAAGAGCCGCCTTCCTCGTTGTCTGAGGAGAGAGTAACCACAACAAAAACCTTCGACAACACAAAAACCACACATGCACGCACCTGCCCGTCTGTCAGATCGGCCGTGTGATCAGTGTGTGTGTGTTTCAATACCTGATAAGAAAACTAATCTGTTACTTTCCATCCTATTCAACGCCCTTTTCTTCGTCAAAATAGCGAACAGTGCCTGCGGTACAATGTCCGCATGTTTATTCCAACACACCCACACACATCCTCTTTCTCAACCACACACACACACACACACACACACACATGCAGCATATTCTGGGTCTGTCTCAGAGGGGATGAGTGGCAGTAGTTTTCCACTGCATCAGTCTCGGCTTCAGGCAGCCTCTGCCTCTCCAGGCCTGCCTGGTCTTGCTGCGGCAAGAGATTTGTTCACCTGCCCTTTTGTTGCAGAACTGTCTGTGGATGTGTGTGTGTATATGTATGTATGTGTGTGTGTGTGTGTGTGTGTATTTACCCATATAGTCAGGTCAAACAGCACCCACCCAGTGACATGCAAGTCTTTGCCTGACATAACGAATGGTTTCATTGTTTGCTTTGAATTCAGAAACCGGCGTTGGGAAGCCCGCGCACCGCAACCAGCCATGTGTTGTCTCATGTTTCTTTTCTTTTTTTTCCTCTTTTCTTTTGTTTTTTGTTTTTTTTACGATGGCCAACCAGAAATACAGGTCTTAGTTTGACATCATCATGTGTAGAGTTGTGACTTTACAAGAGTTTCCCACGACGACGGTAAAACCTATAGCTGGAAGTTGGACAGTGTAGGAGGAAGGTGATTTGTAGCCTCGATCTGACGCACTGCAGCTGTGTGTTTTGGTGTGGTGTGGGTTGGTTCAGTTTACTCAGTCGAGATGTGTAGAAACACCTGGGATCTAGTTATAGTCCGGCACACGTGTTTGTCGGCCTGTGAATTTTAGCCGCCTTATTTGAAATACATGTGCCTTTCAGGTATGAGAACAAAGGGCAGATCCGTTTTGTTTTTGTATTTTATATTAAATAATATCATAGGCAGCAGCTGTTTCCTGGATGTACCACCAGAGGGCGCTACTTCACCCTCTGGTGGCAGTATTTCAACACACCGTGATTTCATGTGAACAAACCAACACATAAAACTTCAACCTTTGGCCTCATTTGTTGGGCATTATCTTGAATTTAAGAGGATTGTTGTTATTGATCACCCGTTGATAGATATTGACATCTGCGTCTGATTCAGGGTGGCTGATGTAGTTTCTATATCCGATGGACTCTGTCATGCTCGTAAGCCGCCGCTCTGAGGCTCCAGTGTGTATCTGCGGCTATTGATCGGCCGTCTCAATGGCTCGGTGATGTCAGCGAGGGGCCGCTCCACTGGGACCCCTCCTGCACCTCCTGGGAGGAATTCTTGTAGCATCTCCATGTCACCTCTGACCTCTGATCCGGGACATTTGTATTGACGTGTCCTCGCAGTGTCAGGCCGCCCTCTGCCTGGACGAGGAGGTAGAGTTACGATGATAGACCTCGAAGGACTAGAATGTGCAGCGATGGAGGAAATCTTTGCTTATTAATAGTCCGTGATCGTCGAGTTTAACAATATCAGCGCCTGGCACGACTGTCAAACAGGAACAAGAGGTCTGTCTGTCGGTGCATGTGTGTGCTTGTGCCACTTTTTTTTTCTAATCCTGACATCAAAGTGTCTGTGATGCGTTTGGTGTAATTGTGCAGAGCAGCAAAGGAGCCTGTTATGCGACCCTTTGATGGGTTTTCTATGGTTGCAGCCTTCTCCCGTGTCCTTAGATAAATGACAAAGACCAGAAGGCAATTAGTTAAAAACCGGCAAGTTAAACCGTTTGCACCTGGTTATGTTGTGATGCGTCCTCCGGGCTGTCAGGGACATCAGAGTGAGAGTTATTTGATCAATAGAGATCAAAGGGACCTGGCAGAGCAGACAACAGGCTTTTTTATGTAGTGATAATGATGAAAAGCTGAGCTACCTGGGTGATGCATTTACCTTTCAAGTCCTTGACAATTCCCGCAATAATCCATTTTAAAAGTGAAACGCACAATATCTGCTCCATGAACAGAGGGTGATTGATGCAGGCTACCTCACAAGGCCACTTCACAGGGAAATTTTCTGCAAAGTAAAGAAAGAAACCTCAAGGGCAAGTCACTAAAGCCCACTGGCTTCATGTCTGTCACAGCCACTGACTGGTGAATACTGTCAGCATGGGAAGGGAAGAAAGCTCTTGTGCTTTCCTCTCCACTTTTCCCCTGGACAGTAGAGGTTTTAAGCTATGTAACGTTCCTGTAAATTCAGAGATGGCAAAGGCGCTCAGGCTGCTATCTCCTTAATGTAGTCCCAAGGCATGTATAAAACATGTGTGTGTGTCTGTAGTATGGCCGGTCAGACAGTTACCGCGTTGCCACCACACAGGACAAAGATGACCGATCCCCCAAGAAGAAGGGGGGAACCAAGGACATGGAAGACCTGAAGAAGGAAGTGCCCATTGTGAGTAAAACCTCCTTTTCTCTCTCTCTCCCCAAACACCGAATGCTAGTGCTGATTTGTTTGCATGAAGGCCACTTCACTGTTGATCCTTAACCTGACACTAACTCCCTCATGATTTCAACATGTGTTTTAGGATGTTAGCAAATGATTATTATAGCTCGTAGTAAATGCAGTGAAATGGTAACAGCTCTGCTGGAGAAAGGGGAGAAACCTCTCTCGTCAAGTCCAAAACAATTGTATTTTTGCTGGGAAGAGAGGTGACATGTTATCAGGAGGTCCTCACTTTGATCCCGCATCCCAGCGCGACAAACAGGCACCTGTGTTGTCATATATGGCTCCCCTGATACCCTTAACCCTCAGGTGAACTGCATGCACAAAAGTGATTCTAATTCCCATGTGGACTGCTAAACACAAATTTATCTTTGCATGCAAAAACAACAACTAAACATGGCGGATGGCACGAAGAGCGCTGATTGTCCTTGTATCGTTCACTTTCACAGACGGAACACAAGATGTCCGTAGAGGAAGTATGCAGGAAATACCAGACTGACATTGTGCAGGTGAGTCTCAGTGTGAACGGCCATGATTTGTGACAGTACCTCTGGTTGACCACGAGATGGCGGTGTGGCTCCTCAAAAGCCTTACTCCATTTACTGACAGTCCCAAAGTCCTGGCTCTGCTTGGACCCAGGGAAGAGAAAGAGTGCTAACAGATGTGTGCTTGTCCTTTCTCTGCTCTCTGCTCCACTCATCCAGGGCCTGACCAACGCCAAGGCAGCAGAGTTTCTGCTCAGGGACGGCCCCAACGCCCTCACCCCTCCTCCCACCACCCCGGAGTGGGTCAAGTTCTGTCGCCAGCTGTTTGGTGGTTTCTCCATCCTGCTGTGGATCGGCGCCATCCTCTGCTTCCTGGCCTACGCCATCCAGGCAGCCACTGAGGACGATCCTGCAGGAGACAATGTGAGCAGCACACACACACGCACAGTACACACACACACACACACACACACACACACACTCTCACAGCTGGCCCATCCACACCTCATTAACACATCTAGCACAGATAAATAACACCAGCGAAGCAATTTTAGTGTCCTTCACACAGTACTCAGTGATGCCCTACAGCCCATATGCACACACTCACACTTACCCATACACACACACACACACACACACACACAAATGTTTGACTTTGTCTCTCTTTCTCCAGTTGTACCTAGGTATTGTGCTCACAGCTGTCGTCATCATCACCGGTTGCTTCTCATACTTTCAAGAGGCCAAGAGCTCCAAAATCATGGAGTCTTTCAAGAACATGGTGCCTCAGGTAAACATGTGTATATATGCTCAAAACCACTCCTATCCGGCCATTCAATATACCCAGTCTTGTACCAGTTTTGCTGGGAATTGATTGAACATATGAGGATTGTTCTGGACAATGATTAACACAGAATGCTTACCACTTTGATAGAGATACAGTTTAATAGGTTGCGAGAGATGTGATGAAAAGAAAAATCTATAAATAGCCTCTTGTGTGTGTTGTGAGTGTCTGTTTTCCTCCGCCTAACACTCCTGTCACTCCACAGCAAGCTTTGGTGATCCGTGAGGGTGAGAAGGTACAGATCAACGCAGAGGAAGTGGTGGCCGGAGACCTGATTGAAGTGAAGGGAGGAGACAGGATCCCTGCTGACATCAGGGTGGTTTCTGCTCATGGCTGCAAGGTATTCACACACACACACACACATATTCACACGCACACACACATATTCACACATAAACCTACACACATTTTCAAAGTGTCACCTGTTGTTGCGTGCAGCTACATGCTTCCTCTTTTTCCCCGTGTGCTACCAGGTTGATAACTCCTCACTAACAGGCGAGTCAGAGCCTCAGAGCAGGTCACCTGACTGTACCCATGACAACCCCCTGGAGACCCGAAACATCGCTTTCTTCTCCACCAACTGCGTGGAAGGTACAGTCGCCATGGCGCTGGCGTTACATGCTATTATTAACCCGGAGTGCTGTGATTGGTCACGGACAAAGGATGTAATCGACAATGTGAAATTTTATGAAAAATACAGCTCTTTCCAGGTTAATCCAGAAGATGCACATAGACATCACCCACAGCTCTGAACAAACCACTTACAATTTACTCTTTGCATATAATTAATTGATGCAATTGCATATATTTAGGCAATGTATTCATCACTTCATGTACAAATGTTTTTTACAGCAATTTTCTATTATATATTCAGTTTAAATATGCTTTTCCTATCTGTTGAAATGATAAACAATCTTGACTTATGACAGACACAAGAAATATATATATATAAAAAGGCTGTGAAAGCCTTCAGAAAACAGTCTTTGAACTAGTAAATTGATTCATTTCACAAAATAAACATTGATCGCAGCCCACTGCAGATGTGTCCCATTGCTATGGAGGGAATCTTCCAGCCTTCTGAGTGCTTATTTCTCAGAAGTAAGTTTTCAGAGCTGCAGGGAAATATGACTAAATGTTCTACAAAATAGCCTCCAATCCTTCTAAAAAAAAAAAAAAAAATGAAAAAGAAATCACCAGGGCACCAGAGGCAATCGTTGAGCAGGAAGCCTTTGATTCACTTGTACAAGATTCACTTCTGAACATTCAAAAGGCTTTTCTCAAGGAGCTCACACTGTGACGCAGGAAGACGCAACTCCCTAGAGGAGGGCCCGGAGAGGAAAACTTTTATTTTTTTCTTTTAGTTTTTGCTTTTAGTAATTACTCAGAAAATGAGCTCCCAGAATTGAGCATCTGCTCAGAAGCTAAGGAAATTCACACAAGAATGGGTTAGGGTTAGGGTTAGTAGTTATGAGATAGGTAACGACTACAAATCATGTTTCACCAAATTAACATTTCTGTCTCTTCACCTCTAACCAGGCACAGCCCGCGGCATCGTTATCTGCACCGGAGACCGCACAGTCATGGGCCGCATCGCTACTCTGACCTCCGGCCTGGAGACCGGCAAAACCCCCATCGCCAAAGAAATCGAGCACTTCATCCATATCATCACAGGCGTGGCCGTCTTCCTGGGCGTGACGTTCTTCATCCTCGCCATCATCCTGGGCTACACCTGGCTGGAGGCCGTCATCTTCCTCATCGGCATCATTGTGGCTAACGTGCCTGAGGGACTGCTGGCTACAGTCACTGTGAGTGGACGTATAACTGGAAATGCTCATATTCCTTTAATTTTCACCCATTTATTTTAGTGTTTAGTCCTGTTTTCTGGATTTGCTCGTTGATCGTAGATGCATCTTGTCTACAGGTATGCCTGACCCTGACTGCCAAGCGTATGGCTAAGAAGAACTGCCTGGTGAAGAACCTGGAGGCCGTGGAAACCCTGGGCTCCACCTCCACCATCTGCTCCGACAAGACCGGCACCCTGACCCAGAACAGGATGACTGTGGCCCACATGTGGTTCGACAACCAGATCCACGAGGCCGACACCACCGAGGACCAGTCCGGTCAGTGAGGAGAGGGTCTGCGGACAGCCCCGAGCTGCCTTCGTAGGTGACACCCAATAATGACACCCATCCTCGTCTCCTTTCTACAGGCGCCTCTTTCGACAAGAGCTCCGTGACATGGCTGGCTCTGGCTCGCATCGCTGCTCTGTGTAACCGTGCCCAGTTCAAAGCGGGACAGGACTCACTGCCCATCCTGAAGCGTGACGTGGCCGGCGATGCCTCCGAGTCTGCTCTGCTGAAGTGTATCGAGCTCTCCTGCGGCTCAGTCCGCATGATGAGGGAGAAGAACAAGAAGGTTGCCGAGATCCCCTTCAACTCCACCAACAAGTACCAGGTTAGTAGTTTACAGCCTGTTTATCTGTACACACACACACACATGTTCTTGGCTCCACTAAATGTGACACTCATCCCTGGTTCTCCATCTCCAGCTCTCAGTGCACGAGACAGAGGATCCCAATGACAACCGCTACCTGCTGGTGATGAAGGGCGCCCCGGAGAGGATCCTGGACCGCTGCTCCACCATCATGCTGCAGGGCAAGGAGCAGCCCATGGATGAAGAGATGAAGGAAGCTTTCCAGAACGCCTACATGGAGCTGGGAGGACTGGGAGAGAGAGTGCTGGGTAAGTCTGGGAGGAGCTGAAGAGAAATGGTCAGCGATGCAAAGGAAGAAAACAGGAAATTTCTGAAGTGTCACTTTCCATCCGTCCTTCTGTCTTTGCACTACTACTGTGTACACAACACATTTCAGCAGTACATACGCACACACCATCTACTCTCCAAGTCAACATAAGCATAAAAATGTTCATTTATGACTTCAGTCATAGTCACGTATCTCCAGCTATTCATTCACATGGAAGTGTGCCATGATTGTTTCATATCACAAAAAGAGATTTATTAACAATTGTAGAGGAAATTTCTCAACCTGATGAGAATTATGAAGTACATTTGACATGTCTATTTTAAACAGCACAAATCAAATGTGGAAGCAGATGTTTGGTCTTTTTTTAGACGTGGCTGCAGTGAATCAATTTTGAACCAAAATCAATCGAACAATCCTGTTCAAACCAAAACATTTGGTATCACGAAACCTAGTGATGTGATTTTCTAAACACAAAGCGATCATGGTTGTAGAGGTGAACTCGGGCAGGGACAGAGGATTTGAGACGCCACTAAGTCACGTTTCTCCCTCTCCCTCCAGGTTTCTGCCACATTCTGCTGCCAGAGGACCAGTACCCCAAGGGCTTTGCCTTTGACACCGATGATGTCAACTTCCAGACAGACAACCTTTGCTTTGTCGGCCTCATGTCCATGATCGATCCTCCCCGTGCTGCTGTGCCCGATGCTGTGGGCAAATGCCGATCTGCTGGTATCAAGGTCAGCGCCAACACCATCCTCTCCTCTTTACAGTGCTTTCTTTTGTTAGACCGTTCTCTTTGAAAGTCCTTTTTTTTTGCACAGTAAAAAAACAAAAAAACTATGCCCTTGATCGTCAGGTCATCATGGTGACGGGAGATCACCCAATCACAGCCAAGGCCATTGCCAAGGGTGTGGGCATCATCTCCGAGGGCAACGAGACAGTGGAAGACATTGCAGCTCGCCTCAACATACCCGTGAGCCAAGTGAACCCCAGGTAACGTGTGATCGCCCGAGAAGAAGAAGAAGCGCACACCAAACGTGTCCGGTGCGGCGATCAGAGGCGCATATTAACGTTTTAACGTCTGCGTTCAGGGATGCCAAGGCCTGCGTGATCCACGGCACGGACCTGAAAGATCTCTCCCAGGAACAGATGGACGACATCCTGAGGAATCACACAGAGATCGTGTTTGCCAGGACCTCCCCGCAGCAGAAGCTCATCATCGTAGAGGGCTGCCAGAGACTGGTGGGTGCACCGGGACCAGGCTGCTCTAATGAAATGTCAAGGAGATGAGTGGAAACCCTGAAAACAAGCAGCATCAGACCTGTTATCCTCACATTACATACTGACTGGAGCACACTGCGCACTGCGTACACCCAGTGGCCAGTTTGTGTCATTACACTATTGCACCACCAGGGGGTGCTAGTTATCCATAAAAAGGCAAATTCAGAGACTCGTAAATCAGACACGCTGATCCGAAGCTGCACTTAAGATTTATTCTTCCCAGAATGTTTATGTTTTATTTTCCATTTCGCAAAGAACAATATACTGTAAATATACTCTGTGATACTGTTGAATTCAGTGTGCTGCACTCTTGGCCTTCAGTTGCCAATGTGTCTCACCTGTGTAGCTGGTTAGATGACAGATATGAACGTGTCCCTCCTTGTCTTGCAGGGTGCTATTGTGGCTGTGACAGGCGATGGTGTGAATGACTCCCCTGCCCTGAAAAAGGCCGACATCGGTGTTGCCATGGGAATCTCGGGCTCAGACGTGTCCAAGCAGGCCGCCGACATGATCCTGTTGGATGACAACTTTGCCTCCATCGTCACAGGAGTGGAAGAAGGTGAGAGAAGGGGTGTCAAGATGGAGGCGTTTTTTTCCGATTTGTTATTTCGCATGATTTCACGTCATGTGACCTGTCCTGATCCCGTCCGCTTCCTCCAGGGCGTTTGATCTTTGACAACCTTAAAAAGTCCATCGCCTACACCCTGACCAGCAACATCCCAGAGATCACCCCCTTCCTGCTCTTCATCATCGTCAACATCCCCCTGCCACTGGGAACCATCACCATCCTCTGTATCGACCTGGGAACTGACATGGTAGGAGCCGATCACACACACACACACACATCACAGTGACATGTTGTACTATCCATAACTCACTATCCTCTTCACCTCGCCTCCTCCAGGTGCCAGCCATCTCCCTGGCCTATGAAGCAGCTGAGAGCGACATCATGAAGCGTCAGCCCAGGAACCCATTCAGGGACAAGCTGGTGAACGAGAGGCTTATCAGCATTGCCTATGGACAAATTGGTAGGTGAAATGAAGGCAGCCGCCACTGATCCACGCTGTGAATTGTCTTTGATCTGGATTTCGGTTTGATCTCAGTCGGAGGCCGAGAGTTATTATCTGTTAAAATCAACCTTAACCCCCTTTGTTGTTCAAAAACAATAGCTGGCTTATCTTTGGACATATCTGCAATACTTTGGGGAGAATGAGATTAAGGAAGTTAGACTGAATCTCTGGGTTTTGCGTGTTCCTCCTCAGGTATGATCCAGGCTCTGGGAGGATTCTTCTCATACTTTGTCATCCTGGCTGAAAACGGTTTCCTGCCCAGCCGCCTGGTGGGCATCAGGCTCGACTGGGACGACCGCTCCGTCAACGATCTGGAAGACAGCTACGGGCAGCAATGGGTGAGCGTGTGCACGTCTAGGGTCTTCTCAAGTCCACGTATTTGACTGAAGTGTATTTGTTATATCTTCATCTGACGCCCGGCTTTCCTCTCCCGCCCCTCAGACATACGAGCAGAGGAAGATTGTGGAGTTCACTTGCCACACAGCCTTCTTTGTCAGTATCGTCGTGGTGCAGTGGGCTGATGTCATCATCTGCAAGACCAGGCGTAACTCTGTGTTCCAGCAGGGCATGAAGTGAGTCCTTATAGGCTCTTTATTAGCATAACACGACCTAAGCTAGGCCGACTCTCGTCTTAATCGATCTCGCCCTCAATGTTTGTCACTTTTCTCCCAACCAGGAACAAGATCTTGATCTTCGGCCTGTTTGAAGAAACAGCCCTGGCTGCCTTCCTGTCCTACTGCCCAGGCATGGACGTGGCACTCAGGATGTATCCTCTAAAGTGAGCGCCATCGCCGTACGCATCAACGTGGTCCCATACGATGTTAACTTGATCATTCCTAATCCTTGTGTTTCTCTCGTTTCGCCCACAGGCCTACCTGGTGGTTTTGTGCTTTCCCTTATAGTTTTCTCATCTTTGTTTATGATGAGATCCGAAAACTTCTCCTCCGCCGGAACCCCGGAGGTTTGTATATGTACTACTTACCCCAAATCTGTGTCTCTAAAAGGATTTTACTGGACTTTAACTTTGGACGAAGCTAAGCTAGCGGGTCTCCCTTGCTCTCCTTAAACTTTGTTTTGAGCTGCCTATAATAATATGAGAGGTATTAAAGTAGTTGAACTCCCAGTACAAAAAGGGAATTAGAGAGTTTGCTCTGCTAATTCTGTGAAAACAGAACATAATTTAACTGTAAACTTCTCTCTGTGTCTTTCCCTCTCTTCCTCTCCAGGTTGGGTGGAGAAGGAGACATACTATTGATCGACGGAGCGTCTTTGCTCAAACCCCCTACATCTTCCACTTATTTCTCCCCCTGTCACTCCATCCCCGGCAAGACACACCTCCAGACGCCCCCGCCCCCTTAAAGACAAAAACCGCTTTGAAGCAATTTTCATCACAACTGCCCCAAAGATTAAAAACAGCAAAAGCACCTTTACAACTTTCTACATTGACCCGCCCCCTCCTCCCCCATCTCCTATGATACTCTTTGCATGTGTTCTCTCACTGCTGTGTACATAAACCAATATATCTACCAAACGGCAGCTGCATATTGTGTATGTAGATTTGAATGAGCTAAGGATACAAAGGGAGTGTCTATGCTCTGCAAAAAAGGGCCATCCAGCTCCTTCCCCCTTCCCCGTTATCCTCCCCCCCTGCTCTCTCTCCTCTCCTCGTCTTCCTCTCTACCTTCGCTCCTCTCTCTCTCTCTCTCTCTTTCTGTCTCTCCTCCCTCCTCGCCAACCCTTTGCTTGTCCTCCAATCACACAGATATAAAGATCACACAGTGAGATCCCACCGCCGACACCACTTCGACTGCCACCTCTCGCCTCCGTCTCCTGTCTGTGGAGGACCAGCGGAGTGGTCATTTCTCCCCCGTCCGTCGTTCTCGTTGCGTCCATTTTCCTTCTCTTCCTTTCTCGGCGGCCAGTGTTGTTGTTTTTTAATATGTGGGGTACCGGGGGGGGGGAATTCAATGATTTTACTTGTCTTTTTTTTTATTTCTAAAAACGAGAGGGGAGGTATGTGAGAGCTGCTTATCCTCATTTAGGCCTAACAAAGCACACCCCATGGCGTCCTGTCCCCCCCTCTCTCCCCCACTGTCTCTCACAGCCCTCCCCTCCCCTCCCCTCCTGCCCCGTTTGTCTCTGTTAGTGTGCACTGTGTGAATCATTGTCCTTGTTAATAACTATTACGGTACACCCCCCCGCCCCTCCCCAAAGTTGGTAAATACAACTCAATCTTTCTGTGTGCTCTAGGAAATCTATATAATTCTATACTGAATTTAAATGAAACAATAAAAAAAAACACATGTTGGAAAAACAGCTCGAGAGAGACATTCATGAAGAAGAACATCAACAACACTGGTGAGATAGGAAAAAGCAAGAGATATCCGTCTCTCTTTTCGTTTTCTGTTTGGTTTCAGTTATTTTTGCCGGTTTTTCAGGAAGCTACTCTAAAACTGTCAAAGCGGAGCAGGGTTTTGGTTGTGTTTTTACCAAAAGACACGAGACACCGACCAAGGCTTTCAGGGTCCTGTCACTGCAGGTGTGCTGGTATGATGTGGTGTAGTGTGCTGTGATGTGGTGGGTGGGTGGGTGGGGGCGATGAGGCCTCATGCCTGCGGTCTAATACCGGATCAGATCCTGCTCTGGCTCAGTCCAGGTCCTGCTATGACCCGGTTGGGCCCAGGCCTGTGTGTGTGTATGTGTTGGAGACCAGTGAAGGGCCAGCGGTCTCAGGCTGGGTCTATCTCAGATGGCTGCAAGAGTTGAAATTCAAGAGAAAAAAAAATACACGACTAGTAGAACATGTGTGTCAAATAAATGAAACCAACACCAATAAAACATCTAGAACATTTAATACAACCTAGACCTGTCTGCGTGTCTTTCTGTCTGCTCCTACCTGTGTGAAAGATAAACAAACTCATCCATCCATCATCTTACTCATTTTGTTCTTGAATGGTGTCACAGAGGTCTGCTGGCACCTATCTCCGGGGCATAGAGAGCAAAGGTAGAGAATACACTCTGGACAGGTTACACACACACACACACACACACACACACACACACACACACACACACACCAGTCAGTTTCACACCTACCTAGGGGTAATTTAGAGTCTCCAATGAACCTAAATATGCTTGCTTTTGACTGTGGGGAGGAAGCCCATGCACACACACACACACAAAATGTGAATCATGCAGAAAGGCACCACGAACCTTCAGAGAACCGTCCTAAACATTCACCCAACCTGTGCCCTGAAAACTCTTGGATAATAAATAGTTTTCTTTAACATAATTTCATCCTTGTCTTCTCTACACCAGCAAATATAAAGACTATAATTCCATACATTACATATATTTGACCTGAAACAAATTCCATGTAAATAGGGATATATATATATAACAATATAATTATCTAGTAATAGATAAGTATCTAGTCTTTTAATTAGATGAAACAATTCCTTATGCTTTAACCATAAATTGCTCATATGCTAATTGGAGTGTTGCTGCTCACAGCAGGTAATTAGACTGTGGAAACATGAGGATGGGATGCCACCTAGTGTTATGAATCTTTCTGCACCCCTGCCTGCGAACTGCATCATGTGAAGCTGCCATAGGAGGAAGAGCTGGCAGCGGCCCAGGATAATGCACCAAAGCGCTCTGTAAATGTGTCAGCCTGCGGGTGGGCATCACTATCAGCAGAGGGGGGTGGGGAGTGGGGGGTTGCAAAGAGACCAGTGTCCTGATATATCCCAAAACTCATCTTTTAAGAATACAGGAAATCAGGAACAACCCACGAATGACACATTTGGGAAGTAAATGTCGACTGATGATTCATAAAAGTCATCTTCTATGTTCAAAAGGTTACATTCCTGCAAATAAAGCGAGGCAGTATATCTTTTATCTTAGGGGAACAGACTGTAATTGTGCTACACCTCTGAGCCACAGGGGTCATCTATTTTAAATGAGCCTCTTATTGCCCGTGTACGTCACAAATCAAATAAATTATACACAATGTGCTGCTCCATAATGTGAGACCAGGACCAGGTGGTCTGAGGGGTCACTTTGCCTCGGCCTGTGTATATTCTGGACAATTCTCCTTTTGATTAAAGAGGAAGAAAATATTCAGGCACTGCTATCCAGAGACGAATGCATTGTCCCTCAATTATGCATACGCACACAAACACAGAAGCGCACCCACTTCCTTGTCAATCTTACTGACAAACACGCTCACGCTCTTTCCCTCTCTCTAATTTCCCCTGTGTCTCTGCAGTGAGCTCACTGCAGTGCAACTCTCCTCGCTCCCACCCCCGCCTCCCCCCCTTCGTCACCCTCCGTATAATAGAATATCGATCGCTCGCCTTTGCCGCAGTGTGTAAGCGAGTGTGTCTGCGGACGAGTGTGTGTGTGTGTGTGTGTGTGTGTCTGACTGGGGGCCCTCCAAGGTCATCGCCATGGCAACCTGAGCATGGGGTCCTCTGGCTGCGCCGTCACAGAGCACAGGTCACAGAGGTCACGTGAAAAAAGGGGGACAAGAGAGAGACCATAGGTGGTGGTGGTGGTGGTTGGGGAGGGAGGGGTAGGGGGGTGAGGGGGGGGGGGGACGAGAGGGGGTTGGTGAGTGCTGCAGTGTTTGGTGAAATGGAGGCGGAGGAGAAGAGGAGCCACGAGAGTTGGAACAGTCCTATTCCGCTGTGTATTCCAGCAGGCCGGCATAATGAGAAAACGCACGGACTAAGTACCGAGGAACACAGAGTTCACTGCGACTCCTGCCACGGACGCACAAGCACGAATCAACTTTGGAATTGGATGAGAACAACAAAGAACCCAGACTCCTTTCAGAGCTAAATAAAAAGAAAACTCCCACATCAAAACAATAAAAATAAAATTTAAGAATTCACAGACGAGTCGTGTTTACATCAGGGGTTTATTGCACGTCCCAAATGTAATTTAAATACAAAAAACACCCAAATTACATCCAAATGTAAACAAGTGGATAATGAATTTCATCAGAGAAATATAACATAGAATGACCTTTAGATCTGTATGTTGACAATAGAGTTTATAAATATGCACAGAGGGCCAGCAAAGCAGATTATCCCCATAGAAAACTCCATTACAGTACAATGTTCTAACATATAATGATTTCCGCTCACCAACCCTACACATACAACTTTTCTCTTGAATAAGCATTTTTTTCCCTGTGTGCGTGTGAGATCACCATAAGAGATTTATTTTAAAGCTTTAAATTGCACTTTTTTTCCTTGTAGAAAATAAATCATTCCTAGCACTGGAAATGTTAACATTGTGCAGGTTATCTTAACATGAGAGAGGCTGATTTAGATCCGGAAGCCATTTATGAAGTTATCTGCAGCACAGATTACAGTACAGATAAAGAGATGAACACGTGGAGAGATATGTCTATGCTGCACGGAGCCTGAGGCTGCTAGACAAAAAAAACATAGGCATACAAGATATGAAATATGTAGAGAAAGGCGTTGATGTGCTCAAATACCCATTGACAGGAAATGATTTGTACATTTGGCATGTTGTGCGTGACAATGAGCTGAAGACAAGGCAACGCATTGTGTAACTAGGGACAGGTGTAGAGCAAGACGAGGTGCATTCTTGGTACACTGGAACAGGAAATTCAGGAAGCAGATATAGCGCAGGACCGGACTGGAAGCAGGTTTTCTTCGAACCCCTCCGGGCGAATATTATTACGGGGTCAAAGTGATGACTGGTCGTCGGGCAGCGCATGCTGAGAGTTCAGCCTGCTCCTCACACAGGCTCCATGAGGAGCTCGTCCAAGTCGGACGCGTCCAGCTCGCGGAACGCAGCGTGAGACCCAATCACAAACAGCGTCGCTCCTGAGGAGAGACGTGACGAGCGGAGGGGGTGAGTGTGAAGGGAAAAACAACGAGGAAAAGAGGGTTTTACTGCACGGAGAGCGTCTGTGAGCATCTACGGATCACATCTGCATCACTGGGCTGCACATCTGACACATTCACCGAGTTCAACTGAATAGTCCATCAGTACTATGAAAACGAGTTAGAGCATTGCAGCCATTTTGAATCATTCTGCTTGTAAAATTATGGTGGATGGAAAAGCAAAACAAAAAACAAATGACTAGGTTTCACTTACCCAGAACCCAAAACACTGCAGCGCCGGCTCCAGCCAACCAGAACACAGGGAGAGAAACGGCTCCAGCCAGACTCATCTGGTGAGGGACGGTCAGCTCCTTGCCTGGGTGACAGCAAAGGGACAGATTTAACAAACAACGTGGAGGATGAGGGAGATTCACAGGGCCTCTTGAAGGTCTGGGTCCTCCATCCGTTCATTATCTACAAACGCATCATTCACTTCACACACACACACACCTCATGTGGCTCCAGGTCTGGTTCATTTCACCATTAATCAACATACTTCATATTCGCATACTATATGTAGATTTAGATAAATGTGTTCACAGAGATGTAACATGAAGTTTCTCTTAACAACACATATATGTAATATATGTATGTATACACACAATAGTAAAATACTCACCGAGGATTGTCAGCTTGGACTCCATGGATTTGAGGTGAATTATGTAGAAGGCACCAACAAATACAGCCAAGGCTATCAGGAGCATGGGAGAGCTGATACTGTAGAACAACAGTAAAATCATTTCTTTTAAATCAAATCTTCACTGATGATGCTGTACCTTTTCAGTCAAATCTCATGAAATATCTTGTTTAATTACAGTCGACAATCTTTGTTGTCCTTACATGCAGTAGAGGATGAGCCCCAGGAAGATGAAGGTGTAGTTGCTGTTGTAGATTTCCACATTTTTCACAACCCTCTGACACATCTCCCCAAAGTTGCGCGGCTTTGAAAACTTGCGCTGGTCCACAAAGCCGGCCCAGGGTCGAATGGACAGTCTGCGCTTGTCGAGCCACTCTTTAGCCATACTGGGTGAGAAGCCTTTAGGGAACCCGAATCTACAAAATAAGACAAGACAAGTACAAGTGAAGTACAAAGACATCTTAATTACTTCCTGTGACTGTTGATATCTATTCAGTATCTAGACTATCAGCTAAAATCTAAAACTATTTTATACAATCTGTCTGCATCAAATTCATAAACTGTAACAAGCACTGTGTACCAGTACGTTTCCAGAAGAGAGGGAAAATGAGCAAGATAACATTACAGGTCCTCTTAATAGTAACACCTGAACAGGGACTATAAAGGCTCTTACTTTGCCATGATTCCAGCTCCACCTGTGCCTGTCGGGTGAGCGTCCTCTGCGTTGAACAACTCTCCAGCCTTGCTGTCCATGTCTACAAGGCAGTTCTCTCCTGTCGGAGCTCCAGATGGCATCTACACTCTGTCTGCTGCACAACAACAGAGGAACATCAGAACATCAGAACTGGTACGATTGGATTTATAAACAGCGCTTCTTTTATTAGCTGATCGTTAAGTAACAAAGAAGACCCAGAGAAATGCTATAGCTACACCCCACCCAACGGTTAGTTCAAGTATGTCTTGACAGAAATATTAATAAAATAAATGATGATTATGAGCTGTTACAAAACTGTGCCGCCACATTAAGATAAACAGACAGGCAGCCAGACAGTATAAACTGTGGTAAGGATACAAAAACATAGACAAAACTGCTATCTATGTGCAAAGGAGGCAGCAGTTGACTTAGATGAGTTCTCCAAACAGTGATTAGGTAAATAAAAGCTGATTTTTTTAGTTGTGCTGAATGTATGGCATTAAGATTAACCGTGTTTATGGTAGCTACAGTAGCTACTTAATAACACGCCTACTTCACAAGGAAAGTAAAAATGGTTCGATAATTCCACAGTACATCCGCAGGGTTATGTTTAAAGACGAGCTGGGAGAGGTTTGTACGGAGAGGGAGGCGAGTCATGGAAACTCTGAGTCTGCGTAGGGCTCGGCCACTGCCACATCACTGAACAGGATGTTCAACCTCACTTCAGGGCAAATCCGTGCAATATTGTTTCGAGCCCCGCTTAAGAGCCGGTAAATAAAATCAGTGGATGTGTACATTTAAGTGAGAACAATGTGTCACCGCGACCACTTGTTAAAAAAGATTTTCGACGCTAACGTTAGCTCGGTGCTAACGATGCCCAGCCTAAGTCCAGATAGACAGACAGAGAGGGAGATGACATCACGTTACTCTACCTTTGTTGATATTTCAAACCAAAATGTTCAGTGGGTTCATTAAAATGACTTACAGCAGAAGTTGAACGGGACTGGCTCGGACCTTTTGTTGCTCTGCTGTCCCACGGATGTGATGTTTGATGTTTTTCAACTTCCTGCTGTCCAAGAACAAAACAGCGCCTCTCCTCGGTCAGAGCGGGTACTGCAACTGCTTCTAGGACGTGTATTGTTGAATACATTTAACTCTGTTGCACGTTAAATATATAGAACTGTTACACGTTATATACATATCCTAATATTAATTTACCACATTTTTTACGAAATGTTCCATAGAGATCTATCTGTCTATCTATCTATCTATCTATCTATCTATCTATCTATCTATCTATCTATCTATCTATCTATCTATCTATCTATCTATCTATCTATCTATCTATCTATCTATCTATCTGTCTGTCTGTCTGTCTGTCTGTCTGTCTGTCTATCTATCTATCTATCTATCTATCTATCTATCTATCTATCTATCTATCTATATATCTATCTATCTACACATACACACACACACTCATTCGTTGTGCATATATATTATCTACAGTAATAAACTGCATCATGTTTTAATCTCCCAATATTGATGGTAGTGAGAAGAACATGATAGCTACCTGAGGGGAGCCAGTATTTTATCTTATTTATTCCTTTGGCTTGCAATTACGGAGAACAAACGAAATTGTCCCAGATTTTTTTTCTTTTTGTTTCTTTTTTTCTTCTTCTTTGATCTGTTTTTAAATGAAAGGAATAGACCAAATTTAATCCAGTTTTTTTCTTTTTCATGATTTACAGTTGAGATTGTAGTCTCTTGAGGATCAGCTGTGTTGTTGTTTTGAAATGTGTGGAGGAGAAACGTGACCTGACGTCATCGAGCAGGCGGAGGGCTGTGATTGGTCAGTTCCTCCATATCTTGTAGCTGTCAGTAACACTGCGCTATGGGAGTTGTCGGTGGACTCACACGCTAATGACAAGGTAAGCGAGTTGCTGGGTGCACAAAATGCCTGCTTATTTGCGTAAAACTCGACGTGTGTAAACTCGTTTGTTTTCTCCCTCAAATCCTTCCAGGACTCGCTTGAAGAGAGGCCCGCGTGCCTCTTACATCCTCTAACAGCTCTCCTCCGCCTGATACCTGTTATCGAAAATGCACAAGTGTCTGTCCACCATGAGCGCAACATCTGCAATCCGTGTTATTGTACTCCGTTTTGTGCATTGGAGCCTAAACTGAATGTTGTCACCATCGCCAAAGTGTTTGAAGTGCAGCGGCAGTCGCTTGTCCAGTGTTGTTATGCTTTTTTTCTGTGTGGCCACGCAGGAACGTGATTACGTAAGCGTACGTGCCCCACTGATTGCCGCTGAGCGTTCGAGGAGCGCCAGGTATCTTTAAGTTTTCGTGGACGAGGACGCCGAGCAAACAGGTCCACGGTGGACACGGTGCTCTGTATGTTTGAGGACGGCGTCGGGCTAGCTCCGGGCAAAGGTAGGACCGCTGGGCTCGCTGTTAAACGAGGCTTTTTACACGTCGCGTGTAAAACGTCCCGGTAACGTCACCCCCAGCCGGTGAGCTCTCACCTGTACGCAGCTGACGGGCTTTTCCTGAGAGGTAGCGTGTTCAGGGACGCTGTCTCTCCACTCTCTGCCGGTGTAAAACTTGCGTTAAAGCAAAGTTTTTTCCATAATTGTGGTTGCAGCACTTGAATAGAACCGCGTGCTGTTTGGAGGATTATGAGAATACATGCGGAATACATGAATATGATAATATGTGGAGGCATAGCAGTACTTTTCTCATATTACTGATAGATACTCAGGCACAAGTCTTTAGGCTGATTCCTCCTGGTCTTTCCATCTTTCCTTGATTCAGACAACCTTAGAGATTGTGGGAGTTATCCAAAGTATTAAGAATATGTTAATTCATTGAATAATCTAACCAATTATGCCTTAAATGACATTGTCGAGCACATATTTTGTAATCTACAGTGGAATATGTTTTAAAAGTAATGTGTCTTGTTTTGTTTTCTGTATGATTTATTCTGTTATCTCTCCACAGGTGGGAAGGTGGAGTGGTTGTTGGCCGACCCATGGCTGTGGTGCATCACCCCGGGTACCCCCTCAGGGACTCTTGTCCCTGGGTGGAGACGGATTGCCTAAACTACTACGGGATGTTGTCCCTCCACGAAGTCTTTGAAGTGGTCGGCTCTCAGCTGACGGAGACCGACATCCACGTGTTGTCATTCCTTGTGAATGAGACGTGCAGGGCGCCACACCCCTCTGACCTGGCCGAGCCCGATGACAAGGCTGATTCAGAGGACTGGGCCGTGGCGCCCAACCCTCGGCTGCTGAGAGCCAGGGAGAGGCTGAAGCCCTGCAGGTCCCAGGGTCTCTTCGGGCCCATGCGTCACGCCTCCAATGGCCTCGAGCTGCTGTTGGAGCTGGAGAAGCGAGGATACCTCAGCGATGGCAACCTGGAGCCGCTGCTGCAGCTGCTGAGGGTTCTCACTCGCCATGACCTGCTGCATTTGGTGTCCCGCAAGAAAAGGCGGACGGGTGAGAACGAGTCGCAGGGTTTTCATAGACTCTTTTACTTTTGAGATTCAGGTTGATTGTGAGTGCTTTGCTCTTCTCCATCTTCAAGAGGTTCTTGGAAGTTCCTCAAGAAGTACTCTTCATATCAGAGAGCTTCTCGTCTCTTAACTGTAACCTGCCTTACTCTCTCCTTTTTTCCCCTCACGCTTTTACTAATGCCGTCTCCTCTTTACCAGTGCTTCAACTCTACACTTGTACTCGGGCTTCCACTTCTGTACTCTCATCCGGCGGTACTCTGAAGAATGTAGAGCAGGATTTATCGTTGCGCTAGATTTCCGATGAAAGCGTGTGATCTCGTGCTCGCATTGCATTCATGTTTGACAAGCAGCTTGGTGATAATCAACCTGTTTTTATGCTTTCCAGTATCTCCAGAGAGAACTGGGAGCTGTGATGGGCATTGGAAACGGTCGGTTACACAGCAACTGAAAACCTGTGAGTGAAGCCGAATTGTATTTAGCCAACGTAAATGAACCTTTTATTCCCATCAGAGTTTAGCGCTTTTAACGGTGTTTGTCACATTTACATTACACTCACTACTAACACTTGCCTGGTTTCCCCAGCACCGTCCTCACCATTGCTTTTGTGCTCCCCCAGCTTTGTCTGGTCAGAGGAGGAAGAAGAGGGGACACGGCTGGTCTCGCAGGTCAAAGAGAAGAAGCACACAAAACCAGTCAGTGCCTCCACCACAACAACCACAGTATCAACCGTTCTACAGTAAGTACATCATTTACCTTCCTCACTCTTTCTTTTCCATTTCTGGCTCCCGTCTTCAACCTCTCCCATTTTCTTCTGCATCTCCATTTTCTTGTTTTTTTTCATAAACAGCATAAGCTCCAATTTTCTTCTCAATCTATTTACCTTCTCCGGCATCACCTCATTTCCTATTTTTCCTCCTTAATTCTGATGTTGTTTGTCTGGGCTGAACCTGAGCTTGGTTAAGGAGTTTACAGTCGAAACCTGACTCAATTTCCTTTTTTAAACCACCACCTGGAAAAAAAATTGAAGCACAGAATCATCTACATTACAAAGAGACATCGCTGTGAATGTGTACGGATCTATGCGAGCTCCAGTGCAGATGTGTAATCTTAAATCAACAGGTTTCATGAAAATAGGACCAAACCGTGCCACAAACCAATCCATTAGGCTGTAAAGTAAAGGAGCAAAACTTATTAACCTCATTCTTATTGATCACTGTTGCCCATTGAATCGTCTCATCTGGACACACAGTAGTTTGTATAAGCGATACAACAGCCTGATCATGTTTTCCATAAAGGGAAACTCGTTACAAATCCAGTCTTCACATCCAGTATACACACCCAGTCCTGGGTGTCAGAATTGACTCATCCATGTATTGTCTTACCCGCTTTGTTACGGAGATCTGCTGGAACCTATATCCAAGGTGAAAGCAGGGAACACGTCATTCACTCTCTCGTTTGATAATGCAGAGCCTCCAATCAACCTAAACATGCACAGATCAGGATTTGGGGACCATCCAAAACGAGATAGTGCTTAATTTGTCTCACTCTGGGAATAGCATGGGTTTACATCTTTAACCCCAGTGACAACAAAAGGCTGAACACCCCCACAATGCTTTTCGACATGGGGCTAGTACTGCTCCAGGCGGTGGGACGTTGCAGCACGTGTACGGTTAAACAACTTACATGTACAAGTCTTTTGGTGCCTCAAGCCAAAGAGATTTCAAAAATCCAAAGGCTCTGACTGATTTACAACTTCAGCAAGAAACACAATTGATTGTTGGACTATTGGACTCAGAAATGCTTGCACGTCTCTCTTTTTGACTGACACTTCCTTCATTACTCAGCTGTTCCACGCCCTATTTTCATCGTGGGGCTGACATTACGTTTCGCCTCCTTTAACTGTCTGATCTGAACACGCCAACATCAGGCAGATGTTTTTTTGTTTTTTTTGTCGCCCCTATCCGTTCCTCCATCTACGCTCATCTCTTCTCGCCTCATCTCACCTTGAACTGTCTGCTGCCGCCGCTGAGGAAGATGAGGGCACGCGGCTGCCGGGTCGCCTCCTTTTTCTCCCCTAAACCTGAAAGAAGGTCGTCCGGTCATCGCCCGACGCACGCCCTTGTTCTGCTTTTATCATCGAGCCTGTCTTTAAAAGTTGTCGCCCGTCGTGTTTGTGTTTCTTCCCCAACCAAGAAATATCTCCTGTAGTACCTGCTTGAAGCGATCTAACTCCACTGAACAGCTGCGCTCTGTAATCCATTATCAATCTCCCGCTCCACGTTGCCACTGTTGCCTGACTGTGAATCAATCAACGCTGCTTTCTAGTTTCAGCGCAGTGAGATCCTAGCAACCTCGGCATTAGTGCCGTTATCTGCCAGTCATGGAAACATTGCCTCCCGTGCCATTTGGGGTAGGATACGTTGATTCTGGCTGGATTAAAACAACAACAACAACCAAAAAAACCAAAGCTCATCCAGGAATGGAGACGGCCCTCCCTAGCTGTCCAGGATGAGTAATGTGCCTGTGTGACTCTCCAACATGCTGCTGTCTTGACTCCACATTTGATCCCACCAGGTTGACTCAGGATTGTGACTCACATGCAGTAACCTAAGAACACTGTTGGATCGTGGAGACAGAAGGGGGAGACTGAGGAGCAAAATGAAAAAAAAAAAGTCTGTCACTCCGCTCTGTCCGCGCACACACACACACACACAATGCAGTGTGTGTGATGGACTCGGTCATGTGCTCTGGGCCGAAGCCTAAGGTAAAAGAGGCTCTCTCTCTCTCTCTCTCTGTCTCTCTCTGTCTCTCTCTCTCCCTAGATCCAGTAGGGGCCTGGTGCAGCCCCTTTGCTCTGTATTCGATTGTGTGTATCATAATGTGAGCCGTCCCCGTACCCTCTCTCAGGAAACGTGATTTGCTCTCCAAAAAATCACCCTGTAATGTCCTCTAGTGTTGTGCGCCGTGGCTGAGAAAATGTGCTATCTGAGATTCTTCTATTTCTGACGAGGGTGGTTGGTGTCAGTGTTTCACAGAGCAGAGTCCTCAGCAGTAAGCCAGAAATATTTCCAGGAAGACGCTCTGCTGATGTTTAAGGAAACAGAGCCAAACCAAAGGAACAGAAATCCGTTCAGAGCCATAAAAATGGATAATGGCTGGTTATATCCTGTGCATATTTAACCTTGACACATTTTCTCAAACATGGCCGACATACTTCCTCCTTTTCCATGTAGACGCTGATACATTTCCATCATCTTACCCGCATATAGGCATAGACGGGTCGCTAGTCCATCCCAGGGCACTGGCACCTAAGACTCTCCAACTCATTTGCCCTGATGCCGAACTGAAGGAGAAAACACACCTTAGATATAACTAACATAATAATAATCATCTAGTTAAATGGATTCCAAGAACTTAAACTGCACTGACCTGAGGTCAGATTGTGAAAGTTGCGGCACAACATTTAAATATTATTGAAAGAAATGTGCTTGAGGCATTTACAATGAAAACCAGGAGGAAAAAAAAACATCCCACAGTCACTTGCTGACATGTTTTCTGTCCCGTCTACATGTGGCTGTGGTTGCAGTTTGCTTCATGGGAAGCATCAGATTTTAATGAAGGAACACTGCATAGAGAGGAGAAGAGTGAAACGTCAGTAAAGAGCAGAAATACGTTGGGCATGTTTGTGGAGGTCCCGTATGCAAATCTTTCGTTTATTTAGAGTTTTACAAGTGCTGGTAAACATCGGTGTCAAGAGTCAGTCATCTGGAGAAGCTGGATTCTCCTCCATATTATCTCAGACCAGCTGTGGGCTTGGATTCCACACAATCTAAAATGGCTGCCAAAAGACGAGTGTTTTTCCTTTTTTTCGCCCTCAAAAAAAAGGAAAAAAAATGCCAGCGTAACCTTTACTGGAGCAGCACCGGTGCTCAGCTGAAGGAAGCTGCGGCTGTATCTTATCTCAGTGTCCCGGTTGGGCCGGGGTTGTGCGTTTGTCAAGAGGGAGCAGAGATAGATAGGGGCGGCTCGGCCCCATCGCCGGCCCCCACAGCCTCCACACACACACACACACACACACACACACACACACACACACACACACACACACACACACACACACACACACACACACACACACACACACACACACACACACACACACACACACACCTCAAACACTCCTCCTTGTCATGATTCATCTCTCAGATCGTTCCCGCTCAAGTGTCTCAATTACATTGTGACAGTGACCACTGCGGTTGCGGGCGCCCATAAGGTGCTAGTGCCCCTCAGCTCAGCCATGGTGTGGTCCCACAGTATGAAGATGGGTGGGTGGGTGGGTGGTGGTGGTGGGGGTGCTAACTGGTTTAATGGCGTGTTGAGTTGTCGAAGGTGAAGGCCAGTCCCAAGCATCCCGCTAAGACACCAGCAACACAGTAGGTGTAGGTTAAAGATGAGTGCTGAGCCTGCTTGATGAAACCAAGTCGACAGATATCCAACCAATCTCTCTCTCTCTCTCTCTCTCTCTCTGTCTCTCTCTCTCTCTCTCTCTCCTTTCTCTGTGTTCGCAGTTCTTAACAGACCAACCTGTGTGTCAGGAAAACAGTGTCCGCACACACAGTGAGAGGCAGAGAACGAACTCTGAATGCTCACTAACTATGCAGAGCAGAAACGGGGAGTGGTATTTTTTTTGGGTGCGAGGGGACGAGCGAGGACGGTCTGGCCGTCTCTCTCGCCGCTCCCCTAACTCTCCCCTCTCTCTTGGTCAGTCATTCAGGAGAAAAACGGATCGATAAAGAGTTGAAGCTCTCCGTGCCAAGTGACTCCTCGTAAATGGGTACTTTTTTTTTCTTTTTTTTTTTTCTTGCTTCCGTGCTCGGGCGGGAGATGGAGGAGGCCCGAGCGGGCTCAGTGTTTAAAGTGAGAAAATGAAAGCTGTGCTTCCTAATGTTCTGTCTAAGTGGATGTCTCTGTGTCTGATGAAGCGTGAAGTGCTCTGTAACCCTAACAAAATGACTATCATTGTGTTCCTGTGGTTTTAAATGGCCTTCTCCTCAGCGGCCCTATCTCCACCTCCATCCCTGCTCAGTATGAAATGGGCAAGGCAGAAATGGAGGCCATCCATAAACAGCGTAATAGCATGAAGGGCAGGTGTTTATCATAGTCCCGGCCCTCACACAGTGCGCTGAACTAAAAGCTCAAACTCTAAGCGACACTTAATATTTCACCCGGCCCACGCTGAATATTTTATAGACGCAGTTTTCCATTTTTGTGATAAATCAGAATGCCAAAACGTGGAAGCACATGCCACCACCGTATGGATATCATAAAATGAAATGTTTTCAGTCCACCCCCCCACCCCTCCCCCCGGGGGGGCCTTTTTGTTGTTGTTTATGTTTTATCGTTTTGCAACGTTTAATGGCAGTGGCGTCATTCTGGACACAGATGAACAGATAAAGTGGGAACAGATCTCCACAGATTCATAGGCTACCGCACGGAAAGACAAATCTGTCCCAGTCTGCAGAGCGGGATGCCTCGACATATCGCTGCGTTTCAATTTGCCACCTCAAACAGTTCGACAGGCCCACGCTGCTGGGGCTGCCATACTTTCCAGTGGAGGTGATTATTTTTCACTCCGCGATTGTCTCATGCTAAAAATACAGAGTAGAGGATGAAATAAAGTTCTGGCCTTTCCAGAACGAAAACACAAAAAAAAGCTCATAATTCAAATGCAAACATCACTGACGTTAGCATAACAGATTAGCATACGTTTTCATACTTGTTTGCACCATGCTGAGGGAACCTGGTTGATATTTTTAATGGAGAGGGTAGAAATCATCTGTTTCCCACTTTTTAACCTTAATGTGGGTCTGCTGGAGTCCACACACACACACACACACACACACACATACACACACTTTCATAGAAGCAATTTATAGTCTCCAGTTCAACTAAATGTACATGTTTCAGGGCTGATTGAGCAAGAGGAAGCCCACCCAGACATGGGGGGAACATGCAGACTACACAGAGACAGAGAGAGAGAGAGGCCAGGATTTGACCTGGTGACCCTCTGGCTCTACCAAACCATGTCACACCTCTTGTAAATCAATGTTGCAAAACGATAAAACGCGTATCAGGACGAGGTAATTCATGGTATCGGCTTGTGTTTTCCTCCTCTCTCCGAGGACAGGTCAGGGTCATTTTTCTTAAAACATGATGTGTTAAAACCTGTACAGTATATTGTCAGTGGATTGATCTGAAGCATCGTTATTGTCTATGACTAAAATCATCCATTTTTGACATTGTGCCTTAGAGGTTATAACACTCTGTCACACCACAGTCAGATGCCTTCTACTTGTGCCTTCAAGAAGAAAACCAAGAGTAAAAAAGGATGATCTCGTCTCGTCTTGTGAGTTGGCCGCTAGATCCGATCTTCTTTCCCACCCTGCATATTTAAGCATATCTTAAACCCTATCGATTAAGTGTCTCCTTTGATCCAGCCCTCTGTTTTTATAGTAATCTAATTACAGCCTAATGAAGCATGAATGCGAAAGCCAGTGTTTGGTTATTGCTCTCTGACAAATGTTAAGACATGCAAAATCAATGCCTTAATTCAACATTTGCATTTCTAATGTTGGCATTTTCCAAACTTTACCCCTCTCGAGTCTTGGGCCATTCCCAAAAGCCCCCCCCCCACCCTCCACACCCCCGCTCCCAATCAAAATATGAATGGAAAGAAGGGTAAGCGTGACTCCTGAGGCGAAACATTTTCCACTGCTATATGACTCTTCATGTGTGTCAAAGTCACGTCCTTGGTGCTCTCTTGTAATGACTCCGTGCCTAAACCAAGACTCCGGTCCTTGTCCTTCCACAACTCTGAGTCTGAGCGATGTGAAGGCCTATTTTAACAGATTACTATCCACGTGCTCGTGATGCCTCCAAAAATACAATTCAACCTTGCCTTGTAAAATTTCAAGCTATCAGTGCATCTCGTAAATATTTGACCGCACGACTTCCATTGAAAAAGGAAAAGTTTGACGGAGAGCAGCAAAGAGGTTCAGACTTCTCGGAGAAATGTTCACATCTCACACTTGCTCACAATGAGTCGCTGATGATGGTTTTTCTGAGGAAATGGATGTCATCGACGCTGAACGCTGTCTGCTTCTGCCTAAGAGGCTCCGATGGGGGAGGAGTGGGTTCTTATTGCAGAAAAAAAGTCATCAGCCATCCGCTGGTTTCCACTCGAAGCTCTGGAACAATGGCATGGGGGACGATCTGAGCCGTGCTCTTGCTCAGTACAGTATGTATCCTCTGTCTCTTTCTCGCTGTACTGTTGCATGACCGCCAAGCCTGTTCCTTGCAGAGCCCCGGCAGCTCCACTCTTAAACATGTCGATCTGAATGAATCTGGTGGGCCTTTTCTGTTTATTTTTGTGGCCACTTGGCTGGAAACAACAAAGCCTCCCCAAAGCCCGACGCTTCTAAATTGCTTTTCATATCCGCCACCTTTTGATATTTGTTGCTTTCTTAAAATGATCATTTTGCCCCCCCAAAAAACAAGCTATGCTGCTTTTTGAGTTGCAGAGTTTTGCAGACGTCTTTCCTCTTACTTTTGTCTAAAGCAGCGGGAGGGGTTGCAGTAGTGTCCCACTCAGAAATGCACACAGACGGGGTTGTTTTTGCTCCAGCACGCCACGCAATTAACAGCCTGCGCTGCCCTGCTGCAAGTATTCCTTATCAGTCCGCCTCTTGGGTCGTTTTCTTCTTCATTCCGGGAAAGCTTTTGTGCCCTTGAGCTTTTTTTTTTTTTTTTTGTAAACCCCCTGCTTAATACAACACACTAGTGTAGATGGTTTAAATAATTTTGCTCTGTCTTTTGTTTTGATTTCCGACCCCTCCCTTTCTGTCTGTTTTGTGGGCTCCTCCGATTTGACTGTTTTCTGTTTTTGTTTGTTTTCTTTTAACCTGAACCTTCCTCACCCTTTGCTCTCTTTCTCTCCCTTTTCTCACTCCTTTCATTGTTCACTCTCTTCCCTCCTGCTACTATTATTCCACCCCCCACCCCCCTCCATGGCCTTCCTTCTCTCTCTCTCTCCCTCTCTCTCTCTCTCTCTCTCTCTCTCTCTCTCTCTCTCTCTCTCTCTCTCTCTCCTCTGTCATCAGATATCCGGCTGACCGTCCGGGTGGACTACCTGGAGCACGAGGCCACGCTCCGCGGCAGCGTCTCCTCGGACAAGCAGGAGCCGCTGGAGCGCCAGTTCGACCTCTTCAGCCGGGCCACCTCCGTGCTCCGCTCCCGAGACCTGGGCTGCATCATCTGCAACATCAAGTTCACGGAGCGGGACAGCCTGGAGGCCTTCTGGAGGGACTACCTGGAGGGAGACCTGCTGGAGGCCCTGAAGGCGGTCTTCATCACCAACTCCCTGAGGATGGCGGCGGGCGACGAGGACGTGTGCCTGCTGATCAGCGTCGACCAGGACGACTACGAGGAGGGCAGACGTCTGCTGAGGCCGGCCGACGGAGGCAAGCTCGGCCCCCAGCCGCCCGCTTACAGGAGAGGCTCGGAGATGACCCTGGCTTGAAGACCTGAAGACCGGGACGGGGTTGCAGTCTGTCAACTCGGAGTCTCAGTCCGTTAATGAAGGCTTGTAATGGCGACTGAGAGTTGTGGCCACAGTTTGATCCAACGTTGTCTGATCGGCGATGATTCCGGTGCATGTAGGAGCCACTAGATGGCAGCACTTACCATGTCTTTGCATTCCTGATGGGGTGGGAGGGCTGTGTGTCTGTTAGTTGAGACGTTACCGTTCTTTATGAAAGACGACTGAATAATAAGGGATAATTGTGCTCTTTCTTTGGATTCGTGCGCAGCTACATCGTTCTGATAAAAACCAGGAGGCCCCAGGATGTTTTTGTACAGTCTCAGTGAGGTGAACCTGTGTTAAGTCCTACGTGACACTATGAGTCTGGCCTTCAATGAAATGATAGAAAATACTGAAAAAAAACCTCAAAGTGTTGATACCCTGGGCATTCTTATTCTTAAAGGTTTTAGTTTGCTGAGGTGTTGGACTTTTTTTGAGGGTAACACTACCAGGCACATCCTTATTACAACTAATTTAAAGGGCAAAGCAAAAGTCTTTAAAGTAAGGTGGGCACAGATGGGGTAAAAAAAAAAAAAAAAATGGAGCCATCTCGCTGCAGATTGACCTTTTGTGTTAAACTTTTGGGATCCTAGTCCACCCATACACAGCACAGATAACAAACACCGGGATTCTCAGCCTTGTGCATCACGATAACCCGACTTGTGATTGCCGTGGTCAGTGGATACGACAGTTGCCAGTAGATGACAGCGGTGATTAGGCCCAGGCCTCAGCAGACCATGGAAGATTCATCATCCCAGGCTTGTCAACAGCCAACCCGGATAATGCAAGCGTGGCTTGTGTCCGGGCTTCCAGCTAGGCCTCGGCAAGTGCTTCTCTCAGCAAGTAAAGCACAGGACAGTGCGTTGGTCAATAGAAGTGATGTTGGGGGAGATCAAAATCAAAAGTGCACATCCCAGCTCCACTCAGCCCTGCTATGTTGGCCCGGTAGAGTGGCTCACGGACAGCTGTCTACCCACCCTGCTGGAACTAATGCCTGGACTTCGCTCATAGAGGACGATCAATAAGGCCCCTCCTCTAAGTCCCTTCATACAGGCACGACTTAAGCAGCCAGGCTGGCCGCTGTCTGAAGTGCCGGGGCTCCGCAGGGCCGAGCAAAGAGACACCGAGACAATGGACGTATTTTCAGGTTTACTTTTCTTTGTCTTTGGGGAATGAATTCATCCCTAGGATGGGGGGGAATAAATAAACACGCACATTCAGGGTCATATTTTGTCAAAAGAGATTTTGTTACGTGTCACTTTTCTTTTTTTGCGTACACCTTATGTGTTGAATAAAAGTGATAAGTCATGTTTGTCGGCGTCTAGTCATTTCGGGCTCAGTGTTTTTGAGTTTTTCAAAAAAAATGAGGAAGCAACCTTGGACGAGCTCGGCCGGTAGGGATAACTCATAAAGCAGGGCAGTAGATGTGTTTTTGCATGAAATAAAATGCAATTTATTCAAACAAATAAGACAACGGATAACAGCTCTCATTCTGGTTTGAAATCAATCAATAAGCATTTATTTAATAACTTTATTCAACTAAATTGGCCTCACAAGCATCCTGTGACAGAAACCTCAACACAAGTACATATATTCTGATCAATATTGATTTATTTTGCTAATATGAAAGATTTGGGGAAAAGCAATCATGCTTGCATCTTTGAAACGTCCCAGGCAGGATAAGAACTGGTAAACATCAATTTATTGACCAGCTCTTGCAGACCTAAACTGCCAGTTAAACCCAGTAAATCAGACATTATTAACGTCGTGTTCATGGTGCATGTGGGTTGTTTCCAAGTTTTGAGTGTCACCATTTCACAAACCTGAAACTCAAACCTCTGGAACCACTTTTCATCCATTCGAAATCTCCTCGTCTTATCCTGAATCTCCGTCTCGCACTTTTGTTACATTTCTTGTTTTTGTTATTTCTCTCACTTTCCTGAATTGTCTTTTTCTTTTTTCTTTGCTCCTTTTTTTTGCTTCCCGGTCCTACACCCACCCTCCATACCGGTATTAGTGGGAGTGTGCCCTCTCCCTGCCCTCCAATGGTCTGAGGAGCTCCATCGAATGCGGGTCACCGTGGATCAGATCCTTAATTATTTCTCCTTGCTCTAAGCTGTCGGCACGATGAAACCCTGAGAACGCTGTGTGCCTCAAACATCTCACCGCGCTGCACGTTTTCTTCTTTTAACCGTTCGGTGGCTCGAAGGCCCCGGGACTACGGTGGAAGAAATCAGAACTGATTTACAAAAATTACCCCTACGTCACGTTTCTAAAGACACGCTTTGTAGACAAAATCAAAGAATTTACCTAAGATTGCATACCATCTCACACATGCAGTACTGTTTGTTTGTACCAGACATTTGGGCTGTTTCACACTAGTAATTTGTGAGTCCCTCAGTCCAAAACATGCATGTTTAGGATAATTGGAGACTGTGGATTGCCCAGAAATGGGCTCCAGCAGACCCTCTTGGGGGGGTCGGCTGCAGATTTGATATTGTCCTATTGTGTGTCAATACTTCCATGCCTTTTGGTTAGACTTTTACGATGATTTTATACTACTCAGTCAGTACTCTTACAGCTATCATGAAGATGGCGAACAGCTCAGGACAAATGGAAGTCAAACAAATGAGGCAATTTACCCCTTGGTGAAATGTGATATAAAGATAGGCTGATTCATTATGCATGTGATGATTCTTCATGAAAGTGAGTGAGGCCTTTGACTTTATCACTCGGCCTCCTCGGACATAATTAAGCCCTCTGATGTAGACCAACAAATGAATAAATAATGTAAATGTCGGCTAAAGGGCACTCAAAGCAAGTGCTGTACTGACACTGCAACCCTGGGCTTTAGGAGAGCTGGGATCCTGGTAGAGTGTAGCGATCTGAAGAATTAGAGATTTTACAGTCTGTTAAAGACCCAAAGAAAAGCTCCATTGGGAGATTTTTTTTTATATGGATTTTAAGAGTCCTTCTGCCTTCATCGTTAGTGATTTGCATTGAGCCTGTTCACTTAAAAACCGACAGGAGCAAGGGACAACGTTGCCTGAGGCGTCCATCCATCAATCCGTCCATTATCTCACCCACTTTGCACCTTAATGGCGTCTGCTGGTGCCTGTCTCCAGAGCATGGGGTGAAGGCTTTGAATACACTCTGGACAGGTTGCTCATCCAATTTGCTAATTCCAAGTAGCCGGTTTCCAATTAGCCTAATTGGACTGTGGGAGGGAACTGGGAGTAGCGAGAGAAGATCCACACAGACACTGGGAGAGCATTGAAAATCCACACAGAAAGGTCTGACCAGGATTCAAACCGGGGACCTTATCTCTACTATACTAACTATTAAACTGTGTTGACCTTCTTGCAAACCAATGTTGCATAACAGTAAAAAGACCCTTAGCATTTTACTTGGCCTAAGTAACGTTTTTTTGTAATAGGCACATTTTAAACCAAATAATACATATATTTCATTTATTTTTTATTTTGGTGACTTGAACTCATAATGACATAATGTTGTGTTCTTGTGTTATGTTAGGATCATCTCTGACATTGTGGAGACTTAGTTGATGCATCTATATATTAAAAAAAAAGATGCAGGAACTTCTCACTGTCTTTATGGCTTTTTACTGCTGAAAAGGACAAAAACACAGATGAACAAGACATTAAACAACCCTGCTTCTTCTCTTATCTTCTCTGTCTATCTCTATATTCTATATAGATTCTATCAATCTCAGAATTCTGTTCTAAACTGACGTTTCCAACTGACGCTTCCAACTGACGCTTTTGATTGACACGTTCTCTCCTCCAACTGCCTGAATCTCCACATACCAGTCTAGATCTTTGTTTTTTGTTTTATTGGTGTGTTGTTTTGTTTTATTTGGTTTGTGAACTCTTCAGGGTCCGTTCTTGCTTCCTTTGTTTGTAATATTTAGTATAATAGTTATCACCTGATGTCACACGTTAGCTGAGAGACACGATCCTCACGTTACCGTACGAGCAGAGTGACCGCGCCTCGTGTTTGAAGATATACCGGCGAGTGTACAAATGAAGTTTTACTTATTGACTTTCCATCATGGAGAGCAGTAAGCGGGACCAGCCCTTGGGGGGATAAATCTGATAGGGCCGTTTCTACCCTGTTCAGAGTGTGCCTTGTTTGATGGCCAGCCAAACTGCCCCAGGCCTGCCTTGGGGAAAACTGAGGGTTTTTTTTTTCTTTTTTTTTTTTTTTTCTTCCGAAGGCCCGGTTCTCACCGCTCCCAGGCTTAAAGCGAGAAGAGCGTAGAACTACAGAGGTCCAACTCAAAGCTCTCCGCCGGGCTCCTCCTCTGCCTGTTGGATGACCCGGCCGCTATGAGAGATTTGTTTGTCAGAGAAAGTGGGACGCATATGTGGAGCATGCAGGGACATCAACGCTCACAAGTAGCCAAGGACGAGACCCAGCACGAGCACCATCGACAAGTAGCACTGGTATTTCGGCACGTCAGTCCCCTCCCAGAGGAATCGGATCTGTGAAGGTCTTCACTGAGGTGTCCATCAAGCAGCTGCACTCCTACACCCTGGACTCTCTTACCCCATCTTTGCTGAAAAACCTTACAAAACATAACTAAAGTTTTTTTGCTGAACCTCCTCCCTTCTCCTGCAGATGTTTCTCTCCAAACACGTTGGTATGTTAAGGCCTCCTGCAGACGTACTCTCTAATCAGTACCTGGCTTGAAAGGAATAATTAAACAATGTGGAAACTGTGTTTATGTGATTTCTTGCCAAGAGTGAGAAGGTTAATACCGCTGTCCCATCTATTAATTAAATGCACCCAGCAGGCAGCAGCTGGTTGGCTCTGCACAAATACTGGGAATCCTCCTGCCCATGGCTCTAAAGCACACGAGTAAACATGCTATTTTCTGCATCCAAGCTAATTCAAAGTGTTTCTGGATCCTCGCATGTGCTTTTTTCATCAGAAAGAGCCAGGCCATGTGCAAACTGCTGTAACAAGACCTTTGCTGGCCGACATTTCTCTTTGAAAAACAACAATAACTATATGTAAATAGTTATAAAATAATAAAATGCAATATAATGTCATAAATAACAATGGCAGTGTCCACATATTTCACTCTTTGCACTAATATAAAGGGGACCTACATTAGAGTGATGAGAATGGAGTATCTATGCTGTGCTATCTGTGCTAACATCGAACATTGGGTTAATAATAATAATAATAATAATAATCATCATAGTAAAGCAGTTTAAAAACAACCCCAGCTGACACAAAGTGCTGTACATTGTGTGTAAATAAGTATAAAAGATCAAAAAACAAACATTAAAAATACAATGAAACACAAAAACCAAGGTCGAAGTCTTATAGTGTGTTAAAAAGCCAATTTAAAATGCCTCACATGCCCTAAACATCACATTTTTTAAAGGCGTGGGGATATTAGCCAGCGCTCAAATTTGGCATCCTGTCATGTTTATCTGGCAACCATGCACAGGATTTACGCTGATTAGTTGTCAGCTAGTTGTTGCGGGGGTTTTTTAGCTATTGTTTTTGTCTGTCAGAACCAGAGGAAAACAATCCCGCTCACCTAAATCCTGGCAAGAAAGCAACTGATTGTATGTATGTGTGTGTGTGTGCGGGTATGTGTGTGTGTGTATCGTAAAGAACCCACCCCACGTCGTTCTCCGCTCCAGCCGATGGCCAGATCCACGGAGCTGCAGGCCTCCAGCCTTGCGACGGGACCCTAAGTTCCTGACATCTGCTGCACTGCAGCATCCGTCCGCCAATGCCATGCCTCCTCGCTGATCTACATCCAGGTCAAGGATTCCACAGGCGGAGGTCAAAGATCCCGTTGCTATGGAGACAGAGCTGAGCTGAGCTGAGCTGAGCCGGGCTGGGCCGGGCTGGGCCGGGACGGTGGTGATGCTGGTGGATGGAGTGGGCGTCACCCTGGAGACACAATGATGGAGCCGACACCGCAGATAATAAAACTGTATTGTCTCTTTTTTTTTTTAATGAATCGATCAGTTTCAACATGTGTTTTCACTTTCTATTACCCGCTGTGGGGAATAACTTGGTGTCAAATATATAAAGCTGCCCTTTTTTTCCCCCTCCTCTCCAGCACCATAGCACACCGTTCGGTTTATTGCCTAAAACACTTCATAGAGACATCAGAGGCGGGTTTGTGCTTCATGGTGCAAATTGTATCGCGTATAGCAAAAGCTAATGTAATGCCGGGGTGGTGCGGCAAGACACTGGTCATCATCATCCTCCTGTAGACTTTATTCCACTGTCCGCAGGTGTTCTTCGCACCTCCTTGATTGGATGGAGACTCAAGTCATCTTGCGGTAGCTCAGGCCTAAATCAGTCTCCTATCGAAACGTGTCATCTAAAGCTGATAGACACTACAGCTCTCTGCCAGCCCACTGGGCCTGCCTTCATTATATGTATACCCTGCAGCATATGGTACATCTCTCTGATGGGGGAAATTCTACAGCTTTTATTGAGGGGAGAAAATTAGATTAGGTGATCTTCTCCAAAGCCTCCTTCCTTGGTGTCCCTCTGCTCTGGGTGTGTGCAGGCTGTAAAGCTGGCGGCCAGTCACAACAGATTTCAACCAAGATGTTTTTGCTCTCTTTTTTTTTTTGACATATACAATAAGTGGACAATTTTCCCCAAATATGTGAATGTTAGCAAGAGCGTCTCCAGGAGCTAGAATTACCCAATCTTGAATTATTTATCTTTTAATATAAAAGCTACATTTCTTATTCTGCTATCTGTGTTACCTGCTTTCACGGTATCAGAAACAAAATCGTGTTCATTGCCCGGTTGTAATTTGGCGATAGGTGTAAAACGGATGGTAAATTATAAATGGATGCTTTTTCCAGGCTTCATGACCACTCACACAATGCCTCACATTCACCCATTCACTCCCATTCAAACACTGGTGGGAGAGGCTTCCCCACACAGTCCGTCTGCTCAACCAGTATCTTTAACTATTCACAGCCATTCATAGACAGTTTTTGGCTCCCGTATCTTGCCCATGGGTTCCAGGGATTGAAGCGCCAAACGTCTGTGGACACCCACAATGTCTCTGAGCCACAGTCACCGCCCTCAAAACAAGCAGGGTCCATCCATCCATCCACTGTTTTACCTAAATTAGACCTAGCATTGTTTCAGGGTTCGGCTGGAGCCCTGGAAGCCAAGGGAGAGATTTGGGAATACACCCTGGACAGGTCGCCAGTCCAAAACTGCCAAACTCCTGAACGTGCACGTTTTTCAACATTATCTGATGTAAAACCCTCACACACATGGGGAAAACATGCACACTCCTCACAGTATGGCCCTCAGATCAACCACGAGTCAAATCTGGGACCTTCTAGCAACAGTGCTATTCACATTGTGATAAATAACTTAAATAAGAAACAGGCCAACACAGTGTCCATGCTAGGCCAGTTAAAGACCTGTTGTTTTGGTTAAAATCTCAAATTAAACCGAATGTATTCAAGTAGGGTCTGTACCAGTGTGTGGCTGCTGCAGGTTTCCCTGCACACGCTGAGCATGGGGAACCATGTTGTCGTGTCTGACCTGCAGGGGGCAGCACACAGATGAATCATCAGTTTGAGGAGGCCTCGTATTCAAAGCAGCTGCTGCTGAATATCCACTGTGTCATATCAGAGGCTTATGTAGAGTCATGCATGCGCTGGGCTGTCACCAGACCTTCACTGCTCAACACAAATGTGTCTCACAGATGTGAAAACACGTTTATATTTGTGTGGATTTTTATTTAAGAATGAGTTTTCTGACAGATTAGTTTTTAATGCCACTATTTATATTGTTGCTGTGGTGTTTTTATGTGTGACAGCAGTCAGTCATGTCGGCTGTTGTTTTTAAATAGATTTGATATAATAAGATGTGGTTATGAGCCGTGAACCACTTTACTATTTTTATTTACATATTTCTTTATTGGGGGTGTTTTTAACAGCTTTGTAATGAAATCCACTCAGGGCTTATGTTAGACCTTACCAAACAATCATTCATCCATTATCGCACCTTAACAGTATTGTGTGGGTCATCTTGAGCATATCTCCAGCTCACATAGGATGGAGGCCATGAATACACCTCAGACAGGTCCTTGGCAGGACACAAGTATACACACCATTTTCTCACATGCACAAATAGGGGCAATTTAGAGTCTCCAATCAACCTAAAATTGCACGTTTCCTGGACTGTTGGAAGAAACCGGAGTATCCAGAAGAAAGCCATGTTCTCCCCCTCCAAACATGTTGCACCTAGAAAGCGAGCCATGCAAATTGGCACCTTCAGTGACATGTAATCCTCCAAATGCCTCTGATTGCTAATCACCTCGGATGTGCCTCCTCTCTCCCACCTCCACCACCACCTCCTCCTCCTCCTCTTTCTTCTCTCTCCTCAGCAGCAGCATCACAGCCACCGGGGTCGCCATGGAAACCACCGAGACACACACTGAGGGTGAGAGATGGAGAGGAGGAAGAGGGACAACCAGGGACACACAGAGAAAAAGAGAGAGAGGGAGAAAAGGGGGGACATGAAAGGTTAGGGTGTAGCCACCACCACCGCCCCAACCCCCACCTCCCCTCACCTCTAACCCCTCCACCCCTCGGTTTAATGCAGAGCCCCCAGCCCCAGATCAGCCGCCCCACACACAGTGGACCTCTCATATACCCCCCCACCCCACACCACCACCCCCCACCCCTCCTTACACATCTTTTTTTTACTCTCCATCCCTCTCTAGTCCAGACAGGCTGCTCGCATGGCGGGGATGGAGACGTTCACCGATGGAAGCACTGGTAAATTCTCCACATCCACAAACACACACACACACCTAGACACACACACAGGCACAAAGTGAGGGGACTACTGCGCATATGCATCCTGCACACTTAACTTCTCTTACTCCGCTTGTCTCGTCAGCTGTATGCACACACTCACCCCCTTTCTCTAAAAGACCTTTCTATTCCCCCAAAAACACGAGGAGGCGGAAGGTTTGAGTCCACTTGCGATGGGAGGCATCCCGACAATCCTGCTTCCTCCCTTCCCTGCCTTCCCGGCATGTGTCCTGCAGCGGACACAGAGAGAAATATCGCTCCTAATGATTTTGTGTGTGTGTGCGTGTGTGCAGGGATGGTCTCCCCCTCTCTCTCTCTCTTTTCTTTTTATTGATTAGATAGAAATTAATTCACGGGGGCAACCCTCGTGTTCTCTCTCTCTCTCCCTCCCTCACTCTCTCTCTCTATGCTCCCTTGCTCCTTTGCTCCGTGGACGAATAGCGGCGTGTCTTCCTGCCTGCTCTGCATGTTGTATTATCGCGGGAATATTTGATTCGGAATATGCGCTCACCTGCGTCATGCATACACGGAGTCGAGCTTCCTCGCATCTTGTGTCACTTTGCACACATCCGTGCACAGATTTCTCACCTCGCGTACGGCTCAGACGACGTGAGATGATGCGTGTCTGCATGATTTTTGAGCGCTCACATTTGAATCCATGCACATCTGCATGGCACCCCCGGGTGCCTGGTTTGAAACGATGCTGTTGTATAGACGTGTTGTATCGCCATTCATAGTATCTGGACCTTATTGTTGTGTACCTCTGAAGCCGATCTCCTCTTTGTTGTTTGAGCTGTGTAACCGGTGGGGCCAGCCAGCGCTAATTTGCGTGCGCCTTTACGCACAGGTGGGCACGTTAATAGGTGTTAATGAGTGCATAATTCGCCTCGTAACTGAGCTCCTTTACAGCCCAAATACAGCTTTTTAATCAGCCTGGTCGATATTTGCCTCGATGCCCACAGATAGCACAATAACAACCCGGCACGGCGAGGGGCTGATCCGCCGCCGAAGGGAAATCGATGGACAGACTGAGTTAATTATGAGAAAATCAATTAAAAGGAGGGGGATCCACGGGGTTTATAAGGGCTGAACTGGGAGCCAGAACAGGAGAGGAGAGGAGGAGAGCTCCCAGCCCGGGCTGCAGCCTCTCCTTTCCGGCCACACATCTCTCTCCCTCTCTCCAGCTCTCTCTTTCTGTCTGGATGCTCCACAACGAAACATACAGACAAATCGTGTCATTTCACAACCAGAAACTCCGCTGATTGTGTTTGCACGTGCACAGGTAGACACCTTAGAGGTGCAGATGCACTGGTCACACGCTTGCTGCTAAGGTCTGTCTATTGAAATATCCTGTAAAGCTTTTGGTACAAACTACAATCTTCTCTGTAACCTCAAGACATTCTCCTACCCATAGCATTTGAAGCACTGTAGTGAGAAAAGTCTAGTGTCCAGGCTGTGCAGCTGTGTGGTGTGAGTAAGTTTCAATTCACGTGGGTGTGTGTGTGTTCTTGGTTTGACTCAGTCTCCCCTTTCTCCAAATGTTTGACCTCCATAGGACTAAACTGCTTAAAGCAAGACGACCTAACAGTCAGTAAATTAATTGGCTAAATAAATTATCACTGCTGGTCTGTTACATATATGGCTTCACACACACACTGACACACACACCTCTGTCCTCCCCTACCATCCCATATCACCACAACACACACGTGCTTCACCACAGGATGTGTGTGTGTTTGTGTGTGTGTGGGTCCATCTTAGATTGTAGGGGATATATATATCCATATGTACTTCAATTGTGTTTGGTTGCAAGACACCACTGATGCTTGTCCCGAGTTCCATTTGTAATTTGGAGCAAGTCTCACCGCGATTGTGTGTGTGTGTGTGTGTGTGAGTGAGTGTGTTTCGTTTTGATGCCGCGTGCGTTCAGTATAAAAAATGCACGCGGCTGCAGGTGAGAACAGGTCAGAGGCGTCATGTTGAATTACATAATGATGCAGAGAGAAGCGCAGACTTTGTTCACTCGTGTGGATGGATTCCTCGTCATTCTGTCTGGTTTGTATTGTCTGCTCTGCTCTTATTTTCATTTTGCGCAGCACGTCTGGAGGAAAAGACGCAACTTTGTTGTACCTCCAATGCTGCTTATTCACGCTCTTTACCTCGCTCGTTCCTACACCAAAAACACAACAAATCCCTCGCAGATGCACAAGTAGGAGTTGTGCGACTACTAGGTAATAAACGCGATTCTGCTTCAGATTCTTCGGTTCGTTTTATTCAGATCACAGCTCTAAACTTCTCCTCCACGGCGCAGTCACGCCCGATAATAATATTAGAATAAAAAATAATATTGAATATTTTGTCTCGTGGGTCCAAACGTTTAGATAAAGTAGTGGAAGTGGTAAGGTAATTGTCCCCTTACGGTTCTTGTCTGATAAATCTGAATAATATGAATAAGATCATATGTAATGGTTAAATTTAGTTAAATTTAGTTATATAGAATATAATAATCTGCTTTATTTTAGACTAATAGCTGAACCTTAACGTGTGTGTGTGTGTGTGTGTGTGTGTGTGTGTGTGTGTGTGTGTGTGTGTGTGTGTGTGTGTGTGTGTGTGTGTGTGTGTGTGTGTGTGTGTGTGAAATTTGCGTAACTTCAGAAGTTAAATGTGTTATTCACAACGTTGCTCTCGGAAGTCGATGAGAGCTGCGAATTAAAAGCCTCCGCTACCTGATGGCAGCCGTGACCTCGGTTGCTTTGAATATCGATCTCATATCGATCTCCTAATCGTTCCGTTATTGGTGCGCTCACCGCCCACGGCTGAACTTGAACTTATTGATTATTTAGGGCCGTAATTTCTCTCCCTGAGTGGACAGCCCACAGGTGTCAGTCTGCCCGTTTTCCTGGAGAATATGTTAATATACATGTAAATTTCTCATATGAATGGGCCTACTTTTAGATCCCGACTTTCCCATTTTTAATAGTAGTTGCAAATCCTTTTAACCTGAAATATCGCTCTATGCATAAAAATAAAATAGTATTATTTATGTATGCAATATTACAATCGGGGTTTTGGTAATCTGGCTTTCTAATCTTTAATTTATAGTTTTCCCAGTATGCTTTTTAATTCAGATAGTCTTCGTATTTAAATACAAACATTTTGCATCAAAGTTATCGGGAATATTTAAACTCTAATTTACTTATTTTAAGAGCTGCCTCCTCCGGTCGTCTGCAGCTTCATGTATTCGGATCGCTTTTATTTCCCAATTATTATTTAATATTCTGTGTTATCACAGTTCTCTGTTATTTGTATTTAGGCTGCTTGTTTATTTCGCCTCATGCAAATCCAAAACGTGAGTGCGACAGCAGGAGCACAGTAAAGACTATCTGTGCAAACACAGCAGAGTCGCAGCTCAGCACTTTACATATCAGAGGAAAAAGTTCCGTCATTATGAATAAAGTCTGTCGTGCATCGGAAATACCTCCATGATACAAAACACTTCTCTTCCTTTAATTCAGAAGGGCTGTTTTACAAGGCGAAAATGTTATTTTAAAAAAAGATGCAAATTTAAACGCATCACGAGGAGAATCATTTCATTTTCACCAAGTTTTAAGAATAAACGAGAGCCAAAGGCGACAAAAAAAAACTGATATCACGACATTTGCGTATCATCCTTTCCTAATCCTGCGTGGATAAGAAGCGTGTTGGAGCTGTATCATTATTGATATTTGACAGATTATCCCTAACAGGATTTGAGGTGCACGTTAAGAGTGAGAAGCTGCATGCGTATAAGCTGCTTTTTTTTCTGCAGAACTGGCAACCCGACGCTCTGTCCAGCAGCTTATCAACGCGTAACACACCACACAGCCCATACGTTCAATTTTCTGCTCTATGTTAATCACAAATAACTGCTCATAATGCCAGGTCGTACATAGAGAAGGGCTATCATGTATATAAGATCAGAAATCAGAATTATTTACCACTATAAGTGTGTATATATTGTGGCTGCTGGCCACTTCCAGGCACGGTTGGTATCAAACTAAATTAATCCATTTTCTGCACACGACTCCCCTCTCCCAAATGGTGTGGCTGCTCCGCCAGGCCTGGCGCACAATGCAGTAATGACCCCTCGGGTCAAAGGTCACCTGGCCAGTTCCTCAATTAAGGCGTAGAGATTGCAACTGCACGATGCGTGTTTTTTTTTTCCTTTTTTTTTGTGACGAGCAGACGGCCAGCAGTGACCGCTACACAGGCGGAATATATTGACCAGGATTTGCCTGGAGAGGGTATGGGTAAACTTTCACCTTCAGGATGATCTTTTGCACTTGATTTTTAGACCGTTCTGAATTAATCTGTTTGTAAAAAGCTTAGTTAAAAACAGAGGCACATTTTATTTGTAGGAACATATATACGTATATAGTAGTTTAGAGGTGGGTGGATGACTCAGCTTTTGTGGTTTCTTTAATTAAATGTACTTGATACATTTTGTGAACACCTGAATAGACGAATCGGGCAACTTGTATTGTCACTGATCAATATTCAGATCGCTTTTGTGAAGTGGAAAAGTCTTTTATTTTGCTTGTATTCATATTTGAGTTTAATCCCGTGGAAGAACGTGTGTTTGTCCCCCCCCCTTCCCACTCCCCACCGCCACCACCACCCCTTCACATCGTCATGTATCAATAGTGGTTATTGGATCTAATCAATTGGCAATTCACGATCATCGCCGCATCGATTAGCTGATAAATGGCGGTTGGGTTAATCATGTGAAGAGATCAGCGATGGTCGATGGCGTTGTCTTTCTTTAACCTGAGCACTCGAGCAGCACAGACCGAGGCTCGGGCCGCCGCAGACGACAGGACTTCAATAAGTGACAAAAGACAAGTGATAAATTGATCAAAAATGACCACAATGAAACGGGCCTCTTGTGAGGCCACACATGTCCATTATGTGAGTGTGTCTGCCGGGGTTGTGGTTGGAATACATCAAGGGCCCCGGGAGTCAAAGTTCAGCTTCATCCCAGACTGATGACCCTGCAGACCGGCCGACCTCTGGGGGTCTAACAGCTATGGGGGAGGGAGGGTGGAGAGGCGTAGTGGACCAGGAGAAAAGAGGGGGGGGGTAGAGATGGAATTAGAGGTAAGGGGGAAATTTAGGACAGAAAATGGGGTAAGAATATAAGGTGGAAATCAGCAGGAGAGTGGCGGAGAGAGCAGAGCATGGGTAGACCTGGAGTGAGTCCTGGTGGTCTCAGTCGATCCGTTCGGATCCGCGGCTTTGCCTGGTTGTGGTCCTCGGCTCTGGTTTGAAGCAGTGAATTAACACCTGACCCTGGCTCCTGACCCTACCCCCTTCCTCCAGCTAACCTCCCTCCAGATTAGCAAATATGTGCTATCTAGCCTGCAAACACACACACACACACACACACACACATATTCTGCAACACAGAATGCCAGTCACACATGTGTACACACACACACACACACATAGCTACTCCATGTATAGAGAGTGAAAAGAGGACAATGCAGCGTGCGTGTCCAGTGTCCACACAACCTTTTGCTCGGCCCCTTCGTCTGTCCACCATCTTATTCCCCCGGGTGAAGCCTCCGTGTGTCACTGCTTGTCACGGTAACGGTCAGTCTGTAATGACTATACCTCCCCCCACACAATGACCAGAGAGGCAGACGACGCCCCCCCCCAATACACACACACACACACACTACCCACCACACACCCTACACACACGCTGACCCTCATCCATTTTACCTGCAGGACGTTGCATGGCGTCGTCGGCCCCCACAGTCACGATGGCTCGCTCCCACCGGAGCGACCCATACCACCCCCTTGACCCCCCCACCCCCCCACCACCATCTCCCGTTGTTGTCCGTACCACTTTACACCTGGGAACGTCTTTAGGAAGCTGTGAAGCGAGTTATGCAGAGCGGCTTATGGTAGCTTGATTCGTTTTGCACCACGGTTTCAAAACGGGGAGGGGGAAAAAAAAGGAGACAAAACTGAACCAGACCAGAGCCATTTCATGGATTTTTTACAGTTCCTCAGCTGCAGCTTCTCTGTCATGTCGGTGATGTGTGATCTGGTGTGCTTTAACTGCGTTTTAGCTTTAAAACTGCTGAGCAAACCCTGTGGAGGTGTGCGGTTGTCAATGCAACACAATTTGAGATCCGGTCTAGTTATGCTTGTGACACAATCACTTTATTTCAAATTGATGCAAAGTGCTGCAAATTAATTTCCCTATATTCCAGTTTTTCAAATATTTTGCAGTGTTTTTATGTCCTTATAAATATATGAGAAATATATCAGAAATTGCCAGACTCCAAAATTGTCCTGAAGTTTATTTAGATTAGATTCAACTTCTTTGTCATTGCACATATAGTGCAGGCAACAAAAAAGCAGAACATGCTAAATGTGTACAGTATAGAAAAGTAAAAAGTATAGTGATGAGGACAGAATATAAGGTATGTAACAGAGTAAATAACTATGAAATATGAATATAATACAAACCACGACTCTATATAATCCATGATAGTTTGGATATTTGCTCCATTTATTCTGATAGTCTTCTAGAAAATCAGATTTTTCCAAACATGAAATGACACAAAGTCAATTTATTCCCTTTGTTTAGATTTAACCATCAATTGCATTTTCTTTTCATTTTTTCTTGTTCAATAATTACAAATAATCGCATTTACCCAGAACATAGTTTCTTCGGAAGGACCAAATCAGATATTTCAGTTAGTGATGTTGCTCCTCTAAAGGTTGTAATAATGGCTATGAATCATACAAACCCCCCATTTTTTAACCCAATATTACCAAGCTTCTAGAACAGTCTCTACATTGATTGTGATGGATGCCAGGCACCAGCAGTACCCACATATTTTCCCTCCCCTCGCCCCCTGCAGGAATCAGACCCCCTTAATTCTTGATAGTGTTAGTGGCACGTGTTCCCAGCGAGTGTTGTCCCCCCCCCCCCCCTCCACCCTCAACCCCCCCCCCACCACCCCTCCTCTCATCCCGTCTCCCCTCCCGGCCTCCTCCGGGCTATTGTGCCGAATTGATGGCCGCTCCGGCCCGTAGGTGAGGAAGGGTCTTCTCGGCTGGCGCTGGTCAGCAGAAATTTGCAGTGGCCACCCTCTGCCTGCGAGCGTCAGCAGAGAGCAGCCGGAGTGTCTGGCTCGATTAGGTTTCCTACATATCTTCCCACTGTGTCAGACAGAGGAGGAAGGCAGCGGAGAGGGGGAGAGCAGCGGGAAGTTGCCCAGAGGAGAGGGAGGACAACAGAGGAAGCAGGAAAAATACATCTTTTTATCCCTGCTCTCTCCGTCAAAAGCCCTGTACAGTTCCTCTTTCTGTGCTCTCCTGGTTTCTCTCCCCTCCTCTCCATCCCACCCGCCTCTCACTTTGTCCCTCTCTCACCCAAACCCCTAATCCTCCTCCTTTTACCCCACACTCGTTCCTTAATCCCAAATCTCTTCTTCCCTCTCTCTACTAGCCCCTTTTCAATTGTTCTCCCTGTACCTCTCTGTTACCCACCTCCTCCCTCTCCTCCTCTCTGTCTATCGCATCTGAACATGCCACCTCTCAGCATAACCCTTTTACACACTCCAGATGACTGCAGCACACCTTATTTTCTCTCCTTCATCTCTCGAACCTTTTTTTTCCCCGTTTTTTTCCCTTCTCTCCGCCTGTTGTTTTCTTTGTTATCATCCACACATCCTTTTTCTTGTGTGTGCGGCCGCCACACCTCCGGTCCAGCCTCTCCTTTCATCACAAATGTCACCGTCACGATGAATATGACAATGTTTACCTCGGAGCGCGTTCCTGAGTCTTTAGCCCAGCCTAGAACAGTTGTCACAGTGGATTTTTGCACATATATATATATATATATAACGATACAGGTATAGATGAATCCTGAGCAATCCCAAGCTCACACCAATTTTAGTCACTGCGGCCATTTTGTTGGATGTGATCAATTTTCTGTGATTTGGCCTCAGTGATTTCCAGCCCATCAGCTTCTCCGTTGTGTGAGGGTTCAGCGGCAGTGCCACATATCTCAACCTTTTTTCAGCCTTTACCCGAGGAATACGAAGTTTTGCTCGTGGATAGGGGAGCATAATCATCGACTGATTTTTCCATTAGCAATTATATAACAAAATGACTGCATGTAATGAGCTTTTTTTTTCCACCCCCTTTTTTGCGAGCGTAATAAATGAAAAGGATGGGTGGGGGGGGTGGAGGAGGGGGTGAAAAAAGCTAAATTGATGTTGCAACCATAGTGAAAAACTACTTTCACTTCCAAGGTTCGACTTTTTTTTTTTTTTTTGTGGGAGCAGGCAGTAATTTCACCCGACTTTAACCACACAATGTTTCACAAATAGTGTTTCCGTGCCACCTCAGCACTGCTCATATTATTTAGATAACAAGAGAGCCTCTGTCCTGTCCTACAAAATAGGATATGTTTTCTTAATCTGTCAATAGTTCCGGACCCTGAAAGACTTCATTTTGGCTGAGCAATGAAAGGCTCAAAAAAACATCAATGTGGCTGAGAGGGATAAGAAGAAAGAGCCATATTCCAAGCCTGTATCGCATTCCCTCCATATCCTCCTATTTGTATGGTGCAGATATTGGGTCTCAAGCGAGAAATCAAGGATTGCGTTCTCCCCGAGTGGCAGCATCCGTCCGCCCAAGTGGAATAGGAACGTTATACGGAACCAATGCATCCGGACTTGCGTGGACATCTCAACAATACCACTTCACACTTTCTCTCTCTCTCTCTCCGCTGCTCTGTTCCTCTGTGTCTCTCTCTCTCTCTCAATATGTTTTCCCGCTCACCATCTCCATCACAACAACAACACTGTGGAGAAGGAGGAGGAGGAGGAGGAGGAGGAGGTGTGGATTAGGCCTAAATGTAGAGTCTTGTAGCGCCGGGGCCATGACTGTCTGCCTCTCATGCTCGGCCCGCCATGGAAATAAAGTCTGTGAGGAGAAAGAAAGGGTTGGGGTGGGGGGGGGTGTGTGGAAATAAATAAATAAGAAAACAAAATCCACTCCACTTCATACGCCTCTCACTTCCATTCTCTCTGTGCGTTTAACGTGTAAAAGGATTGCTGAGAGGGTGTCAAGAAAGCAAGGGAAAAACGGAGATGGGAAGGGACAGACGGTTATCCTTGCTTTGCCTCGCCTGTCACAGTACAATGTGCATGGTTGATAACTAATTCAAAAAACATGCACGGGCCGGCTTTAGCCTTTCAAATGGCTTGTACGTGTACGAATGCGATTTAAAGGGTGTTTTCTATGCAGCTGCCTGTGGCTGATCAATGCCGTTCCCTCTTGTCATGCTGCGAGGATATCACATCGGGATACAGTAAGTCGGCGCCGGGGCAGCTCTTTGCATCGTCCGTTGCGGAGTGTGATGTATATGGATGGGGTTTTGGGGCTGTGTTGTAGCCCCGTAACTGTCAGTGCAGAGAAGAGAGCGGTCTCAGCGCTGCAGACAGCGAGTCCACCGACGTGCAGTCGCTGCCTCTGCCTCCTGCCTTTCCTCCCCTCACTCATCCTATTTTCGGGCCTTTCATTTTTTTACACAAGGGGAAAATGAGGAAGAACAAAACCAACATATGAAAACTAAAACATGACAGAGCGGGGAGGGGGAGGGGGGAGGGGAGGAGAGAGAGAGGGGGGGAACAGAGGAAGGAGAGGCAATCTCAGAAAACAAGAGGGCTTTCAAAAGTAAGGGATGAAAGCTAGTCAGGTTGTTATTTTTGAAAAATGATCCTTGTGTAGTGCTCCTCTTAAGAGCCAGGTACATATTATTTTATCTTCCTGAGAAGACTCAGCGAGGTGTTTTGGCACCAAAAAAACAAAAAACTCAGCAATAGCTTCTTCTAACTTGTGCAATTTATTGTCCTTAATGTGATTTTTGACAGGCATATTTTAAATCACTTACCGGCGTCGCTGTGAGATGTTTCTCAAATCAGCCGCACACATTTGGAGATAAGTCACAAAATCCTGGAATTCTCTGCGCTTTGTCGCTACACTATCTTGACAAGCGGTTATTCAAAAAATCTTTTATATATCATATCTTTGCACTGTGCCAACATGTCATCCGCAAAAGCACCCACACACAGTCTGCAACACACGCTCCCTCTTCCCTGGAAGGAAATATTCAATCATAAATATTGCCGCCCATCTTGTCAACCAAAGAGGGTTTTTTTGTTTTTTTTAGTTTTCCCTCTCTTCTTCCTTCTGGGAAGTCGAGTTTAATACAGAACATTGTGATGCGATACAGCACGATACTATAGAATACCATACCATACCATACCATACCATACCAAATCATACCATGCTATACCATACAATCGATCTCTATCAGTCCCACTACAAATTTCTGGTGGGACTGTTAAGGACAGAGGTAGATAATAATAAATAGAAGCTTGTGACTAAGTGAGGCAGACTAATCTAGTTTGATCGAGCAATCTGCCTGGTTTTAAAGTTTTTTAGCCTACTGGTTGCCTGTGGAGATCATCAGTCATTCTGGTCATTGTTATCTCACTTCTAATGTTTCTAACATGTGCGGTATTGACATCGTTTGGTTGACAAAACCCTGCTAATGTCACGTGCTAACATTTCTAACAGCATAGACCATTAGCATGAAGCCATTTGACATAACAAAAACCCCTTTTTAACAGTATTTTAACATTAGTTTGAAGTAGTTCAGTCTGCATGTAAAGTCACACACATGTACTAGATGGCGTTCCTCCACTTTGTGCTAAATAGCACAATAAAATGACTGGCTGGGATTAGGATAATATACCTTGTTTTGTCTTATAATGATTATGTTTATTGTCTCAGTGTCACAGGATTAATTGCATTACAGTTACATCCTCCCACAGTCACCTTTTTATCAGAGTAATGGAGGCTGCAGATGGCCGGCCGGTGGCTGAAACCTGAATTAGAGTGAAGCCGGCGTCCACATCGACTCATTTTGAGACCCCCCCCCCCCCTCCTTCCCCCCTACACCCCCCCCCTCCCATGCCTTGACCCTTAAAGCCAAGGATCCCAGAGAAAAAAGATGAGCCACGTGATTTGATGTGATGTGATGTTGCACCGGAGAGGAAAGAGGAGAGAGGAGAGAGGAGAGAGAGGAAGGCCAGGAAAAAAAGAACCGAGGTGGCTCCCGGCTGCGACTGAATCAGAGGACATTGTCCAAGTCGTCGGTCAGTCTAATTCTCAAACACTTTATCTCTGCTGCTCGCAGTTACGCTTTCCCTGTGTCACACTGCCGGGCCCGAGACAGATGTGCCGCGGAGGGTCACGCTGTGTTTTTGCAATAGGTGTATATTCTGCGTGACATTTGCTACGATGTACAGTGACTCTTGGTGCTATTTACCCTCGGCTTTCAGCGGGCCTCGGCGTGTCCACGCATCCCTTCGCCACTGCAGCAGATGTTTGTATAGGAATGTGCCTCTGTGTCCGCGTATATGTGTGTATGTGTGTGTGTGTGTGTGTTGTGTGTTCAACACGTGTCTCCTGTATCAATAGGTTAATAGCGGGGATGTCAGTTTCAGTGACTGGCTGATTAGTTGTGTGTTCACTAATCCACACTGGGGCGGGGAACTATTGGCTTTCCCATTGATTTTAGCGTGGTGAGCAGGCAGAAGATAGAGAGAGGGGAGATCTATTGATTGACCCCAAATTAGCCCCCCCTCCTCCTCCTCCTCCTCCTCCACCACCTCCTCCTCCTCCTTCTCCTCCTCCACCACCACCACCACCACCACCCACCACCCACCAACCCGACCTGCCATTCCCGTACTTAGCCCCAGCTTCCTCATTGGGCGTCCAGTCTGGCAAACATCCAGCTTGATTGGACCGGGGGAGAAAGGTCTCTTGTTTTTTTCTTTTTGTTTTTTCTTTTTTTTCTTTTCATGTCACTGATTTGGAAGCGTTGCTTGTTTGTGAGTCGGCTGTGTCTAACCACAGGGAGCAGCTGCTTTGGATGTCTTTGATGCCACTTCCTGGGTATTACTTTTGTGTTTCTGATCACACACCATAACCTTATTTGTAACCCTCAGCCCCGTACCACAGAGTTCCTTCCTTTTTTATTTCCTGAGGATACTTTTTTTTAAAAGGCCCAAATGTCGGCATGAAAAGTGACAAGAAATCCTTCAACTTTTTCTTTTCCTTCTCTCCCCTGTTGTCCTTCATGACTGTCACTTCACTGCATCATATTCCTGCTTTTTTACAGTTTTTTATCTCCATCGCTGTCCCTCACTCCCTGCCTCTCTCCGCCCCTCCCTCCAATCCTGCTTTTCCTTAGGTCTAAGCTTTGAGCTTTCTCTCCTGAGCTTTTCCTTCCCCATATATCACTCCATCTCATCCCTCTCTGTCTGCCTCTGATATTCCTCTTCAGGCCTCCCTCTTTCGGTCTCTCCGTCTCCCTCCTCTCTCTCTCTCTCTCTCTCTCGCCCTCTCTCTTTTGCTCTCTCCCCTGTGTCTATGTAAGCAAGAGAGAGGAGGTTGTTAAACATTTTTCTTCCCTCTTAATTGTTTTGACTGGGCCGATTGGCATCCCGATTAGGCCCATTGATTTCCTGGCGCTAAGTGCATTGATTTTTAAATTTCTTATTGATCCCCGCTCTAAATCTCCTGCGCACTCACTCACACAGTCTCACCGTTCACAGGGGCAGAGATGGAGAAAAGGATTGAGGAGGAAAAAAAAAAGAGGGAAGAGGGAAGAGATTGGTGTTAGGTAAATACACTGACCGGTGACAGTGTAGTGAATTAACAGAGTGAGAGAGGAAGAAGAAGAAGAAGAAGAAGGAGGAGGAGGAGGAGGAGGAGGAGGAGAGGAAGGAAAGCAGAGTTATGAGCTGCGAGGGAAGGTCGGCGCAGGTAGACGGGAACGAGGAGAGCAAAACAACGATGATAGATCAATTATTTTTAAATCATTACGCCAAATTTACAACGCATTGTCTTGAATTAAGGCCTCTAATCTTTAACACATTTGGCCGTGTCCCAGCCTAAAAGCTGTAAAATGTTGGGGGAATCGATAATTTTGTAATTATAACCAGCTTGAGGAGCGGCGAGCTGCCGGCCTGGAAGCCGCCCGGATGGAACATGTTCATCTGAGAGGAATGAGTCACTTTATGGGTGAACAGAGGTTTATGAGGGATAGACAGATATTGGAAATGTCAGAGATGGAATGGAGTGTTTTGTCTTTGCCGTGCTATTTCACATGGTCTGCGGAGCCTACTGGAGATGTGTGTGTGTGTGTGTGTGTGTGTGTGTGTGTGTGTTATTTCTGGCTTATGACTGTGTTAGGCTTTTAAGGCCCGCTGGACTCCGAATCTTACATGCCCACTGGTGTTTCTCTGAAGGTGCCGGACCTAATTGGCTGTATCCGAGTCTGTGTGTACGTGTGTGCACACGCACGCAGCCCTGAGCACACTTTAACACACGTGTGTGCGTGTGTGTGTGTGTGTGTGTGCGTGCGTGCACACTGTAAAAATGAAAACTTGGTTTTGTTCACCTGGATATGATTTTTTTTTCTTAAGTGAACAGAATAAAGGAATTTAAGTGGTGTTGTAAATATATCAAAACAGTTGCTATAACCCTGTTATTTCAGTTTTCCTGAGTGTCGTTGGCCTAGTAGATAAAATGTGGAGGGAAAAGTCAAAGCTGCACTTTGGATATGAGCTGTCAGGATCACAGAGCAGCTCTGCAGGATTTGTGTCCACATTTCATAGTGTTCCCAGTCGTTTGCAAACTGTGTATGTGTTCATTAGCTTGGTGCATTCCTCTTAGTTATAATCTTGTTGTCCCTCTGCAGTTTGCAGTTTTGCTATAGTGTCACGCCTGAAATAAACATCCTCACAGGTTCTACTTGCTGTTTTGCAAAAGCGTGTCATAGGAGCGACTTGGTGGATCTGTGGGTAGCACTGTTGCCTCGAGCTAAGAAGATCCTGGGTTTGAGCTCCAGGTTGGGATTAAATGTCTTTCTGTGGGGAGTGTGTGTTTGTTTTTCCTGCCTTGTGAGTGTTGTTCCACCAGATACTGAGAAAACAAATGAATTAGTTGTCACAGCTTTACTTGTATGGTAACATAGCAGAAAGATGATAAGTTTGCACAACTGCAGATGCATTTCTCTATAACTTCGAGTTGAGTCCCAGTTTTAAAAATCTTGAGTTTTCTTCATCTTATTATTTTCACCCTGCCGGAAGCTTAACTACATGCGTGCTAAACTGCACCTCCTGACATGTGTGCTTTAGAACATGTGTTTTTACATCTGTTTGTATATATACGTGTGTGTGTGTGCGTGTGTGTATGTGTGTTTGTGCAAGTGCATTTGACCTTTTCTCGGTTTAAGTGTCGCGGCTCAAATTCAGACATTCAGTTGATAACATTTTCTTTTTATAGTCTTTGTACTTGACCAAATTGAGGTAACCTTTTCTAAAGTCGCTTCGGCGCTTTTCTCTCTCGGAGTGCAGTTCAGTCGCCTCACGCAGCTCACAATGTATAGGCCGTATGTAGCATTACTGCGTCGCAATTACAATTTACCCTCCGTAGATCCACTTAAGATAAGTGCTTTCAAATGGCAAGCAAGAAAAAGCAACCATTGTCAGCAACGCGAAGGGGGGAAAAACTTCAATGGCAACTGTTGGGAGGATAATGTAATGCTGTGCTTCAATGACATTAAATGCATCATGTTTTTAAGAGCGCCCTCTTAATGGCCCCGTGATTGTGCCGATGGCGGGGCAGTGATGATAGTGACGGAGGAGGAGGCGGTGCAGCTCGGGCTCTCGGTGTGTTTGCATTTTCCTGTTGGCACATTGTGTTTGCAGGAAATGTAAAATAACATATTATTTTATAGCGGCGTGTGTGTCGGCTGGACAATGAGATAAAGTGTTTAAAATGCGTACGCCGCGCCCGGCTGATGTTTGCTTTGTAGTGATGGGGCCTGTGTTTGCTCTGGTGATGGGGACGGCCTCGCAGAGAGCACTGTCACATGCACGTGGACACACACACACACACGCACACACATTTACGGATAAATGAAGATTACATGTCTTTACTCGTGTGAGATTACACATGTCCACGCAGGCTCCCGCAGACAATAAGGCTCCAACTGCCTGATGGTCACTCATACCGATCGCTTTTTTAGATGAGGAGGAAGGAACCTGCAGACTCAGCACACACACACACACACACATACACACACACACACGCACACACACACGCACACACACACACACTCACATCCCTCCCAGTCACACATAAACACACAAGAGACAGACAAGCACACACACACACACAACAGGATGGCGACACACTCTTACCCATACACCGTCCGTCCTTGGATTCACAGGCACCTTTCACACACTCACAGAGATGGACACACACACACACACACACACGCACTGAAAACACAACCTTGACCTGTCGAACTCCGAGGCTGCACTCTCATACATACTTCATCCGTTCACTCACAGATGTCTTACACTGGCTGAGACACACTTTTGAGCTCTTATTGATCACACGTGTCGTCAAAGCACACATTCACAATGGTGACAATGACGAGGATGGCATGTGTTTGGGGAAAAGAAGATGGTGCCCGGAGTTACATCCATCAAGGACTGTTTGCACAGTATCACAGTATTCTGCATGCGTGAGATGATAGATAATGAACACCACAAGCATTTTTGTTGAGGTCATCGATTAGTTTGATCTGGAAAATGTGCAGCCTACACCTCAAAACTCAAAGATATTCAGTTTCCAGGGCTTTGAAACATTCACACAATTTTGTAATGTTTCATAGAAAATGACTCAAAGCCGTATCAAAATAATTCCATTTTTATTTTTCCTCTTAATTCTCTCATCTTCGCAGCTCCGGCGATGAAGAGATTTCCCTCTCTCTCGCTAAATCGGCAATCGCGGCTCCTCATATTCACCCAAATGTGTCTATAGAATTAGAGTAGATACGGGCCCCGCTCGGTGATGAATTTCACTGTCACAGACAAATTCGAAATAAATCTCTCGCCGCGGACTTCCAGCGTGTGTCGCACTCTGATAATTTCCACAATATCCTCTGCAACCCCCCCAGGGGCAGTTTTTTTTTTCTCTCTCTCTCTCTCTCTTTCCCTGCTATTTCTCTCTCCATCTTCGCCTGTTTGTTTCTATCCCTGTAAAATGCTGGTTGCTTTGCTGAAATACTGCAGTGCTTTATCTGCCCTCTTTTTCCACGTTTAGCCCCCCCCCCAACACACACACACACACATATACACACACACACACACACACACGCACAGACACACCACCACCACTCTTTTCCCTCTGTCTTTCTCTCCCCTGGATGGGTTGGGTGTATACTCTTCCCCCCTTCCCTCCCTCTTTTAGTTGTTGTTGTTGGAGATGCTTGGGGTGGGGTGGGGGGGTGGGGTGGGGGGGTAAGGGTTGGTGGACGGGTGAGGCAGAGAGGGGAGGGGGTGGTAGCAGGAGAAGCAGCCGGGACCCAATGACGTGGGTGCGACATGTAACCGCGGCGCAGGAGAGGAAATCAATACATGAAAGGATGAGGAGCACTGGGGTGGATTACCGTCTGGGGCCCTGGCTACTGGAGGGGTGGAGGGAGGTGGAGATGGGGGTGGGGGTGGGGGGGGGTTGGAGGGGGTGTAGATGAGGCCTGGGGGGGTTGCAGGCTGGCTGTGCCTATGTATGTGTGTATGTGGTGGAAAGAGGGGAGGGTGAGGCTGAGGGTGTGGAGGGCCAGATTGTCCAGTCCCCTCTCTCCTGCGTCCCCTCCCCTGACCAAGCGCTGTTTGGATCTTGACCCCTCCCATCATCCCTGCCCGAGCTTCTAAATACTGCTCAGCACCGGTCCACCGCCATAGGTGAACACTTTCAACACACACACATGCACACACACACACACACACACACAGATACAGGTACAGCAAGGCTCTGTAATGTTGAGTGAATACATAGACGGGCACTAACACTGCTGATAACCCGACGCTATCTGTGTGGGGAATAATCGCCTGATATTACCAGTGTAAATTAAAGAGCCCCGGAGAGATTGTGTGGTTATGTGTACCCTGGCGTGTGTGTGTGTGTATGTGTGTGTGTGTGTTGGCATGTAAGTCCTCGGCAGGGTGCAGGCCTGCCACAAACCCAGATAATAAATATCTATAATAAATATCATTATTATTGGGCCAATCTCCCCCAATAACGGAGCCCTGGTGAAAGATGGCACGAGGGACTGGGCTGGATATTGCCAATATATCAGCATTGATTATTGAGAGTGCTGACAGAGAGAGGGAGGCAAAGTTAATAAAAACTAATAAAAAAGACAAGGAATACAGGAAGAACAAGGGCTTTAGCTGGATCAGCTTGCTTGTACGCTCCAGGAAAATGGGAGGGAAAGGGATGCGGGAGTGAAGGGAAGGAGATAGCTGTGTATTCTCTGTCGCGGCATATGTGTTAAAGTTTTTAAGTTTTTATCACGCCCGGTGTGTGTGAGGGCCTGTGAATTGTCACTGACATCTACATACACACACACACACACACTCATATTTCCTCCTCCCACGTGTGGCTGCGTGTGTGCATGTGTGTGTGTGTGTCCTCCTGGATTGATTGAATCTTTGTCGGATCTGAACTCTGTGGTCAGGATCCAAAGCCTGCACAACCTTGCCACTGGCACTAGCCAAACAATGCTTACCCACACACAAACACACACACACACACACACACAGGCACGCACATGCACGCACTGGCTAAAGACACAAACAAACAAAACTCATAAAAGCCCATGCATCATATCCATATTATCTTGACAAATCTATACATCATGTCAGAGCATGGCTTTATGTGAATATTGCATTTCTGCTGCGTGTGGTTGATCTGTGTGTGTGTGCGTGTGTGTGTGTGTGTGTGTGTGTGCGTGCTGAGAGGATATGAGAGGGGATGTGTCGAGGCCCGCGTGGCAGCGGCGGGACGGGGCGACAGTGGGAGAGCGTTGTCCATTCTAATCGGGCCTTGTTAGGCCGCTGACAGAGCCACTAACGCCACCGCCGGCTGCTATTGATTCCCGACCGACACCGTTATTGATGAGTGAGAATTTAATTCAACCAGCTCGTTTGTCAACATGACATCACCATTTAACTACGAGCGCGACATGGATGTGGACACCGCCGTGGATGAGCCGGGTCACCACACACATGACGCACAAACACACACACACACACACACACACACACACACACACACACACACACTGAGTCTCGGTAGATAAAAGGCGGTTTTCACAGTCAGGTTGTTGTTAGATCAACCGTTCCCGCCCTCTGCATCATTTACACTCACAATAATTTCGGTCGATATTCAAATGGCGTGTTTTCAAGCAGTCAAATCAATCATTCAAAGTGAATAACAGGCAATAACCAAGAGTGCAATAAACTATATGGCTAATGCATGACCCCGCGTTATGACTAATGTATAGCCCCGGGATCGCTGTGGCTCATTCTGATTGGATAAATATTTCATGCCACATCCTGACCTACAGCACACGACATGGAAAGCATGTTGTGTGGAGAAATCGGACAAATTGTTTTCTATGAATAAATTTGTTGAGCGACAAACCACACCTTCCCGAACCAGCACCATCTCATCTGCGAAGTAAATTGCTTGCATAACGAGGGGAAAATATTTCAATGGCAGCTTTGCATGGACTGTTTAATCGCGTCTGATCGTCACTGGATCACATAAAACATTTACATTCAGCCATTCAGCAGATGCTGGTGTCCAGAGTGAGGGTTAGGGTTCATGCATAGGATGAAAAGCAATTAAGCTACAGAAAGAAATACAAATACAGGTAAGTTGTTCACATTTGGCTGTCATATTGAGAAAAGCAAAGAAAGGAAGAAACATTTTGTTAACTTTTCTGGACAACGATGAAATAAGAGAGGATAATAAGAGAATAATAATGAAATACCTGGTGATATAAAGTCTGCTTATATGATAATAAATGGCTATTGATATTTGGCATTAGGAATGTTTCTCTTTCTAGGTCTAAATTTGCTGAAAATAAATGCTGAAAATGTATGTTTGTATGAAGAGTTGAACATATAAATTGCGCTAAAAAATAAAGCGTGAACAAACAGCAAAACCCCTTAATTTAGTAATTCAGAGGAAAACAGGAAAACAGAGATTTAGAAATTGCACTCCTGTCCAGAATTTCTTCTGATTAATTTCTGCGATGATTCAAGTCCAGATAGGTAAGTAATTCTTGCCCGTCCAATGAACAATAATCATCTCTAATCACTGTGGGCAACCTGTATTACATCCATGACAATATTTCTCCATTTGGAAAGATGAAAGCGGAGAAAGAAAGAGAGGGAGACAATTTTGTAAGAGTTTTTTTTTTCTTTTCAATACAGCAGGGGAAAGATACAGGGCAGAAAACAATGGAATCAGCTGTATATATATATATATATATATATATATATATATATATATATATATCTGTGGGTATGGATTGGGAGGCTTTGATAGGGAGGGAGGTGGACAATCAGGAGCGTGTGGGCCCCCGATGAGAGCGGTCCAGCAGGGGTTATTGGCTGAAGCTGGACCCCCTCAGGGGAGCGCTCTCTCTCTCTCTGTCTCTCCTTCTGTCTCTCTCTCTCTCTCTCTCTCTCTTTTTGGACCCTAGGGTCTCTCTCTGGGTCCTTGGGGAGCAAAACTGCAGAGGCCGAGTCGCTGCAGGGGCCCTATAGGCACCATGCAAGATGCACAGAAGGGGTGGGGGGTTGGGGTGGAGGGGTGCATACAGTTTTCTGAATTTAGTTGGTGGGTCCCAAACACAGATGCACAGACAGATGGACCAGAAGGAGGAGATAAAGCAAATAGGTGTCATCTCCAGGTGTCAATGTGTGCTTATGGATGTGTGTGTGAGTGTGTGTTTGCTTGACTTTGCTTGACCTGTCTGCCTGTATGAGAGAGAAGAAGACAACAAAAAGAGAGTTTTCTCTCCCTCTTTGAAAACTTTTTAGCTCTTGCAATCTCAGATAATGACATTCAAGCACGCTCGGCGCTGTTTGCCACTCGATCTGAAACCTGTGTGCAGGTGTTCTGAATGTGCTCAGACTGCTCCGACGGAGGGAGTTTGGTCCGAGGAGTGCGTGGAGGACGAAGGGGTGGATGCTGTAGGTGTTAGCATCCCTCCCTCCTCCTCCTCCTCAACTCCCCATCCTCCTCTACCCCTCCAACACCATCTTATTTTCCCCTCCTTCAATCTCACACACCCTCCCTCCATTCCTCTCTTCCACAGACGCGCACAACCACACTACATTCTACAAGAAATAATTGCTTTTGTCTGGAAGGAGTGTGGGGAGGAGGGAAAGGGGGCGCGCATGGCTCCCTCTGTGGAGAGAAGGGGGTCTTTGAAGGACAACTAGTCACTTCTCCCTTCTTTCTCTCCTCCTCTTGCCTCACCTCCCTCCCCTTCCCTTCCCTCTCTCTCCCTCACTTGCCTCCCCCACCTTACTCCTCTTCCTCTCCTCTCGGTCCTCACTCTCCTCCTCCTCCTCCTCATCCTGTCTCCTTTCCTTCCCTCTCCTCTTCTTCCTCTCCTCTCCTCCCTTCCCCTCCTCTCCCTCTCCGGACCTACGGATGTCATCTGTCATACGTGAAGCGGAGGGAGAAGGACAATAAAACCTGGCTGTCTGCTACAGAGGATGACACATTTTTCATAATTAAGAGTATGCCGGTTTAGTGTGCGGCGTGCATTTCTGGACAATATGGCTGTCTGAAATGACCACACTGGTGATGATGGGGAAAGATGTTTTATTTTATGAGCAGTTTCCATTAAAACAGGCCTAATCAGGCACAGCGTTAAGGTCTAAACAGTCCTGTGGGATGCTGCTGCTCCACAGGGCCCTACAGGAGCCAAGAGCCCCGCTCATTCCTATTGATTTGCCCGTATTGACTGTGATGTTTAAGGTATAGATTTTTCTATTTAAAAATCTATATCGACAATAATCTGGTGTGTAAGCGGCCGGCGTTGACTGATGCCGGCCTGTAATTGACAGCGTGTAACATGTCGGTGCCGGGGAAAGGGAGAGAGGGCAAGGGAGAAGATGGGAGGCATGCAGGGGGAGGCGTGGGACGGTGGAAACAAGATCCAGGAGGAGGAAGAGGAGGAGGAGGAGGAGGAAGGTGGTGGTGATGGAGGAGCTCATCCTCCTGACACCCAGGGTCTCCTCATGCATTCTTGTGCAATTTGTTTTGTTTTGTAGATGCAACACTCAAACCTAATGCATGCATTTTTGCTCTCATTTAATACATTCTTATGACATTTTCTATGAAAAACCATCTTGGTTGTACAAAATCTCATAAAATTCTACTGTGAGGTCGGATAAGAGCTTTTTTCACACCCTGGAACAGCATTGGTCGCTCTTGTCTTGCTCCATCTGGATAATGACCCCAGCTCCCCTGCTCAGGAGGGCTTATTGAAAGCAGCAGTGATGAGATAAACTTAATTACATGCACGCCTTGTATCCTGGTAGGTATTAGCCTTAAGCACCTATAGGTATCCATGGATCCTCGTGCCGGGGTCTTCATCACTTCCCCAAGCAGTAATGCACTGATCACCATTGGCATCATTATAGCCGGTATTATTAAGAGGGGGGAAAAAATCCAGAAATCAATACAGGATACCTTTTGCAGCGGTAGTGAAAACGAGGGAGATGCAATGGGGGGTGGGTGGGTGGGTATAGGAGGAGGGAGGGATGATGGAGGGAGGGAGGGAGGTAGGGAGGGAGGTGCGGGGGTGGGGTGGTGATGTGTGAGTAGTAGCGGGTCCTCTCTCGCCTCAATGTTGCGGCCAGCCTAGTGGCAGATCGCTACAATCCTGGAGGGAGCCGGGTCGAGTGAGCTATTGGGGTTCCCAAATAAATCCGGGGACACACAGACAGACACAAAAAGACACACAGACGGATGGACGGAGATAGGCAAGTGTTCCGGTAAAACGGGAGACCAGCACCGGATTCTATACGCTTTCTTCTTTTTTCATGCGCGCGTGTCGGGTATTTTCCAATTCTTTATTTATTCGCTCTTGTTTATTTATTTATTTATTTATTTATCGATTGATTGCGTTTTAATTACTGCCTTGTGACAGCGCGCGAGGGAGGAGGAGCGTCAGGGCCAAGCGCGCGCGCGTTTCTGTTTTCAGTGAGTGTGTGAGTGCGTGCGCGTGCGACCGTGTGTACCCCCCACCCCCCCCACCACACACCTCCTACACACACACACACACACACACACATGCACACACGCACACACACACACACACACAGCCTCTTGTTTATTTATTTGTAGCCTTTAATTAAGCTGTTTTAAATGTGCTCGCGACGCGATCCGCTGCTGTGCGCGAGCGGATGAATGTCTTTACACTGTAGCCTTCACGCAGCGCGTGCAGCTAGAGACCAAATACAATAGAGCATACCAAATATACTACCACAGAGATCCAAATAAGACTTAATAACTATCTCCGGAGATCATTTCGGTTCCTTTTTTCTATACACGCGTGTCTGTTTCTATGTGTTTGCGCTGTTTTCAATTCGCGAAGCGACTAAATAACCAAAGCTCAGCCCGCTCAGTGCCGGTGATGCTACACAGGCTACCGACTGTTCTTATGCCTTTCCACACCTATGATATACTATAAATGGGGTGGGACATCACCGGTGAGGAGGACAGAATAAGCTCTTCTTAATGTTTACTCAAGGAGAAACGCTTTAGCAGGTGCAGCCAGGTGACACGTTTTATTCTGAAACTCCTACAATAGGCCTGTAATTGTAACTTTTTGTTTCCTGCAGCTAGGCGTGAAAAGCTCTGATCTCCCGTCTATCCGTCTGTGTGTTCTAGTCTGGACTGTGAGCCCCGGGGAACCATCTCACTCACACACACATACACACACATACACTCAGACGCACGCTCTCTCATATATGTTCTATGCACATTTCCACTAAAAATAACACTACATGCCATTGTAAAAGTGCGCGGCCGGCCGGGGCTACATGTGTACACACCTACTAATAGCGACTGCTGAGAGCTCTCCACGCCAAACATCTGTCCGAAGCTGTCTACCAGAGAGCCCTAAGAAGAGGACACAGCTCGTTACGGTACTTCTGTCACATTTTTCGCCGGAGGAAGATCATGTTTGTTCCTTTGCCGGTGCCGTTCGTGTTTCAGAGAACTGCCCCTGACCTCACCGCCTGGCGTCTCAAGTCCCCCCTGGCTCTGCGCTCCAACTCCGGTAAGGCGCGTTTGTTTTACCTCCCTCCCTCTCTCGCTTTCCTTCTTTCTTTCGCCTCTTTCACATCGTCCATGTCGGGCAGACCAGACCAGACCCGCCCCGGCATCGCTCGGTGCAGCCACCGGCGAACACACCCACCTCACACACACTCGCATACACACACACACACACACTCGCATCCACTTCCTCGGGCTTCCTTATCGAGGCTGTACCGGGAGTCCCCCCATCTTTTTTTCTGTAAAGTAAAAAAAAGAAGCATCCCTAAGAGTCCAGGACTGACTGAAAAATTTATTGCGTAAAAAAAATCGCTGTCCATTTTTCCCCCGTTTCCGGTGCGCTCGCTCCTGCACCTCCACGCCGTCTCTCCGCGCTCCTTCCTCGGCATCTCTTCCTCCTCTTTCCTCCGTCTTCTTCCTCTCCTCCTCGGTCTCTCATTCTTCCATCCTTCTCCTCTCCTCCGCTGCCTGCGCCTGAGCCTCAGCCTCCGTCTCTCCCCAACTAGACTCTCGGCAGGCAGGGAATATTCATGCCAACTTATCGATCCTCGCAGAGATCGATTCCTGGGCCGGTGGAAGCAGCAGGGAGAGGGGGAGATAGAAGGAGAGAGGAGAAGGTGCTCGGAGGAGAAGGAGCAGGAGCTGCGCGAGACAAACACCGCGTTCTCTCTTGCTTCTGTTTCATGCACGGGGTGTTTTCTTTCTTTTTTGTCTGCGATTGTGCTTTTTATTTTACGTGTATTCACCAGTGGTCGGACTCTGGATGCTTTCTCTCTGTTTTTGTTTTGCTCTGACTTGAATGCATGGGAACCGGGTTTCGGTTTTATGTGCGAAACGCCGCTGGAAACAGACTCCCAGAGACTTCCATCCCTGTGTCCGTCCCACCGGCCGCTGCAAACGCAGGAGCAGAGGGAGGTAGAGGAGGAGGAGGAAGGAGGGAGGGAAGGAGGGAGGGAGGGGGATGGATGGATGGAGGGAGGGAGCCGGTGGCTGGGGCGCCGTCTGCGTTTCATCTGCGCTGAAGCGGAATAAAAGGACGCATGGTGGGAGCAGCCAGCCTGGCTTCAGTGTGTCACTGTGACTGTCGCTGTGAGAGAGCTCCAGCTCAGTCCAGCTTCGACTGTTTCTCAGACATGCAACAGCTGCTCGACCCCCTCCTTCCTCCTCCTCCTCCTCCTCTTCCTCCTGTTCACCCCCCTCCTCAGTACGTCTTTGGAGGATCTGGGGAGGATGCTCTAATGTGCTTTCTGTCCTCTGTGTGCCACTGAAGGACTGCAGAGCGTGGGGAAGTGAGGGGGAAATTCCGTAAAAGGTCAACGGGCTTTTATTTCTGCTGTTTTTCAGTATTCACTAATGCATATACATACAGCAACTTGCGTATCAGGGACGTAGTGGTGCGTGAATGTGTCTGGTGTTGGTGGTAGATGGGCTCTTAAAGGGGACCTGGAGTGAAAAACCACTTTAACCTTGGCCTTGTGGAATAACCACAGTGTAATCCCAGCCAGGTCCAAAACATCATCATCCATGTATAAATGGAAGACAGAATGTGATGTAAAAAACAAGTGTGACGCAAACCCCTATACAAACATACCGCCTCCTATCTTACAAAATAACCCGCACGGACCCATTTCCATTGAAGTGCATCAATGGTAAATAGACTGGTTCTTATGTAGCGCTTTTCTAGTTTGTAACCACTCAAGGCGCTTTTGCAGATAGTCACAGTCACTGCCGAGGCCAAACCAGTAGCTTTGACCGTTCACACACTGATGATGCATCATCAAGGGGCAGTTTGGGGTTCAGTATCTTCATCTATTGACGAGCCATGGTCAGACTTGTATGTGACAGTGTGCACATGCAATATGAGACATATAAGGCAGGTTGTGTGCACGCTCTATAGCTGTATCACTCCAGTTTAGTTAATGAAAAGGATGCAGAGCTCTTGTGTTATATACATAATGTCTCATGATCATTCATGTGAATTTGTAAAAGCAAACGTGGTAGACAGATGAACAGGAAAAAATGTGAGTAGAAATGGAGCTTTTTTGTCCGACACCTAAAAATAGGACCGTAGCAGGGCTGGTAAAATAACATTTCTGGTTAAACCACTGTTCCCTAGCTTGTATGTTAACACCGGAAAACAAGGATAAGTGCACCACTCGACCATTACAGGTCTCCTTTAAAGGGCCAGGCAGCATCCACCCTCCTCCTAAACCCCCTCTCTCATTTCCAGATCAGTTCAAGCCCATTTGATTTCCTAGATGCCAGGCTTCACCCTTACTCCACATACTCAGTCAACAGTGCGCAGCATGTGACAGTGAAGGGAAAGGTGATCGAGGGGGGTAGAGAGACCGAGTGCAGAGGGATGAGAGGGACCTGTTACCCTCCATATCTCAGGAGATATACACCGGGAAAAGAGGGGAGAGGGGTTGAAGGGAGGACGAGGGGAAAGGAGCAGGGACTGGTGTAGGAAGAGGAGGAGGAGGAGGAGGAGGAGGAGTTTTCGCGCTCCGCACTTTGAAAAATGGCCAATGTCAGAGCGAGATAAAAAAAATGTGGAAAGAGAGAGAGAGAGAGAGAAGTGGGTGAACATAAGAGTAGATGACAGAGTGAAAAACGAGGAGGGAGAGGAAAACCCAGTTTGAGCTTGAGAGGTGAGAGTAAACCATGGATGAGCCATTACGTTGTGGCGTCCCGGGCTGGGGCCAGCATCTGAATAAGCAGCTAGGCGAGCCGCTGTTAGATGGCGGGATAACAGTGATTTACAACGCTATGCTGATTGCGAGTCCGTTTTGATAAGGCGGTACAAGGTGCTGTCCTTTTCAGATTCAGAGGGTTTTTGGCGCTGAAAGGGTGCAGGGTCAGTTTAACACCTCAGGAGTGAAACAGAGCGGCCGCTGATTATTCAGCAGGGCATATTCAGCAGCAGACATTTTCTCAGCTCGCTCGCTCTCAAGTTTCCTTCCATAAGAACAAACAGTGCGGACATTTCTTGTATTTATAAAGGGGAAAAAAATCAATATGTTGAAGTAGTTTCTGCATAAAAAATGGCTTTTGATGACATTTTTTTAGAGTATTTGCCCATTTTCAGATCTTTCCGCTGTCGCTAGGGCGGTTGCTATGGACTCTCAGTCCATAGCAACCATCACGAAAAATCTTCACAACCAAGACGGGTCTTGGTTGTGAACAATAAGCAACCGAGAGATGGCTTGGATGCAGAACGACAGAAAAAGAAAAAGAAAACAAATAATACAAAAACAAAATTGCTATACACATTAATACTCCTAATTGTACACCCGCTACATTTTTGGGTATTGGCCCAACATAGCCACTTCTCTTTCGCTTATTCGAGTCAGGAATGATAATCACTGAATGACCTCCAAGACATTTATTTTTTGTCCATTTCAGATTCTAATGTCTGTTCTCTCCAACCTCACATTTAACACACACACATACATATTCACACACATATTTCCCCTGAGTTGCACGTAGAGCCCTCAACACAATCTCCCAGCGAACTTGTGTCTTTGACCGGCAGCAGCTCCTTGACTCCTTTGAGTTAGAGCTCTTTGCAAGGGTCAGAGGTCACAGCAGGAGTGTTTGACTCAGCCCCACCTGACCCCTCCCTGCCCCTTGTGTTTTCACTCCCTTTCATGTTACAAGAGGCCTCCAGCACAACCCCTGTAGGGGCTCCCACACACATCTACACACACACATACACACACACAACTGTGATGAAACAGACGAACGATCATATAGCATAAAACAAGCATGTTAGGCCGTTTTCCACCTGGATAGCGGGCTGCTTTAACTGATGCAGGTTTTGTTCTATTTTTAATGGCATTGTGTCTGTGAAGGCACAGGTCAGGGCCACTGCTATGTGAACTACTTGTGTCTGTACATGTGTGTGTGTGTGTGTGTGTGCGTGCGTGCAGCGTAGTGGTTTGTGAAGCCATCAGCATTAACTGGTGTATGAAAGTTTAATGGGACATCGAGGAGAAACCGCAGGTTTTCCCACACAGCACCGGTTTGATATGATATGATGGGACATCAAGGAGACTGGAGCCTGCTTCTCTCTCTCTCTCTCTCCCTCTCTCTCTCTCTCTCTCTCTCTCTCTCTCACTCTCTCGCTCTCTCACACACTTACACCTAGATTCAGTTCATCTCAGCTATGCACCTTCTGTCACAGACCATTAGCCACCATCTCCTACCATCTCCTGTCTCACCCGCATCGACACAGACACACACACACACACATGCACACACACACACATGCACACACATGCACACACATGCACACACATACACACACATCCCAGATTTCGGACTTGTTTTATTTCTGTCTCTGGGCTTAAAAGACTTGCCGTACTGGTATCAATATTTGCACCGACTTGTCAGTCAGTCTGTCGCTTTTGATTCCAAGCGGTACTGTCCAATAAAATGTTAAAAATGTCTACATTTCTACGTCCGTGCCTTCCGGCTACATTAAAGACGTTTCCACATGTGTATGGCATCTGTCCACCACGTCCACATGATGCAAGGCCACGCACACGGTTGCCCATTTACAGAAAGACAGAGACAGAGTGTGTGCGTGCGTGTGTGTGTGTGTGTGTGCGCGCACACGTGCAAACTAGTGTGTAGGTATAGATCGGTTGGTGGAGGGGAGCGTGCAAGTTGCAGTGTTAACATGATTGCAAATGACAAAATGTCAACCTGGGTTTGTTAGCAACATAATGGGGAATCAATAGACACGAGAAAGATGTCAATACTACATGCTTTATTGCATTAAGCTACCTCTCTCCTTCTCTGTAGCCCTCTCTCTCTCTCTCCTCTTCTTTTTCCCTTTCCCTCCCACTCCCCTCCTGCTCTCTGTCACAATACAATTCTCTCTCTCTCTCCCTCTCCCTCTCTCTCTCTCTCCCTCCTCTCCCGCGGTTGTAGAATTAGATTGCAGCATATGAGGCAGCCAGAGGCCTCAGAACGGTAAGAGGCGGATGGTCGGAGGCTTCGGGAGCTAATGGCTCCGGCTGTTTGCGTATATTAGGCCGGTGGAGACGCAGCCGACGCAGTTTCACAGCGGGGACGAGAGAGGACCCGCAGCAGTGACGTCTCATGTTTAACCGATCAGCCCGATGGCATTTGCTCCGAGAAAATTGTCACAGGCAATCATGGGACATTAGTGTAATTATCTGTCAGGGAAAGGAGAGCGGCGCGATTCTGACAGCATTGTGTCACCCCCTGTAGCATCTCGTCACCTTGAATGTGACTGTTTGAATTATATACACAACATCTGGGAATTAAGCCTGTTATATGGTTTTGTATTAATCCAAACAAATCCGGCCTCTTTAAGTGGGTAATGATGACAAGGCGTTGTTTGTGTCATGGCCAGGTTTGAAAATTACCTTTAATCCTCCTTTTTATGGATTTACACAGGTGTGCATGTGCGTCAGTAGGTTGTATTTATATATAGCATGCAGATAGATGTGTGTGTGTACTCGCATGTGTGTGTGTGTGTGTGCATTGGCTGAGACTAATGTAGTATTAATGCTGATGAGGTCCCACAGCTCATTAGTAACAGCAAGTGGTATTGAGTTTCTCCTGGGGAACGAGACGCTCTAGCACACACACATTTTGTACATCCTCATCATCCATTAGCGTATTAATAACCATTACCACACACACATACATAAACACACACACACACACAAACAATGACCTTTGCACATATTCGTTTAAGTATGCAGACCCCCGACCAAGACACAGCAGGACACGGCAAGAAAATCATGCAAATGTATTCATGGAAAGAGCTTGATGAGTTACATTTACATTAGTGGCCATCACTCTTGAACATGTTTGCCGCACACTATATCATCGGACCAACACACACTCGAACACACACACACACACACAGAGGAATAATTTTGTGCATTTGTTGGCTGTGTCCATTGAAATACAGCCCGGCATTAGTCCTAATCAGAGGCCGGGTGAGCAGGCCACTTAATCAGAGCTATCACCTGGAGAACACACACAGTGAGAGGGATAGATGGAGTGTGTGTTTGTGTGTGTGTGGGGGGGGGGGTTGTGGAGGAGGGTGGGTGGGATGGGGGGGGGGCAGTTAATCAACACATCAGCAGGAATAAACACATACAAACCACCTGACTCCGTCCTGGGTATTGATTTAAACCTCTTTCAGTGTTGCCTGTCCTCCTTTTTTTTCATGGACGTTCAGATGATGCCCCCTCCTCACCCCTCTATGGGGGACACTCTGTGCTACTTTGGAGTGTCTGTGTGTGTGTGTGTCTGTGTGTGTGTGTGGATGCTCGGTCAGTGGTGGTCCGACTGTGATCAGGGGTGTAGTGGGTTGCGCCACACGCCTCCAATCACTTGCATCCGCCTGGACAGCCAAAACAAACCTCTGGACCCCCCGCTGACCAGTATCGAACACTTGATTAGCTGATTTTAGTGATGTTTTTTTTTCCAACCTGAGATGCATTCAAACGGAGGTGCAGATGATTAGTGAGTAGCGCTGTTCACCTCACAGCGAGTAGGCGCCTGGTATCAATCAGGGTCGGCTTGTCTGTGTGGCGTTTGCATGTTCTCTGTGTGAGTTTTCTCCGCTTACCCCGGTCCTAGAACATGCACGTTCAGGTCGATGGGAGGCTCCAAAATTGCCCCGAGGTGTGTGTGTGTGAGAGATAATGGTGTGTGTGTGTGCCCATGATGGACCGGCAACCTGTCAGGGTGCATATTGTGCGCTGGGATAGGCTCTGTCAGACCCCCGCGACTTCCCCCTTACAAAGCTGGTAAAATAATGGATGGATTTATTCAAACAACAGCGCGAAGGAGCAGATCCTCTCACTCCTCTGTCGCTCAACAGCATCTGGCCTGCCGTACTTTGCAGAGATGACTGTGGTCTCATAAACAGCCCGACAATGTGTTTTCTCCAGCCGCTGTCATCTTTTTTATTCATTTATTTATTTATTTTTTTTGTTGTTGATTGCCGCAGGCTGTCACCTCTGCCACCCCGCTCATGTGCCAGTACATTTAGATAATAAAAAAGACCAATAAAATCCTGGGGGTTTGATTGGGTGTCTCCCCTTAGCCCGTAAGAGCGGGCGACTAAATCAGGGGTCCCTCTCTCCATTTCATTTAGCCGATAAGATTTATGGTAATGAAGGGGTCCTATTAACCTCTGGGGTTCTGCCGCTGTCCTTCACAGGCGAGGCTGTAAGAGAGTGATCGGAGGCAGAGAACACGTCTGCTATAAGCAGTGTCACATCATGGCAAATGCACCCCTCCGGAGTGCTTTCACACACACACACACACACACGCACGCACATTTAGCTTGTGTGCACACATGCACTCCGGAGAGTCTCCAGAAGCGGCACGGCCCTTTGAGAGAGTTGAATGCATGTTTAATCTCCCCGCTCTCTTTCTCTTCTCGGCGTTTTCTCTTTTCTTTATCCCCTCTATCCTTCCTGCTCTCCATCCTTCTCTTGGCAGGAGCGCTCTGTACTGAAATTAATCTGTTGTACTCCACCACCTCTTCTTCCCCTCTCGTTCCCTTGTGCGGTCTCTTTTACTCTGCCTGCCTTTCTTTTGTAAGTGCGTAGTCTCACTCTTGTTTTTTTTCTTTTTGCTGTCGCTTGGAAAAAAAACGAGTGTCAGGATAGGAGAGAAAATACTCAGTGCCTAACAAAGAAATTGCACCTAGTTGATTTTTTGACTGATTTCGCTCCGGTTCTTGTGCACTCACCAACAATATCACTGCTTGTCTGCAAATATTAGGGGGCAAAAGGAAAAGAGAGGGGGTGGGGGGGGGGGGGGGGTGCAACAGAGGGAGGCGTAGACCCCTCCTTCATGTGTACAAGGGCTGCACCCCTCTGTCTCTTTGTCTGCTTGTAAAGGGGACGAGGGAGGAGGCGCGGAGTGGGGGGGGCGCCGAAGGAGTGACTAAGTGACCTCTCTCTCCCCTTTCTTTTGACGCTCCTGTGTTCTGTCCATTTTGTCGTGCACGTCCCTCTCCCTCCCTCCTCTTTCATCCTCTTTCGTTCCCCCTTTTTTCAGCCTGGTTAAGTCGCCATGGCTGTTGGCCTTGTATGTCCTCTCTCTCCCTCTCTCTCCCTCTCTCTCCCTCTCTCTCCCTCTCCATCTCTCCACCCGCATCTTCGACAGTAGCAGCCCGGTTGCCAAAGTGTCTGTAAGACACATTAAGGCCCATAAAAGCCTAGTCTGCGGTCGCACTCTTAACCACCAGTCAGAGGTAGTGTACAAAAGTGACTTTAAATGAGTCTGTGATTACCCTGGAACATGGAGAGATACTGAAGTGGCCAAGAGAGTGTGAGACAAGGCCAGAGCGACAGAGCGTGGGGAGGAAAGAGACGCTCTTGGATGTTTCTTGAGTCTCTTAAGGAAAATTGAACAGAAACGAATATTTGTTTCTCCCCACTAAGAGCTAAAAAGGCTACCTGAGTGGAATAACCGATAAAAACTTGTAACACAAATTTCCAGTCCCCCCCCCCTCCCCCACCTGCTCGACCCTCCCCGTCCCCGTCATCCCTCTTCCCTAATTGGCCACATGCTGCCTTGAGTGACAGGTGTAATCATCAGTCAAATTATGACGGGAGGGGGAGAAGAAGGGTGGAGGCGAGGAGGAGGACGAGAAGAGGAACAGCAGAAGGTGGCGATGAGGGGAGGGCATGAGGGGGGGGGGGTTGAAAGGAAGTTCTTTGATCAGAGATAGAGGGTGGAGGAGGGGGGGGGGTGAGTGGGCAAACAGACAGAGCTACATGGAAACCTGCTGTCCACACACCTGCTGCTTCGTATATGGGCAACATTAGCACCCCCGCACTTTGGTGTGTGCCGCGCAACAAGCCAGACAGGGTCTCTGCAGCCACACATATGAAGGACATAATTGTATATTTATTGTTCATCCATTCATTGCCATACCCACTTTGGACCCTGGATATGGGCCCTGATGGAGCCCATATCCAGAAGATATAGGCCAACAACACATGTGAAGGAGTATACTTCCACATACACTATTCATGCTCACACTCGCACATAGTGGCAATTCAGAGTCTCCAATCATCCCAAACATGCATGTGTTTGTACTGTGGAGGAAACTGGACTACCCGGTAGAAAAGAAAATGCAAACTCCGCACAGAAATGCCTTCGCTCCCCTTCCTCGCCGTGTGGCAACAGAGCTATGTTTACCCTCTTTCAAATTATAATTGAGTTGAACTGGTGACGGGAGACTCTCGGGAGCGCTCTCCGATAAAAACGTACACTGAATGACTGCATGTCGATAGATGTGAAAGCGCCGGTTACGTCTGTAACTCAACCGGTTTCAGTGTCACAGACCAGCCGACGCACTCCTGCTCCTGCAAGCCGCCAGACAAGTACGATTCAATGTCAGTCCGTCTATTGCTGCTATTCACCGCACTTTCAAACGGATGAGACGATGAGCAATGCACATTTAAAGAAAAGAAAAGAAAAGAAAAGACATAGTCTGTTATTCTCTTTGGCTTTCAACATTTTTAACGTGTTTCTAATGTTTGCAGTCTAGAGCTGCAGTCTAACCTAGGCATTTACAGTAATGAAAGTCTAAACTCTGATTCTGATTCTGAACACACACACACACACACACACACACACTCACACACTCCTACAATGAAGCCTCGGGGTGTGGTGGCAGCGCGCTCTTTTGATTCTTGCTCAGGCGCACCGGGCCCCAGTTTCCGTGTTAAATTTGGATGAACTTTGTTAGCGAGAGCAGATGTTAGCTCTCCGGCCAGCTAACGAGGTTTACAGTAATTAGGAGTTGCTGATGAAGCGCTTTGATTCCCCGGCTGTGGCGGCCCTCTCATTAGCGGCTAGCCGGCTAGCGCTGCAGCAGGCGCTCCAGTCACATCCTATTAGGCGGCTCAATGTACACTCTGAATTAGGAGCGGGAGATTAAGTGGAGATGAAAACTGTCTGCGTGCACACACACACATACACACACACACGCTGTGCATGCACACACACACACACACATAAATCCATTGCTTTAAAAAGCCCATATACACACACACACACTGTTATAATGAGGTTAGTTGGAGAAAATTCCTCATTTGGAACCAAGTGAAAATTTAATAAGATAGTAATTTTCGCTGGTGTTGCTGCGAACACCCGTGAAACTTTAACACATGCCAGGTTCTAATAAGAATAGGGTTGTGAGAGAGTGCTTATCGGGGGGGAAAAAAAGAAAGGGGACAATTGAATCACATATTTTCAGGCACAAGAGAAGTTTCTCCGTGGCTGCGTGGATGAATCTGGCGTCGAAAATGAATATTTCCTCACGCTTCTTACAAATTAAAACAAGACAACCTTGAAAAACAGTCCAACAAGCTGTTTCCTCCCCTCGGTTATTCTCTCCGCCATTCGTCAATACTCTCTACATGCTCTTCTCCGCTCTCTCTCCTCTCTCTCCTCTCTCTCTCTCTCTCTCGTCTTTTGTGTGATGGAGTGATTATTGAGGACGTGGCTCCTGTGTTTAACGCTGGTTGATGAAGTCTGCCTTTGTCCGTCTGTGCTAACCTGTCGCAAACGGGACACCGCTTATAGCAAAATCAATACACAGAGTAGGAGAGAGAGAGGGAGAGGGAGAGAGAGAGAGAGGCCTGGCAAGGGAGGTAGAGAAAAGAAAAGAGAGGGAGGGGAGGGGAAGGGGGTGGTTGGAGGAGCGTTCAAAGGTAGATGAATGCAACTGGAGAGGAGCGAGGCCGAGGATGGAGCAGGAAGTCTGTGGAGAGAAAAAGGAAGAGAGGGAGACGGAGGATATTTAAATACTTGACTCCGCTGCTGCTACTGAGACGTGCTGACAGTGAATGGTGTCAAGCGTAGAGCCTGTGTGTCTGTTTGTGTGTGTGTGTGTGTGTGTGTGTGTGTGTGTGTGTGTGTGTGTGTGTGTTTAAATCAGGGCATTTATATGTATATGTTTGTCTTGCCTGTGCGTGGCCTTGACCGAGGGGTGGCTGTATCACTCGTGGTGTGTGTGTGTGTGTGTGATTGTTTAAGTGCCAGCAGAATAGGGCAGCATCTCCTTGTGTGTGACAATCAGCGAGTGTGTGTGTGTGTGTGTGTTAAAGGGGGGGGGGGCTTCTCTTGCTACCACTCCCCAGAGTCGAAGCCAGTGTGAAGAGGAGAGGAGAACGACAGAGGAGGAGAAGGACGGAGGAAGAGGAGAGAGAGAGAGGCGTAGGATGGGGAGAAGGAGAGGAGAGGTGTAGGGGGTGAGGAGGTGTGGGGGGGGCAGTTGTGTGTGTGTGTGTGTGTGAGAGAGGCACAGCTGGGAAATGAGAAATGCAACCCCCTCCCCATATATAGCAGCACCTTACACTCACACATACGGCACACACACACGCACACACACACACAAGCGGACCCCATCTCTTTATCCTCCCCTCAGGAAAGAAGGGGTGGAGGTGGAGAGGGGTGAAGGGAAGGGGAGTGGGAGGGAGGGGGGGATAGGAAGAGATGGAGAAGGGGACAGATAGGGGCATTAAAATTCATGGCCTTTTTTTTATTTTCCCTGCTGAAAATCAATAGTGTTTACTATGAATGAGTGGAACAGTGGACAACAGTGGTGCCGGGGGGACAGAGAGACAGAGAAGAGGAGGAGGAGGAAGAGGAGGAGGAGGTGCAGGAGAGGGAGGAAGAAAAGAGGGAGAGAGAGGGAGGGGAGGAAGAGGTAAAGAGGAGGAGGGGGAGACTTTATTGCGATAGACAGAAGCACCAGAGGCCAAGGTTAAAGACCAGCAGGGGCAGAACGGCTGAGAGATAGAAGCACTAAGTAAATTCACTTGTCTTCTAAAACAGACATACTGCCCTGTAAATGCATATTTACTATTGGCCATGGTAAGAATGTAATGCAATCTAAATCATAATGTGCCCCGGCTGTAATGCCCCCCCCCCTGCTGTAACATCAGCCGTTCCCCTGTCTTTGCTTTTCTAACTTTCCATTCTTCATCGCTCGCTTCATCTTCAGACTGCTCTACCTTTCAGAAACTGTGTGTCCATGCTGCTGCCGCTCTGTGTGTGTGTGTGTGTGTGTGTGTGTGTTAATTGGCAGCCTACAAAACCCCACTGCCACGGTCTCATCGCAAACAAACAGCAGACCCGCGCACACAAGCTGCTGCACACACGCACACACACACACACACACACACACACACACACACACACATGCAGCAGTTCACACTGAGTTGTTCAGCAACCCTGACCCTGTTTCCTGCTGCTGAAAGCCTAGAAGTTCAGGATGGCTTACCAGTGTTTTGATTAAGCACTGCCTGTGTGTCTCACACCACTTGATCAAAGAAGAAAAACACTGTTTTTATCTGTTTTTTTCTGTTTTAGGTTTTTTTTTTCCTCCCTTTTTCGCCCCCCCATTTTTATTTATTTTTTTATTTATTTTTTTGGCTGTGGCCTCTTCATGTTTCGTAGAAACAGGGAGCTTTTAAAAACAATTATCTTGTTTTTCTGCCCGGCGAAATCTCAGTCAGTTAGTGGAGAGAAAAAAAAAATGACCGTTTTAGTTTCCAAAACACTGTATCAAAATACAGAAAAGTTGTGTTTTGCTCTATTTTGTTGTCTCCACCTATCCAGTATCTTATCGGCTTTGTACCCTAATGGTGTCATAAGGCTCCAGCACACATAGGGCAAAGGCAGGGAATACACCCCGGTCTATCACTGGACACACACAGACAGACCATATAACTCTTACATGTATGTTTTTGGACTGTGCCTGGAGAAAATGTGAGCAGAAACATTGCAGACTCCACACAATAGGGATTTAAACCAAGGTCCTTCTCACTGTGAAGCAACCATGCCAACCACTTGACACACTGTAGCCTCTTTTAGTTATTATTTTTTTTATATATGTATGTGTGTCTTTATGATCAGATGTATTAGTGTGTATGTGGGCATATGTGGGTGCGTATAAGCCTCTGTCACTGTGCGTGCACACTAGTGTGTTCCTGCATTACTGTGTGTGTGTGTGTGTGTGTGTGTGTGTGTGTGTGTGTGTGTGTGTGTGTGTGTGTGTGTGTGTGTGTGAACGAGGCATGCAGGGAGTGATATATATTCAGGCAGCTCATGCATTATGGAGAGCGCAGGTGAGAGCGTCTAAATGTGAACTGCTGGTATGTGGAAGGTTCAGGGCCAATCTCACCCGAGCCTTTTGTATTCGCATAACATCTCCATTTCAAATCGGCCTGTCAAAAGCCAGCAGCATGTTTTATTCAGCATCAGATATTGATCACATATTATGCATACATACCGAATCTATATTGCATACCAAAATCCAAGTCTTTGATATGTATATGACGCTGCAAATATGCTGCACAGAAGAAGGCAAGGTGTTGGCGAGGGGGGTCACTTCTGCACCTTTATTCCACTGCATATTACAAAACACATGCCCGGAAATTCTCCATTTGTATTCTGTCAGATTACTCAGTGTAAAGTTAGCGCAATAAAAATACCCCAGACTACTCCAAAATTGTCTTAGAGTAGAACCAACCAACTCAGAAGGTCAGGACACCATTACGTGCAGTTAGCTAGGTAAATCTCTCCATCTAATCCATTGTTTTCAACAATGTAACTGTATTCTGATTACTTATCTATTCAAGTTGCAGCTGTATTGAAATACAGTTACTTATATTTTGTATTCTAAATACTTCATTACATGTATTCCGTTGATCCCCAACAGTGGTTGAGTGTATGAACCATGCTTTGGTGTTGCAAAATGCACGTAATGCTGTAATGAGAGATAAGACTTGTTTAGTCTGTGTGTGTGTGTGTGGAGACTGCATTTGTGCAGGGATGTAGAGAGTTTGCTGAGGTCATGGCGGGTCCGTCCTCTGGGCTCGAGCTTGGCTCGACTCCCGACGCCTCAGAAGACCAGGAGATGATGCCGTGCGCTATCTGCAGCTTCTCAATGCACTTAGCGAGGCTTCCAGCCTCTTGGTGTTAATGACCCCAGAGCGCCCGTATACATTAACAGTTAACATTTCACTGTACCATCTCCTCCTCTTTGTCCATCAACATGTTTTTCCATCAGTAGTTTCTCCATGTGCTAAAGCGGGAGACCCGAGGCCATCTCTGCCTCTCCATCATGTGCTGCTTTTTTTTTTTTTTTTTTAAACCATCGCGCTGCATCGCCACTGCACTAAATCTCCCCGCTCTAAATGACTGGAGTGGATGAGAGGTCACAGTATATGGGGGGAGGAGGAGGAGGAGGAGGAGGAGGAGGACAGCAGCTCGGGCTTTAGCCGGGATGCTTTTTCACCTTTTATGAGCAGAGGTGGCCCATTTGCCGAATGGGACGCGGCGAAGGCAAACGTTGGTTGGTTTGGGAGCGAGCGTTTTTCATCTTCTCCTTGTTGCTTTTCCACGCCCGGGTATTCTTCCTCGGGTTGATTTCAGTCTTTCATTAACTTGTTTTATTCCTCTTGATTTTTTTTTTCTTCCAACCACCCTCTCTCTCTCTCTCTCTCTCTCTCTCTCTCTCTCTCTCTCCCTCTCCCTCCCTCTGTTCCCCTAGCGACCGTTTCCAAGGTGCCCATTCCCAAGGGCTGGAGGAGGGGTCCAGTGATGTCATGCATGCATAACTCTACACCTGTAATTCATGCCCCTGGTTTGCCTCCCTCTCTTTTCTTTGTCATGTTTTTCCTCTTCTCGCTTTTTTTTCTACTCCCTCTCTACTATTTTTCTTCAACTGTTTTTTCCACGTGTCACCCCCTCTCAGCCGCCTTTTATGCCCCTCTCTTCTTTTTTCTTTTTTTTTGCTCCTTCCACTGTGGGTTTTATCCGAGAAACAGCTTTTCCACCTTCTTCCCGCTACAATAAAATTCACTTTTGATTTAGGAATCGCTTTAGTTTGATCGGGATTTCGATTTAAAGTTGTGGCGGGTGTTTTATTGGAACGGTGACGCTTATCTTTTCACTAGATGTTAGGAGACAGACAGTTGAGCTGCCCTCTGTCCACAGTGTACATGACTCTCTACATCTGCTCCATGTTTAAAAGGTCATTTGTCAAACCTGACATTTTCTGCCCTTACCAAAGGTTTCCTCAATATCCAGCGCGGCTCTCCCCACTCGGAGTTTATGTTTTTCCATCTATTTGTTTGCTTTTGTATAAACCTTTTCTGACAATGCTTTCGTCTTCAGTGTCCGGAAATATCAAGAGAGTGGGAGGTTGATTTCTATCATCTTGTATTGTTCAATAAACTACAGAATGACAGATGAGGGTCCCCATTTGGCATGTGTGCATGCATGTGTGTGTGTGTGTGTGGGTGTGTGTGTGGGTCTGGGTTTCTTGGGTAATGAGGCCAAAGAATCCGTGAAATGTAACTTACAACAGGAAATGCGCTGAGAGGACACTTGCTCACACAGTCAATGGGGTCTGATTAGGGATTAATGCGTGTGCACATGTGTGTGTGTGTGTGTGCGCGCCTGCTCTGTGTGTCGGCGGGGTGTGTGTGTGTGTCTACGTGTGTGCGTGTGCCAGCAGGATGTTTTTACTCAGCCCAGGTTGTCATTCTCCTGTTTCCCCCCGTGCGCCTTTTGTTCCACCCCCTGATTTCCACCATTTTGGTTGCTGTCCCGGACAAAAAGAGGCCCCACAGCACAGACCCCCTACCTGAGCACAGCCTCCCTCCTGATATTTTTCAAAGCTTCCCCCTCCAACACACACACACACACACGCACACACACTCTCCCTCCCTCGTCTGAAAAGCCCGCTCTCTCTCCCTCTCTCTCTTCACAGCTCTCTCTCTCTCTTTCTCTCTGGGATTCAAATGAGCTTCACTTGCATGACCACAGCGGAGCCCAGCATGTGGTTCGAAGGTACCGAGGTGCAGATAATAAATCACAGACGAGACTAAAAGAAGCGCGTAGCATGCTCACACTGTGCAGCCGCATTAAAGTGTGGCCCGCCAAATGGGAAGAAAAGCATTCGAGAGCAAATAAATCACAGCAGAATTACACTGATGGTGAACATTTCAAATATAAAACAAGGAAAAAATACCTTCATATTTTCTGCATCTTTTTACTTGAAGTGAATAGTACGATTTTTTTAGTTTGTTAAGTTTAATTTGATTGGGAACTTTTTTTTATGAAGTGTCAGCACATCATCTGTGGAGCCCCAAAAGACTTTCTCAAACACTCAAAACAAACCTAACAATGTTTTGTGCTCCAAACTCTTTCCATCCAAACATCCATTACCTTACTTTTGTACTTTAACACATACAAACTCAGCACAGAAAGGCCCTCGGTCTGACTGGGATCCAACCGGATCAACATGGTAGCAAGTTGTTAGTAAAGGTAGTAAAAACGTCCTTTTAACAGGCGTAAAACGTGAGGAGAGCCAAGCTCCTGGTGGTGGGCGTCACCCTCAACCTGCTGGGTTGGAGATGGAAAGAAACCTGGAGAGAGAGAGAGAGAGAGAAGAAGATGGAGAGAAATATAGCCAGGTAGCAGCAGTAGCAGGGTCCGGGCCTCTGCCGGCGATAAGCGTGCCCGCAGCCTCGCAGCCATCCTCGCCGTTTGCTTTTGTCACATTTCGGAGGGTTGCCAGGTCTGCTGGGTGCGCGCTGGTCCCGGGTCAGCCTGCGGTTTCTCCGTGTGTGTTTGGCTAATGTCTCTCTCTGCGTCGCGGTGAAGCTGTGCTGATGGGAGGGCTCTGGTGGGCTCGTTGAATGAACTCTGTGGTTGTGCTGACAAATCAATGATAAAGAGTAATGACATCAACAATATAATGTATCTCCTCGTGCTTTCATTGACTCCCCCACTCCCACCCCCACAACTCCCCTCTCTCCGTCTGCGCCACCTCTTTGACTCCGTTTTGCACCATAAACTATGTTTCCCTCTCTTTATGTTTGTCATTATATGTATCTTTTATCTCTGTCGTTTGTTTCTCTCTATTGGTCTGTCTATCCTCTGACTCCCCCCTCCCTCCCTCTCTCTCCCTCTCCCTCCCTCCCTCCCTCTCTCTCTCTCTCTATTGATCCAGTCATAGTTTTCTCAGTCTTCACAGTACTGGGCCGCTCTAATCAATACAGATAATTGTCTGCTCTCTCTTGATGCCAAACATAGTCTCCCCTTCTCCCCTCTCTCCGTCTCTCTCTCCCTTTTTATCAATGAACCCTGGTCTTCCCTCACCCCTCCTCACCCACCCCCCTCCAGACAGGGATTCCCCCTCCCCTAATGACGGGAGATAACCTGCTTTCTTTACCGATTTTCTCCCACCCTCCCTCCCTCCCTCCCCCCCACTCACACATCCCTGCCTCGCCCTCTACCTCCCTTTCCTCCCTCGTTCATCGATTACCGTGAGAGTCGGGGCCCGGGCCGCCCGCCCTACAGATGTAAACACACACAGCGCTCGTGTTGTGGTTTAGTTGCCGTTCGACCGCTCCTCGTGTGCGGCCCTTTTGGTTAATCAGTGGGATCCAGTGTTTTGTTTTGTTTTTCTTCCACACAAGTTAACTCCAAGTTTATCATCCACCATTTTGTCATCGCCTACGTCTGGTTTGTGATGTCAAGGCAGTCATCTTTAACCCAATCTATACTCTAACTGATCCACTTTTTTGCCTAACTCATCCATATCAAACAGATATGGATCTGATGCCGATGGAAAAGATGCAGTCATCACACGTGCTTTTAGAGACTTTATTGAAGTCATGATCGATTTGATTTGTATCGCCCGAAATCTTAAATTAGTCTCTGAGGGCTTTAAAAGCTGTACAATATTGGACACTACCTGTTTTTTGGAGCAAGGAAAACTCTTCTCAAAATAAATCTTAAGCTGTCCTGGATGGACAGGCATGTTGTATATACAGCATTTTGACCCTGTTGTTGTGTTTATTTCAGGTTACTCACTTTAGTGGTCCAGGTCAGAGATGGTTGAACCACTTAAGACAGTTATAAATCATAAAGTTATACATATATTATCACCTTATGGTGATATCTTATCTATTCAGCCGCTCAAAACTGTGAATATCACAAGTTTTTAACTTCTCAATGACAGCTTTTTTTTCATAGAGGGAGGGAAGCATTGCATTGAAATCAACAATGAAACAATAGAATACCATGCAATATTAAAGTAATGGTCAGGCCTTCAGAGCATGAAGACAAAAATGTAAGCTCAGAGCTTGTAACAAAAGAATATGAGGTGATATAAAAGATGAGTTATGACGTATTGACAATGGGTATAAAACCAGGTGCAAAGAAATCATCCAGAAAAAGCCACACAAAGCAAGTTCACTCAGAGTTGATGCTGGCATACTCGAGGTCTCGTCTGGCATGAGATTTGATTTTACCCTAAACTCACGTCCAACTCTGATAAATGCTGAAAGTTTCAGGAAAGCGTGCGTGCACCTCAATTCTGGCATACGGACACGTGCTAAATATAAGCACAATAAAACACCACAAAAACCTCAGAAATTTGTTTTGTCTGTTCAGGTGCGTGATTTACATATTTGGTGGGTTGAGAGAAGTGGAGGAGAATCACTCCTTGAGTCAATCGCCTGAAATAAATATGATTCCAAGGAAAATATACAAGAGTGAAGACAAGTGAATGTACACAGTTGGACCCAGTGCAGCATTCATATTCTCTCTCTACATATGAAATCCTACGTGTTTAATAATGCATCCCCCCCATCCTGCCAACAAGGCAGGTTATAGGCCCGCAGGTTATTCCACTCTGTGTCTGAGTGCGTGCACACCAGTGCATGTGTGTGTGTGTGCGTGTGTGTGCATGTGTGTGTGTGTGTGTGTCAGACGTGTAGAATCCAGCAGAGAGTCTCTGATGTACACTCTATCACTGTGCTCGATCTGGAGCCGCACGTAAACCACACAGGCAATATCAATGACAATATATATACAGTATATGTATCCAATGTTTACACAAATATCTCATATCCACTCGCATCTGCTGCAACTGATAGCCGAGGCAACGCCGCGCTTCTGTTTGGTCTTTACCACAAGAGGAGTAAGTGAGATGGAGTCGGGGAAGGGGAAGAAACGCTTTCAATCACGGTGCAGGTGGAAGAGAAAATGATCCGCTGTAATATGGGAAAACAAAAGATAGCGGGAGCAAATCATTTGTATTTGAATTGTTAGGGCCGTATGAATATATTTCTGCGAGCGGCGCCAAGTTATCCGTCCGATCACATGTGTTTGTGTTTGTTTATGAGCCGCGTGCAGGTCTGCGGCCCCGGCTCAGGTTTACATGTATGTGTGTGTGTGTGTGATTGGACTAAGCAAAGGCTTTAAAAGGGCCAGCAGTGGGACGGAGAGGAGAAAAGAAGGGAGGAGGGAAGTGAAGCGGAGGGGGTTACATTGTCCTGGAGGAGGTTTTAAAGGGGGGTGTGGGAGTGGGCTGGGGTCGGGATGGGAGACAGCAGGGGATCCTCCTCGGTCCCCGGGGAGTTGAACCTACCACCCCCTAACCTTGCTTCAGCCCCTCTGGTCATGGACTTGAACCCTGTAACCCCCCCCCCCCCTCCGATGGACAATCTGTTCTCCTCCCCAGCCTGGCTGCAGCGCTGTGCATGCCATTAACGGATAAATAGGCTGTGTGTGTGTGCGTGCGTGCATCTGCGTGCACACATGGACACTTCCACCTACGAGGGCAGTGTTTGGTCAGTTGGCCGCGGCTTTGACGTTGGGTCTTGCCCCCTTTTATTCAACGCTTGTCAAACAGAAGGGAAGGGGAAAACAAGAAGCCGTGATTTGTTATCTCGGCTCCCTGCTTTGTGGAGATTTCTGTTTTGCAATCAGGTGTGAGACATATTTAATTGTAGTGTTCATCTATCTATTCATTTATCATCTATCTATTCATCATCCGGACATCCTTTATTCTTTTCCCAGGATCCCCTTGGAGGGGTTTATATATGTTCGGACCCCCCGGTGTTGCACTCAAAAGTGATCAGCTGCCAAAAACTGATTCCTGCCGATTTCCAGAAGTTTAAAGCATTATCAAAAACGTTATATATGGTATGTCCGATACCCTTATTTATCAACGGAAACTAGATTATATTAAACACGATTTGCAGATGATGCAATTATTTTCAGTTGTTTTATTTTCTTGATTCTAAAAAAGTCCTCTTTTTTTTTTTCAATGTATTTGAAACTGATTTTCCATCCATAAAATGCACTTTTCATGGATGGAGATCAGTTCTTGGCAGCTGATCACTTCTGGACACGACACTGGTTCATTCTTCACCTGCCCACAAAATCTATGTCACCCCAGGAAATGGACATACAGGAGAGAAGAAAAAGGTGAAAAAATGAGGAAGAAAAGAAAAGGAGAGGACAAGGGGGTGGGGAGGTTGATAAATTCCTTTTAGCAATTTTTTTTTTTGCTCTCCTTTATTCCGCTTATTTCTTCCCTTGTTTGTGTTTGCGGCCGCTGCTTATCAGATCCCAGCTCCATTCAAGGCCTCGGTCAGGGGAAGAAGCCAGACGCCTCCATCTCTCTTTCATTCAATCTCTCCGTCTCTCTCCCTGCTTCCTCGTGCTCTCCCTCTCCTAACCTTTGAGAATAAGAGCCTTGAATTTGAATTTCAGAGCGAGCAAGAGCAAGAGGAGGGTTTGGAAGAAGGAGGAGAGGCAGAGGCAGAGGAGGAGGAGGAGGGGGAGAGGAGAGGAGAGTAGGGGAGGTTTTGGGGGGGGTGAGGAGGAGGAGGAGGAGGGGGAGGGGGAGTGTGGGTGGGTTGCTGGAGCTGCGGTCGTTGAGAAAGGGCCTGCTCAGCGCGTCCCCCGGCCTCCCCCCTCAGAGGGGCCCCGATCGATACAAACTCGGAGCAATAAAGCTTTCCCCCTGTCATCTCTGCAGAATACAAAGCAGAATAGAGAGAGGGAGAGAGAAAGAGAGGGAGAGAGAAAAAGAGAGAGAGAGAGAGAGAGAGAGGTGAAAAGCTGTTCCGCTAGCCAGACCAATTTCCTAACCCCCCTCTTCCTCCTCCTCCTCCTCCTCCTCGCACCCCCAACACACCATCACCACCACCTCTATCACCCCCTTTCTTTACCTCCTCCTTTTTATCTATCGCTCTTTCACCTCTTTCCCCAAATGCACAATATATCCCCCTGACTGTATAGCTGAACAGATATCTCTCCATAATAAATATAGCATGAATAAAGTACACAATAGATTCCCACCCCCCCACCCCAACTATCTTACAGAAAGGTGGGAGGAAAGGGAGACAAAAAAAGTGTGTAGAGTAAAGAAGTGAAAGAATGAATGGGAAATGAGAAGGAAGGATACTTTTATCTGGGGATAGTGTGTGTGTGTGTGTGTGTGTGTGTGTGTGTGTGTGTGTGTGTGTGTGTGTGTGTGTGTGTGTGTGTGAAGGAGGGATTGGTGGGAGGGGGTTTCACCCAAAGAAAGATGGATGTAGCGATACAGGTAGAGAGGAGGTGGAAGAATATTGATGAGGAGGTGGAGGAGAAGGAGGAGGAGGAAGAGGTGAAATGTGTGGGGATGGGTGAGCGAGTGAGAGAGAGAGTGAGAGAAAGAGAGGTGAGGGGGTCAAACAGCAATCCCATGAATTGAGAGCCAATTACTGTAATTGTAATCTGGATTCAAAGCATCGAGACACAGCAGTGACAGGCCCACGCAGGCAGCCACACACACACACACGCACACACACGCACACACACATACACACACCACACGCTTGCACAAAACAGACAAAAGATGTGTGTGTGCATGTGTGTGTCCACATTTCCTCATGCTGTGTTGATTGTTCAATGAAGCTGCAGATGTGCATGCATGTTGTGTGTGTGTGTGTGTGTGTGTGTGTGTGTTTAAGGGTGTGTGTGTGTGCATGCGTGAGTGTTTGTGTGAGTCCTTGTCTCCATTCTTCTTCTCTGAATGGCAGTACAGGAGTCAGCCTGCCAATCAACTATTGTACTCTTGTCAATTTAATAATATTTCTGAGCGCTGACCTCCACAGCGCTACAGCCATCTCTATCTGTGTGTGTGTGTGTGTGTGTGTGTGTGTGTGTGTGTGTGGCTATATATTTCTGCGTCTCTCCCTCTTTCACCTCAGTCTAACCCCCACCCCCTCTCTATCTCCCTCCCCCGGTCCCTGTCTCTCATTCCCTCCTTTATTAGAAGAAGATAGTGCGAATCCTTCATCTCTCCTCCACTAATTCTCTCCGTTATTGTCCCTCCATTCTGCACTCCTTCCTTCACTCCCAGTCCTTTTCTTTTCTTTCTCTCTCCCTGATCTACACTGCCAGGGTGTGTTTCTTTTTGTGAATGTGTGTGTGTGTGTGTGTTTGTGTGTGTGTGTGTGTGTGTGTGTGTGTGTGTGTGTGTGTGTGTGTGTGTGTGTGTGTGTCTCCGGTCCAGCAGCCTCCTCCTTCCTGTCCTCTCCTGTTATGCTTCAGCTTTTCTCTCCCTCTTTCTTTCACTCTATCACCTCACACGCAGGATGTCACAGCCCTATCTTTCCTGCTCTCTTTCCTCCCTCAGACCTCATCCCTCCATCACCCTAATGTCAACTTCTCCTCCTTTTTTTTTCGCACCACCCTGCAGATGTCCCCTATCCAGGGCACCTCCTCTTGTCTCATTTTCCAACATTTTGCCTTTTCATCATTGTAGGCTCATTTTGTCAACTCCACGTCCCCCCCATCTCATTCTTCACCCTCCCTCCTTCCTTCCTTCCTTCCTCATCCCTCTCTCCCTCCCTCCCTCCCTCCCTCCCTCCCTCCCTCCCTCCGCCCTGTTCGTTCCCTGGGGAGGTCAGTAATAATGGTAGTGATGGAGTGAGAGAGGGAGGTGCGATTATTGTCTTGTCGGGAGTCAGAGGAATCGATCGGCCCAGAAATATGAGGCGCGAGAAAGAGCCGCTGTGTCAGATACAATAACCACCCGCTCCCGGGGGCTTACACACATACACACACATTTAACACACACACAACATTCAACACGAACGTACACATTTATTTGGTTCGACGCAAGTGCAGACACTGACACGCACGCACATTCGTACCATCTTTCTTTTTCATTAACGCCACGCACACACATCCCTCTTCTTCTCCTTCTTCTTCTTCTGCTTCTTCTTCTTCTTCTGTGGTGTTGGAGGAGGAGGAGGTGGAGGAGGAGGAGAGTGTGGCGAGGCAGCCCAATCATCTACATGCTTTGATCTGAGATAAAGCGCAGAGGTAGATCTGTTCTGATCATTCCTCATGCACAGATAAAGGGCAAGGCGAGGAAAATCGCTCACACACCTTTCACTCACGTAGCTATAAACAGACATAAACACACACATACGCGCCTCTGCCGCACACACGCACGCACGCACACGCTCGCGCTGAGACCTTTCGCTGCTGTTGCCTGGCAACGTGGCCGAGTGTCCAATCCGAGCGGAGAACAGTGGCCAGTGATGTCACAGCTGCTGCTGACCAGCAGGTCTGGGAGAGAAAGAGAGAGAGTGAGAGAGAGACAGAGAAAGAGAGAGGGGGAGAGAGAAAGACAGGGGAGAGGAGAGGAGAGCAGAAAGTTTAAATTGGAGGAAGAGAGGAAAGAAAAGGGGGAGGATGGGGGAGGTCATGGGGGAAAAAAGAGTGGATGATGATGCTGATGATGATGATGATGATGGTGGAAGATAAAGCTTTTGAAGAACATGGGGAGGAGAGATCCCATGAATTAAGGTCTCCCCCTTTCTTTTGTGTGTGTGTGTGTGTGCGTGTGCATGTGTGTGTGTGTGTGTGTTTTAAGTGGTGAGATATGAAGACTAATTCCGCCCAACAGGCTGCTTTGTCAGAGTAAGTGAACAGTTTAGTCCAAAGTGGCCTCGAGCAGGCCCGTGAAGGCCACCGGTTCCTCCTCCTGGCGGGCCCCTCCACTCCTGTGGCAGGACGAAGGAGAAGCGGAAGACGAGTGGAGAGAGGGGTTGATCGGAGCAAGGAAGAAGGAGGAAAAAAAAAAGAAAGAAAGATTCAACCTTGCTAGCGCTGTGGGAGAGAGAGCGGTGTCTGTCTAGACAAGCCCGGCTCCCTGTGGGCTGCAGAGATGATATAGAGAGGAGGGGAGGAACGGTGTGAGAGAGGAGGGATGGAGGGGCCGGAGGAAAAAAAAAAAAAAAAAGACCGATTGAGAGGTATTAGGACAGGAGAGGAATAGGTGTTGTAAAGGTGTAGGCGGTATGTATGCGTGTGTGAGATGGTGCAAGGTCCCATGGTAGCCAACAGTGTGAGTGTGTTTTAGCCCCTGCTGCTTCTCATACAAAAACCTCAACCTCTGTAGTCCTCACACTGCTAGACCCACTGTTTATAATCCTGCAGCCCCTCATGGGGCTACACCTGCACACACCTATACACTACAGTGGATTTTAAATCTCTCACCTTGTAGAATAGAGTCAGACTGTGCATATAGGACCTGGTGGGTCCATCGCTGAGCCGTGCTTTGCCCCCCCCCCCTTTACACGCACCCTCTATAAGAAGAGGGAATATGATGGATTATATGAATTAGAGCCAGTGTGTGCTCCAGGCCGGAGGCTGCACTAGATATAGGAGCGGGAGAAGGGACGGCGAACTGGTTTGGAGACCCCAGAACTGTCCCTGCAACGACCCATTATACGCACAGTCTCCTCCCACCTGCCTCACCCCTGTCTTTTTATTCCTGTCTCTCACCTTCAGTCCTGACCACTCCTTTATTCCCTTCCTCTCTCCTCCGCTATTTTCTCTCCGTTAGTAACCCCTAAACCTCCCTCCCTCCCTCCCACCCTGCCTCTCCCTCTCTCTCTCTGACAGTGGAGTGATTGATGGTGCTCTAGAGGCCCAAGCCTCCCCCCATCCTCCTCCCTGGGGTCCCACTATCAGATTGTGTGTACATGTACGTTTGGCGTGTGTGCGTGTGTGTGTGTATGTGTTTGTGTGTGTGTGTGTGTGTGTTCATGTTTACTTTGAAAAAAGAGAAAGAAATTAGCATTGCACTGAGTTGGAGCAAAAGAACGTGAAGAGTGTTCTGGAAGTTACGCATGTATGTATTTATGTATGTGTGTGTGTGTGTGTGTGTGTGTGTGTATGACAGATGAAGTGAAGAAGGTAAATGCTAAATGTGATGCTTATTTTTAAATGTGTTTATCTGTTTTAAAAGTATATATGCATAAATTATTACTGTCTAGATAGATAGATAGATAGATAGATAGATAGATAGATAGATAGATAGATAGATAGATAGATAGATAGATAGATAGATAGATAGATAGATAGATAGATAGATAGATAGATAGATAGATAGATAGACAGACAGATAGATAGATAGATTAATTCCCATTCCCATTGTTTCCAAGTTGCTACGTCTGCGTAGACGGCGCGCTAGTGCGGCTCGACTCCATCCGAGACCGCTCGCCATCGGCCCGACATCATCTAAGTGGCGGGGAGGACTGAAGTGGCGCTAGGTCTGGTCTCCATGGTAACCAAGGCTCAGACCTCCTTGGGGCAGGATGGCCCCCCATGGCCATGAACTGTACGGCACACGCAGGCATTCATGGAGTGCATTTAGCCTCCCATTGTCACCGCTCGAGCAAGTATGCACACACAGGAGTGTCGCGCACAAAGACGCGCGCGCGCGTGGTGCCAGTTACGCGGTTAGATTGGAGTTTGAACAAAGGTCACGGCCATAGCCAGGCCGCCCAGACGACCTCTGACCCCGAGATACGCCTCCCTCCTCCCCCCGACGCGCAGTCTGTCACCGACCTTGGACAGGACCCGGCCAATGGCCTCACACACTCACACACACACTCACACACTCTCATACACACACACACTCTCATACTCTGGGGTGATTACTCGGAGGTAGGCAAACAAATCCGTCTGTTCATGCCCCCGCGATGAAGGCCAGAATGTTATCATGAAAATATCACGAGCAAATAAATTGGCGAGATGGAGGATTTGTCTCAGGCCCTCCAGTCTGTGATATTAGCCGATCATTTGATTACAAGAAGAGAAAAGAACCGGGTGGCGATAAATCCTGCCGGGGCTGATTGCTTTCTTGATTAATTAATGAATTTCTTTTTTTTTTTGTCTCCAAAATGTCACAGAAAAGTGAAAAACTCCATCAAACTTCCAGGTGGCATCCTCAAACCGGGAGCATTCAGTGGTATTGAAGGAGAAAACGTTTTCTTTTGAGATGTTTCTTTTTTTTCTTTTCATTTTCTTTTCAATTATCAAGATAGTTACAGGACGATTTCGTGCCTCTCAGTTAATCCGCAATCACCACAAATCATCTTTCTCAAAAATCCAGCTTCTGGCGCACAAATGCTGAGCTTCTGCGAGGGACTCTCCTGCTCGAGTCCCCTTTGTGGAGATACGTTGACGTTTATCAGAAACGTGAGTGAGTGCTTGATGTATATGAGGTCTTTGTGTAACCGAGGGCACCTTTCGTGCAGCGCCCCACACTCCTTGTCCGTCCTGCAGTACATTGAGCCGTTGTAAATCACCACATAAAGTATTTATAAGGTTAAACTTGGGAACTCTGCTGCCGTTAGCTTTTGAATTAGTGAACTCAGACCGAGGGAGAAAGAATGGTGTGTGTGTGTGTGTGTGTGTGAGGGGGGGGGGCAGAGGGAGGAAAAGAGAGAGGAGGCTGATCAGTGGTCTTCCTCACCCTCCTCCTCCTCCTCCTCCTAAGCAGCAGCAGTAGCAGCAGCATTGGGATCAGAGGGACAACAGTGCCACCTTGTGGTCAAGTCTGGACCGAGTCTGGTCATTTTCTCCCCGGTCGATGTATTTATGTATAAAGGTGAAAAAACTTTTACTTTGAAGAGATTTACACAGGAAGCTTTAAAAAAGTCACCCTTGAGGAGGGATCATAACTGAATTGATTAATCAATTAATTAATTAAAACACAGCTTTTCTTTCATTTATAGGTGTCATCGATATGGAAATGTGGTAAATTCAGTGTACATTAGGTAGGAAAATGCTCAGGCTCACTTATCCCTAAACCCTGGACTAATATGGTCTCATCCACACATCCAGACCAGGCTTGTAACCACGCTTTAGAAATGAGTGAAGTCTACTTACATATACTTATATATCTTACATACTGTAAACTGTATTTAAGGCACTGTGGAGCATGCAGAACTCTAAAATCACAGGCACGTGTTTTAATTTATTCAATGAATTAGTTGAGCTGCGTGTGTGTGTATGTGTGTGTGTGTGTGTGTGTGTGTGTGTGTGTGTGTGTGTGTGTGTGTGTGTATGTGTGTGTGTGTGTGTGTGTGTTTGGTGGTCAGTGGTGCAGTGACAGGCTTTTTCCCTCCGCCCGGGGTGGAGAGTGGAGGATCTCCACCGGGGGATGTTCTGACAACTTCTCCCAGCAGATACAGACCACCTCACCCACCACACGTGGGGAGGAGGTGTGTGATGCCGCTGATGCTGGTGGTGGTGGCGGCGGGGGGTGGGGGTGGGGATGGGGGTGGAGGTGGTCGGAGACGGACATGATGAGTCATTACTTGACAAAAGCATGCCACGAGAGTTTGTTGAAATCACTTCGACACGAGGAAAACCTGGCTACTGTTGAATAGTGGGTGGTGTGAATGTATCACACACTATACGCCACACACTCACACTTACTTTCTCTCTCTCTCTCTCGCTCTCTTCTTTCTACGACTGGCGGGCCTGCAGTTTTTGTTTCTCTCTTGAGCGACAGACCATGTGTGAGTGAGTGTGTGAGCAAAACGTGTGTGAGTGGCTCTTTCCAGCCGCGCCATCACTTTCCATCTGCACCCGTCATCCCCCTCTTTTTCACCTTGTCTATCTCTTCTATCTCCTCGCTCACTCATTCACCCACTCCCACTCTCTAACCTCTTGTGTGTCCCCTCTTCTCTCTCTCTCTCTCTCACTCTCTCCCTCTCTCTCTCTCTCTCTATCTTTGGTGTGTTTTTTTCTCCTCTGTGCTGGGTTCCTACTCTTTTGAGGCTTACTTCCTGTTGTGTGTTGCAGGATGTGGGGGGGGTTGGGGGGGGGGTGGTGTGGAGGGGTGGAGGGAGGGTGGGAGGGGGGGAGGGAGGGAGGAGGAGGAGGGGCCCGGGGGGTGTGGACTCTCATGTGTGAGTGAGAGAAAGAAGAGGGGAGGGCGAGAGTGATTCTCTCAACCATATGATTTCATACACTCCTCCTTTTGGGGTAGACACACATAGACAGACAGACAGAGAGGGTGAGGGAGAGTTTGTAACATAGCAGCACACACTCTCTCTCTCTCTCTCTCTCTCACTCTTTCACACACACACACACACACACACACACAAAGACACAGGTATGACCAAGACGGCAGCAATAGCAGCAAAGGACTTCTCCAGTATGTGGTTGCCAGGTGAGTGCCTGTCTGTGCAGCCTCTCTTTACTCAGACCAATTAAGTGTGTGTGTGTGTGTGTGTGTGTGTGTGTGTGTGTGTGTGTGTTTGTGTGTGTATCTTTGAAAGAGTGTCCACTGTTGATTAATGCCACTGGGTCTAACAAGGTCAGTTAATTAGAGAGCATCAAAGAGGGAGAGGTGGTGCGGAGAGAAAGATGTGGATAGATGAATAGATGGATAGATGGGTGGATGGATGGATGGATGGATGGATGGATGGGCGGATGGATGGGTGGACGTCTGTCACAGGCAGAGAAAGGTCAGACACCTCGCCAGCCCATAGCATGCCTCTGTGTATGTGTGCGTGTGTGTTTATCCATGCTAGAGGAGAAAAACCAGAAAACAGGGAAAGTTTTTGGAAACGTGTGTGGTGATGACGGAGTGCACTTGCAGCTCACATTCCTCTGCGGCCCATGCTTATCATTCATTACAGGTTTTCTGTTTCACTGTCACGGCCGAGGCTGTGCGACTTGTGAGGTTTCTCCCCGCGCAACTTTGAAACCTGCGAGAAAATGTGTGTATGTGTGTGTGTGTGAGGAGAAGTCATCACCATGTTCATGTTCAAAGTAAAAGGCAGAGGTTTGCTTCTGAGAATTTCAAACACATTTTTCTAGGCATGCTCGGGTGTTTTTCTGTTTTTTTTGTGAAGGGACAGAAGCAGAAATGCCTAAAATAATCGCTGTCTGTCCGGTCTTTCTCAGTGTTTGAGAATTCGTGTGAAAGCAGAATGGGTCATAGCAATGGTCACCTCGGGTCATGTCTCACAGAGACGTGAGGGCACAGCAGGTTGGAAGCTGACTCACCACTTCCCAGATATATTCGTTTTTTGAAATGTCAATTAGCTCATTTACATCATAGTACTCACTCCATGTATGTGTGTGTGTGTGTGTGTGCATGTGCTGATATGATTTGTTAAATGTTGGGTTTATTATGTGGTGATTCACGGTTTGCAAATCATTGAGTCACATCTTAACCTGCTGCGGTCGTCACTGTGACCTTTGATGAGCTGCTCGGACCTCATCAGAGTCTTGAGGAATATACGAGAGTTCATCGAAATCTGCCAAGGAGGGGGGAAAAAAATGGGTCTTTCTGTTTATGTGTATATTTACGTTTCCCCCGGTTGAATCACATTACGGTGGATCAGGCCGATTAGTCAACGAAAAAGATTCGCAAATTACATCTGAAGTTTGGAGCGATGGCTTTGGCTCCACTGACTTGGATTAATTCATTCATTTTGTGCTTAAAATCACAACTTATTATTAGTAGTAGTATTTACTTACCTTATTACTGTCCTCCGAGTGCATCAGAATTAATATCTGGAAAATTTACATAATTACGTACACAGCTTCCTCAGCCTCCAACAGCTGCATTTTCCTCAACTTGTTGGGTGTTTTATCACCTAAAATGTAGTATTTCAATCCCTAGAAAGTACTGCTAATGTATAATAAATAATACATAGTACATTCTAATAATTCTAATTTTTAAAATCTGGACTTCATGGTTGGCATTTACTCCTCAACCTTCATCTACGTATGTCTTCATTCTTTTAGCCAGAGGCTAAAGCTGTCGACTTGTGGCCACTTTTTGTGAAAACAGTAGTTTCTCTGGAGTGATTTCTTAAAAAAAAAAAATAATAAATATATCTATAGTTTTAAGATCTATAGCTTTAAATGTGATTATGTGAGCAGCCAGACACCTGCTTGGGCCCGGGGTTGTGTCCTGAATCAGGAAGTGGGGTGAGGGGAGCTTGCTGGGGGTGCAGGGGAGGGATGTTCGGGATGGTTGCAGCAAAGCAGTTTCATCTCGGCCAAAATACCCAGAGGAGAATAACAGAAACAACCCAGACTTGAGTACAGACACGCACACACACAGACACACACACACACACACTGTGTTGTTCTTTTTTCTTAGTGTATATATTGCATCATTTATTCATGACACAGGATTATACAGCATTAAATTTAGTCTGTTTCATGCTCACAGTCTCCCGGGGTCAAAGATTAACTCTGAGCTCTGTTTTAAGATCAGCAGATGTTTTGTAGCAGCCCAATAAAGGAGGACTGAGTTAACCTTAGACTGTAACCTCAAAATGCTTCTACTGTTAATAGCCCAAGATGCAAAGACAGATGTTGTTGTATATTATCTTATTCTCTTATTCAAATTCACCGTGCGGACCATACACTATAAAATCATGTCTTCAGTTGAAGTAGTTGTGTGTGGCACTACAGCACTGTGCTGTAAAAGAGGAAAGAAGAGAGAGAGAGAGACTGAGGCTTTAAAAGAGAGAGTGAAAGAGAGGGAAACAGTGAGAGAGCGCAGGCTAATATTAATAGCCTCGCTGACAGTAAGTGTTGGGTTTAGCACTCCGCGTTCAACCCAGTACAAGGGGAAGTCGGGAGGGGAAGTGAGAAAAAGACACAGCATCTTGATATACTGTCCCACCACTGTATTACTGACCACATTATCCACCATGCTTACTGTCTGCAGGCCATTTTCAGCCATGAATCAATACTCCGCCTCCCCGGGTGTCCCACGGGCGGCCCGCGCTCTACGAGAGGCAGCACTTTGGGAACTTAACATTACAGCTGTTTTATGAGCTGGCCAATCATTTTATATGGTGGCTTTGGCTCTGGTTGTTGTACACTGCACGCATTGATGATCCGAGCACAAAGATAGCTCGGCCCGACAGAGGAAGAGGCGCGATCGTTCTGCTCTGCTCTGCGGCCATGCCGTCTGTCCGGGCTCTGATTTTGGGGAAGGCGTCTCGTCTCGTTTCGGTGCTGTGGATTTTCACACAGAGGTTGAGCAACAGTGGGTAATTTTAGATGTGCGACGTAATATCCAAAACAGGAGGTGGGTGCAATGCTGGAATAACCACAAAGTGACCCTAATATTAGATTAGCACGATTTCTTTTTGCATCCGGACGGTTCTCCGGTAATTGCTTCTTCCACTTCTTTGCAGAAGTGGATTTATTTAAGGGAAATCCTGTGGTCAGTGTTCCCTGACCCCGGGTTTTGACCTGGGTGGCGGCAGACTGGCGCTTTTTTAGCTCGTCAACACTTCCCCTGCTCTCCTAAACGAGCAGCATGTACGGCTATTCTCACATCTGAAACTAACGTGTTTCCTCCACTTCTGTAAATTGGCGCTGGGCTCGTTTGACCAGTTCGTACCTTTGCACCAGTGGTTTGATTACTTTGTTGTATGTGGCATCAGGTCAGTGGAGCGGGTTTGCCATCCCTCTCTGTGTGTCGCTGCTGCCCCCCAATGGTGAAACCCGGGCTGGAGCGCCTGCAGCCGGCTCTGCAGAAAACCCAAGAAGAGTGTTTTTCTGCACCGAGTGTGTCATTGAGGATAAAGGAGAGCAATGAGCTGATGGGAATGTCACCATTTGCCACAATGTCAGTGCCCTGTCGCCTGCCAAGTTAGAAAGAAGCAGGATGAAGCAAGGAGAGGTGAACTGGGGAGGGCGGGGGTGAAAAGGGGAGAGACAGAATATAAGAGGAGGAAGGAGGGAGGGAGGGAGGGAGGGAGACTGAGAGTTTAGTTTGCAGGTGGCAGATATAATTAGTTGGGTCGTTGGGCAAATTTGCATGTTTTCACAAAAGGGAAGTAGCTCTGCGTGCGTGCGTGTGTATGTGTGTGTGTGAGAAAGAGAGAGAGAGAGAGAGAGAGAGAGAAAGAGGGAGAAAAAAAAGAAGTTTCAGATGGACACAACAAAAAGAGTGTGTTACAGTTTGTGGTTTCAGACGGATGAAAAGTCTTGCAATGAGATAATATTGTCTGGTGAGCAACAAAACAAAAGCCCGCTCCGAGGCGTCAGGTTATCCTCTCAGTCAGCTTCGTGGTCAGAACGCCTCTCTCCGCTCCTCACAAAGGGAATAAAAGACTTCAGAACGTCGTGTTACCTCCGTTCAAGCACGCCGGGGGCTGTCCCAACAGTTTGCCAGCGGCTGACACACGCTGTGAGACATCGCTCGGGCCGCGGAGCCGCTCCCACGGAGAACACCTCAGGTTAAATTTAGAACAGGTCAGCCCACGTGTCAAACCTTTGATTGGAAAAAATGAATGAATGTGGGTGCCGCGTTCATCTCGATTCAGCAGCATCGTGTTTTGGTGTACAGTGTGAGTGTGTAGGCCCTGCCTATGACCTGAAAACACACACACACACACACACACATATGTAACCCCGTCCTATCAGCGATCTACCCTCCTGCCAACCTCTTTCCCCTCTTAGTCATCAAGACTCCGATGACCTGCTTTGTTCGTGTTTGTTTATCATTCTGCTTTGGTTTGCACTTTTGTTTTCTGTGACACGAATGTAAGGATCGACCACGCTGACCGAAATTATCCGTGTGCGTGTGTGTTTCCCTGTTTCAGATATCAGGATGTCAAAGCCAGTGGAGGTGGAGAAAGTTGGGGCTGACTCACCGTTGGAGGGCACAGGTGGGACGTGTTGCTGTAAATGCTGTGCCAAATACATGCATATGTTTATATATATAAACATTTATATAAATAAATGTCTATAAATGTACAAATTGCTGTGAAGATATCTCAGCCATCTGTGCATGTGTGCTGCAACAATCAATTTCTCACTTTTTCCACTCCCTCCCACGCAGATTCAGAACGGAATGGACCTGAATCAAATCATCAGGTACGATCTGACTCCTGTGATTGTTACATTTGTCTTCTGCCTCTTCACCTCCACGTGACTGCTGATATGCAAGATAACAGCGTCAGTTTGAGATATAGAGAGAGAGGGAGAGAGAGAAAGAGGTGCTACATACATATATGTATACATATACCACCTGTGGTGTACGTACATATATTTCCATTTTCCATTAATTGCTCTGCTGTTTTTCACGTGGTTATTCTTCCATTTTAATGTCAACAATGAGACTGAGTCACATGAGTGAAGCAGGCTTTAAACGCTTGAAGAGGAGTTAGGGGGAAATTATTTAAATTTGGTGCAAAAGATAATAAAGATAATTTAAAAAAAAAGACGTCAGAGGCAAGGGAGCCTCAAAAAGTGATGATGCCGCTCATCACGGTTTCCTCCTAGGTGGAGGTGACGCGTCGAAGCCCTTGTTTTATTTGATTAGCGGCGCAAAAGATCGAATGTATTCAGCTGAAAGTGAAACAGAACAGACAAGGCAAAGCGAATCCTCCCATTTCGGCAGCTGGAAGCAGTGATCGAGTTGTTTTGCTTGATAAATCAATGAGAGAATTGTGAGAGAGAAAAAAAAAATCCAAATTGATTCAAAAATATCTGGTCGTGATTTGCCAACAATTCATAACGGAGAAGAAAAATAAATAAACAGAAGGAGAATAAAAAAGGCGTTGGGAGTCTTATTTAGCTGTAATTTGGAAACATGAAGTTGTGTTTTATTCTCTTCCTGCAGGCTCAGTCAATGAAAGTCAATCCCTTCCCTCTTTCACCAACCCTGAGCAGCAGCAAGGTGAGTGTGTGTGTGTGTTTGTGTGTGTGTGTGTGTGTGTGTGTGTGTGTGTGTGTGTGTGTTATTGAGCTGCCTATGCATGTCTGTGCATATGTCTGGCCTGTGTCTTTTGTGCTGTAACACAAAAGACACACACAGACACGCACACACAACACACGCACACACACAAACAAGCCTATAGACGGTCCAGTCGCTCTTTTGTGGTGTTTGACGTTGAGGCTCATAATGTGCCTGCTCTCCGCCTGCAATGTAAACAGGCACTGTGAGACTGCGAGGGCATGTATGACCCCGTCATGCCGCGACTCACCAAAAGCTGAAATAGTCCACATTTGCATGCTTCATATGCATCACGCAAATCAGCATTACTGAAAGGAGCCCCGCCCCGAGTCCTATTTTGCCAGTTCAAACAAGTCCCATCTTTAGGAAAACATCATCCCGAAATAGAAACACAGATTGCAGACTCATGTTTGAGTAGTTCTGCAACTGTGAGCGATGTTAATTCAACAAATGACATCAACAGTCATCGTGACCTATTAAATAACTAGGTGAGCTAACGTGGAGCTTCTTACAGGTCTTTTTTTTCCCTGAAGGGCAGAAATGTGAATAAAAGTATACTAATTTTTGACAACTTGCTTTCTTCTGCAAGTTTTCTTACGGATTTATTCTTCAGCCACTTTTTTCTTAAAGGCGACCTAGTACGTTTGACTGGAGTATTTATAGTTGTTCTCTGGTGATAATAAAGAAGACATGGAGTATGGATTTTGTCAGAGATACCTGTTTTCAGTTTCTGCCTAGATCAATTTCATGCTTAGCTGGCAACCACACGATGGCTTTTTATTCTGATTGGCTGTCTTGCCTGCCACTCAAATGAATCATCATGTGCCTGAACCTGTGAGCTGTGTCACATTCAGATTCCTCCGTATTTTAACTTGATTGTGTGACATGATTGTGTTATGTTTTTCAACTTGCTATCCATCTCTGCCTCTTTACATCTGGCCTGACATAGACCAGACTAGTCAAGGTGGAAGTAGTATTTCATTCCAGGCCAACTTTTCTTTGTGTTCCACACAGAATAAGATGGACGAGTGCAGCGAGATGTCCCCGGCTCTTCCTCTCTCTCACGGCCCGACCCCCTCTCAGACGGCCCTGCAACACACACAGCTCATGCTGACCGGCTCCCAGCTAGCAGGGGTGAGACAGCACTCACATGACAACATGGACGCCTGCACACACACACACACACACACTTGGCTTTGCTTTGACCTTGCTTGCTTCTCTCTCGAGCTGCTTTTTTGAACCCTGTCTTTTCCCGCTCTGCCCCTCCCTCTCTGTTCTGTTTCCCGCTCTTTTCTGCGACTTCCCTCCGGCCCAGCTGACCGCTCTGCTGCCGGCCCAGCAGCAGCTGCTGCTGCAGCAGGCTCAGGCTCAGCTCCTGGCTGCGGCGGTGCAGCAGTCCAGCGCGGCCCACGCCGCTCACGCTGCCCACGCCGCCGCCCAGGCCAATCAGCAAGCTCAGGCAGCCGCAGCAGCCAATCAGCAGGCGCAGCAGCAGCAGCAGCAGCAGCAGCAACAGCAGCAGCAGCAGGCGCAGCAGCAGCAGCAGCAGCAACAGCAGCAGCAGCAGCAACAACAGCAGCAGCAGGCGCAGCAGCAGCAGCAGCAGCAGCAGGCGGGACAAACAGGGCAGCAGGCCCAGTCACAGCCCCAGGGTCAGGGACAGAGCACACAGGAGCAAACAGCCCAGAGCGTCCCCGTCCCGCCTCCTCCGCCCCAGCTCACGCTCTCCCAGCCAATCCAGCTCACCGCCCAGGTACCGACAGCCAATCGCAGCCACTTCCTGACAGGCGGCTCCACTGAGTAACCCTGCCCGTGGAACATGGTTCTCGTACCGTCCATGATTCACTGTTTCCACCTTGCACCAGTGCACACATTTTTCCATTGTCTCCTCATTTGTGCTTCGCACGGCGGCAAAGTGTTTCCTCCTACACCTGTGTTTTCTGTGTGTCCACGTACGCTCCTCTCCTCAGCTGGAGATCAGCGCCGCAGCATATTACTGTCTTTGTCGTCAATGAATGTGTCTCGTCTCATCTTGATTGATGGATAATGGATAAGTTGTTCAATGGATAAGCTGTTCGATCTATTACATGATGAAAACTAGGCCAAGATAATGAAGTGCTTAGAAAACTATTGAAACCGGAAAGTATTCTAATTACACTGGATTTTTTTATGATTAGATGAGAATTGAATATGCCAATGGGAAAAATTAAGCCTGCAGTAAGTTATTCATGTTGCAGTTGCTTATTTTCACAATTCTTCAATTCGTTGGTTGGTGTCTGAAATGGAGAAAAGGTTTCATTGTCATAGTCACTGTCATATTCAGTTTGCGGTCTCAGAAGAAACTAGATTTAAGAAACTGATTTAGAAGACATTTGACTTTCCTCTTAAAAACAAACTCATATCTTGTCTGTAAACGCTCGTATCAGCTTTATGATCATCAACAACACATTTTGACTGAGTTTCATTACTATCCCCATTGAATGAATGAATCGACTCTCTGCTCTCCCGGTTTGAACAGGACATCCAGCAGCTGCTGCAGCTCCAGCAGCTGGTGTTGGTGCCTGGACATCCGCTCCCTTCTCCTGCCCAGTTCCTCCTCCCACAGGCACAGCAGGGCCAGCAAGGTGCCTTCCTTTACTCCTTTACCGGATGACCATTTACGTTGACTCGAAATCCACTTTTTAGGTCCTAATTATGTGCCTCTTTCTGTCTCAGGACTCCTATCGACACCAAATCTTATTTCGCTACCTCAGCAAAACCAAGGGAGCCTGCTGTCTGCTCCACCCAGGATGGGACTCCAGGGACAGGTGAGAGGAAACTTCAGTCGAGCTTTAGTCAGTGGAAAAGCTAAAAACGCACCATTGTCAAACGATCAAAACCAACGCCTTCCCTCCACTCTCGCCCTCACTTTCATTCCTCTGACGCCACAGCGAGATAAGAGTGTGGAGGTGAGCGGGGGCGTGACCACGGTGCCCTCCGTGACCTCTCACCCTGAGGAACCCAGCGACCTGGAGGAGCTGGAGCAGTTCGCCCGCACTTTCAAACAGAGACGCATCAAGCTGGGCTTCACACAGGTGAGGGGACAGACGCACTCCTGAGCTGACGTGCTGAATGTCTGCAGACACTTTTTTTTGGGACTTTTTTAAAACTAAATATCTTTTTCTGTCTCTCTCCACCAGGGAGATGTCGGTTTGGCCATGGGGAAACTTTACGGCAACGACTTCAGTCAGACCACAATCTCCCGCTTTGAAGCCCTCAACCTGAGCTTTAAGAACATGTGCAAGCTGAAGCCACTGCTGGAGAAGTGGCTCAACGATGCAGGTAGGAAGAATACTTTCAACGTGGCTCTGTTGAATAACGTTCAGCAAGTGATGCACAGCAGCTCCGAAAACATCTTCACATTCTCATTCACATAAGCATTTTCAATATTGAAATGAAAGAGCTCGGATGGAATATGATGTGAAAATGAGAGTGTGATTAATACCATACTATCCCACACCGCCAAAACAAAATGTATATGCCCGCCTACGTTTAGGTACGAAAGTGAATTAAGTTTCTGAGTCCTGACTGATTCCTTACACAACAATTGTCTGGCTGTGCACCAATAATCCATAGCTGGATCACTCCAGTTACCTCTTAGCTCAGGAAAAAGTTGCTGAAATGTATTGTTTAACATTGTTGCCAGTTCAACATGAAACATTTGTGCAGAAATTGAGAATTTTATTCCCACATATAAAAACATAGCATTTTACATCCATGGATCTAGTATTACAAGCTAGACTGATGATGTTGCTTGTTAGCAAGGTACTTGGGGGTATAATACGAAGTTCACTCACTATCTAACTTTACCAGAGCTGTAGCTTGTTAGCTTGCTAGCTAGCTAGCTAATCTAACAGCAACACTCTTATAGGCTAATAGATGAAGATGTGGACACAGATGAACACATTTTAACAATACTACTACTAACATTAGAGAACTAAACCAGCTGTGCGAGAGCATAACTGGACCACAAGTATTGGTATGTTTTCACTTGTCCCCTTTCCACTTGTCAAGTGTCCCCTTTATTTCTTATTTCAGTATTTTTAATATATCCCTCCACAGCCGACTGTAAACCCCTTTTTGCCTTGATCTAGACAATACTGTGGAGTTATTGCTCCAAAAAGAGTCACTGATATGCACTAGTAATCTTCCCATAGCAACAGTAACTAAGGAGACATAGCAACAGTTACTAAGGGGGCGGGGCTTTTGTGAAAGGTCAATTAGAAGAGTTTGTATTATGGCACCTGAGACAGTTTGAATGAAACTAGTGTTAAATAACTTCCACGTTGGCACCAGAGGACCAAGATAAAGAACAAGTGACGAATGCAAAGATAATTTGGTGAATCCTCTGAAATGTCTTGTGTATGTGTGTGTGTGTTTCCTGCCTCAGAGACCATGTCCATAGACAGCACCCTGCCCAGCCCCAGCTCGCTGTCCTCACCCTCCATGGGCTTCGACGGGGTTCCTGGTCGCCGCAGGAAGAAGAGAACCAGCATCGAGACGAATGTACGCGTGGCCCTGGAGCGCTCATTCATGACGGTAAGCGAGTGGCTGGTGAAAAGGAGCTTCTGCCTCACATTCAAAAACCCTCAAAAAGTATTAAGAAGTCTTAATCCTGATAGTCTTAGAGTAATTTAGAGTCAGCACTGTTACTGTTACTGTCTGTACTGTTATTTTCACTTCCAACAATGGTGTACAATCCCAGAGGGATCAATAAAGTCTCTATCTATCTTAAGTTTCTATTTACCTTGTTGGTATTTAAGTCTTTTCCAAATAAGTTAAAGCTTAAATGGCAATGAGTTCTTATAAGTTTTCTTTGAAGAAGAAAAAGAAGAAAAGTCTGAAAAAGGTGTTGGAATTAACTTAAAGATTCCCGCAGACACCTTCTTCAAGTTTTTCCTCCATGTGCGTGTTCCTCCTGTCACAGAACCAGAAGCCTACCTCAGAGGAGATCCTGCTGATCGCCGAGCAGCTCAACATGGAGAAGGAGGTGATCCGGGTCTGGTTCTGCAACCGCCGGCAGAAAGAGAAACGCATCAATCCGAGCAGTGCCACCCCGCCCCTGCCCAGCCAGCCCCCTGCCGCCCCGCCGACGCACAAACCACCCTGCTACAGCCCCCACATGGTACGACGCCCAACATGTCCGCCCTGCGTTTGATTCTTACCAAGATGGACAAACTCGGATTTATTCATCTTGTTTGAAGAGATAATTTTGCATTTCAAGTGTTCAACTTTGCACTGTAATCTTGAATCAAACACTTTAAGAAACCTTATAAAGTGAAATTATCTTTGATTCATTTACAGATAATATATTTGTTTTGCTTTTGTTTCCATTAGATTTAGACCTTTTGTTTTGTTGGTAGATGCCTCCTTTTTTGTGAATTCTCACAACAAACCCTCCCTCGTTTCTCTCTCTGTCTCCCTCTCTCTCTCATCCTCCCGAAGATGTCCAGCCAGCTGTCGCAGGCCGTGACCAGTCTCAGCACAACGGTGACCACCATGTCCTCCGTCTGCCCCCTGACCTCCAGCCTCACCTCCACCCACCCCTCCCTCAGCTCCGCACCCTCCCCCGTCACCCCTCCTCCTCCGCCCCGCAGCACAGCCAGCCCAGCCACTCCCAGCCACAGCACACTCAACCTGAACACAGGGTAAGAGACGTACAGCGCTCAGAGTCAGTTATCTGTCAGTTATGTGAGCTGTCAGACACCCCGAGCAAAAATTTTGATAACTTACCTAACTGCTCTGCGCTCGCACGACCACAGTCGTGGTGTGATAAAGTGGGAAGGTCGGAAGAATTTGCATTTTATCTGAACCCTTTCGGTCTTTTTAAATACACACACTGTATTGCCAAAACTATTCGCTCATCTACCTCGACTCGCATATGACGTCTGGGAAGGCTTTCCAGACGTGTGTTAATGGGAGTTTTTTAACCATTTGTGAGGTCACACACTGATGTCGGACAGGAGGGTCTGGCCTCTCCAATTCACCCCAAAGGTCTCCCCCAAGCTCTCCATTGGGGTGAGGTCAGGTCTTTCTGCAGGCCAGTCAAGTCCATCCACACCAAAACTCTCTCATCTATGTCTCTATGGACCTTGCTTTGTGCAGTGGTACACTCCAACTGGAACAGAAAGGGCTCATCCCAAACTCTTCCCACAGAGTTGAGAGCATGGAATTGTCCAACATCTCTTGCATGGTGTGCTGTCACCTAAGTTCATATGCAAGCAAAGGCGGGTGAGCCTAATATAGTGTCTATTACCAATAAACACCTCTTAAAGGGTTATTATCACAGGTGAACTCGCCACTTTGGTCTCGCCTGTTTTGTTTGGGTATACCTTGAGAACCTTGGCACAGATTTAAAGAAACTAGAAAGGAAAAAGTGACATCTCTATTCAAAGACAAGATCTGGATCAAGTGCAGGTTGTGCGAGTAAGCACTTACAGTATACAGTACGCTTCATGTAGTCACGTGTCTCTGACTCACGTGTGAGCCTTTCATGTTCGTCTGTCACAATCTGGCATTTTTTTCCGAACAAGTGTTTCCTGCAGCGTTTCATGTTGCTTGTGTCCCAGCTTGTTTGAAATGCGCCACAGGCAATAATAAAACCCAGATGGAGAGTAAATTAAGAGATTGTTAAATTTCACGTTATTTCATTTGCATTTTACACTCTGACCCACATTAGCATGACCTACTTAGAACTTTGGTGTGGTCTCTAATGAGCAGTAACTTATATAAAAAGCATTGCTTCTAATACCTTAAGTGCAATTTGGCACTGCTGAGACCATACATACACAAAACCTGAAAAAGATCAAGCAAAGACAGGCCAGATACCGCTCTTTAACCTCAGCATCTGTGTGTGTGTTTTGCTCACAATCTCGTCTCTTCTCCTAAATTGACTCGACGCAAAATATTTAAACACACGTAACCTCTCATTTCCATAAATACGACGGCCATAATTGCACCATGCTCGCTTCACCTGCAGTTTGTAGTTGAAATGTTTTACACACGCTGCACAGGTTAATAGTTTGTGCTTTCTCACACACACACTCACACACACACACACACACACACACACTTTGCTATGTTACGAGTTGCCCTTTGGCTGCCACTGCTACCTCTGTGCGGCAGTGCTGTATAACCCTATGTGTGTGTTTGTGTGTGTGTTTCTTGTGTTCACAGCTTATGGCGTATGGGTAAAAAGAACGGTGACGTGTCAAACTACATCACCGATTTTGCTGCAAACTTGAGGTGAATACGACAGAGACACACACGCAGATCACACACTCTTAATCAGCGCAGCCACGTTTTCTGTTTTTTGTTTGTTTGTTTTTTTTTTTACATAAATGCATAGTTGATGAGACTGTTCTGTGTTTGGTAACATTCCCGGAGATGTTCTGTCTCTTCTTGCATTTTCTAACCTCTTGTTTACACCTGGGCAGCCGACTCTCAGCAAACTACTGCTCTTTATTTGTGCTGATTTTGCCCTCTGCTTGTCCTTGCTGCTAAACCTGCTTTTTTTCTCACCTTTTCTCCTCTGCCTGTCTGTGTTCGTCTATATGCTCGCATGTGTGTGTGTGTCTGTGTGTGTCTGTGTGTGTGTGCGCGTGTGTGTGTGTGTGCGCGTGTGTGTGTGTATTTGACACAACAGGAACACTGTGATGGGAGTTAACACAGGGATGAGCCAAGCCCTCCTCGGTAACAATCCCCTGGCCACTATCCAAGGTGTGTGTGTGTGTGTGTGAGAGAGAGAGAAACAGAGAAACAGAGAGAGAGAAAGAAAGAGAGAAAATTCAGGAGAAAAAGAAAAAGAAAAAACTAAGCACCTCCACCTGTGATAAGCAGAATATAATTTAGAGGTCAAGGCTGAGGTGGATGCGGACTTTATTAATTTCATTTCTGGGATAAGCTCAGGGTCAAAGAATGTATAAACACACAGAAAATAGATTTTTGTGTTCAGCAGCACGCAGCCAGTGTATTTCTCTCTTCTGTTACCCAACCATATTCTCTTGTACCCTCCTACTCACACACACACACACACACACACACTTACACGTACACACGACTGCTCAAAGTACACGACACATCCCGTCCTACACTTCATTAGAATAGCGCTTGAAGAGGGAAAAACAACAACAACAAAAAAACGTGTTAATAAATGACCAATATAAACAGTTGAGCAAAGCTAATTCCTGAGCTCTCGCCGAGAGGCGGGGGAAAGAGAGAGAGAGAGAGAGAGAGAGAGAAATGTATTAAAAAGAGAAGTGCGATGATGAGTAATGCAGTTATGCATGGTAGGTGAATCAAATGGCGGCAGAGTGGAGCGCAGGTTGCAAGAGCGGGCAGCGGAGTGTGAAGCAGCTGAGGAAACAGAAAGACGTAGAGAGGAAGAGTGACTTATGTGTTGCCACTGATATCCATGCATCCATCCCATTCAGTGTACATCTGTGTGTTTGTCTTTGTGTGTGTGTGTGTGTGAGGTTGGTAACGCTTCTGTGTGGGCTACACTTTCATGTGCGCGTCTGTGCCGTCCCAGTCATCTGTAGACTCTCATGTATTCATTTCATCTCCGCTCATGTCATGACATTTAGTCGTTAGACAGATGTGTTTATCTAGGAGACAGAAAACATAGGCAAGACGAAGAAAAGAAAGCGTAGTACAGCTTTAAATACCGCTCTCCATCCTTCAGACCGAGAGGTGAGAGAGCAGAAGAACTAGTTACTCGCACAAGGGCAGAGTTTGAGCACTAGTTAGGAGGAGATGGGTAAGTAGGAGAGGGAAGATAACTCGACTGAAACCAGTGCAAAGTCATCTCTCAACTCATCTCAACTCATAAGGTGCTTTAAAAACAGCCACAGCTGGAATGCATAAAATCAGCAGAGCACATAAAGTATGAAAACAATATAAATATAAAAACAATACAACAATATATCAGTTTCCTCGCTAAAAATACACCAGTGCGGGCGGACATTTTCAGCCATGAGTAGCCAACACTAAAACCTGGAGTCCGCGATCACATGCACGTCTGAGTCGCAGGCCTCGTTTCCATGGCGACGTGTGGCCGTGCCGGGTCTGATCCCCCTCTGAGATTAGCTGGCGACAGTTAGCGCTAGACAGCACTAGCGGTCAGTTATCAGGAAGAGCCGTTATCTCTGTTTCCGCGGCGACAAGGTTTTCTCTTTTTTTTTTTGTTTGTTTTTCCTTTTGGAAAAGTTAAATATTTCCCAGCCACGCCCCTCCAGCGGACAGACTTCATTTACATAGTTACATACAACTGTCTCGACAACAGTCACCTCTTAATGGTCAAAGTGGAAGAATGCCTCGTGATGAAGGAAGAACAGGTAGAAATTGAAGCCATACTTAATGGCAAAGATTTTCCCGATGAGGAACCAAGTTTCTAATGTTGTAGAAGTGAGATATTGATGTAAATTTTGTTTAGAGTTTTTTTTATAGTCAGTAAAAAACAACGTTAAATCATTGCACATGCTAATTCTAAACAGCAATCAAAAGTTCTATTGGATTCCTCTATTTACGTCTTTTCTTTTTGTTTTCCTTCAATGTTATGTTGAAGTTCCATTGTCGCAACCTCTCCGAGATCAAATTAAGGTCATCTTCGATCCTAGCTATAGTAACAAGAAACTGGATGACGTCTAAAGAGAGAAAGCCCCCATAAAAGCAACATGTAGCAGAGTTACGTGCTTCAGAATACAAAAGAAGAGTCACGGTATTCCAGTATAGTTACAATTGAAAAAGACAGTAATCAGAGTACAACTACATTGTTGAAATTATCAGATGTTATGAAGGGCGTATTCATCCAGGTGTGAATGAAAGTTTGTTGCACAGATGAAAGTTCAACACATTTAGAATACATTGCCACAATGCTCAAGTAGTATTTAGGATACAATACCCACATTGAGAAATCAAACAGATTATGTCATTATTTGATCCGTGTGGCTACGATGTGAAACATGACCCCTTTCTCCTGCTCTCTCCCTCTGTCCCGTCCTCAGCCCTAGCAGCCAGTGGTGGCCAGCTGCCCCTTTCCAGTCTTGAGGGGGGCAGCAAGGTGATGCTGGGCTCCGGGGGCCAGGGCGGGGGCCTCCCCTCCTCCCTCTTCCTGAACCACCCCGCCCTGCTCCACATGGGCCAGAGCCCCGGCGCGGGACTCCTCAGCGCCGCCGTAGCCAAAGCCTCGCAGGCCTCGCCCTTCCCCTCGGCCAGCAGCATCAGCCCCACCCCCTGCTCGCCCTCGCCCTGCTCCAGCCCCGCCTCCTCCTGCTCCTCCAGCGAAATGGCACACAGCCCGCCCTCCCTGGGCGGGGCCAAGATCGAGTGACCGCGCCACGGGCCAATCAGAGAGGAGGAGAAGGAGGAGGAGGAAGGAGGAAGGAGGAGGAGGAGGAAGGAGGAAGGAGGAAACGGAACCTCGCCTTTCACACCAAAGCTATCTCTTTCTCTCTCTTGCGCTCTTCTTCCGTTGTTCTTTTCGCAATGGCTCTCTCTCCATCTCTCCCAGTCTTTCGATGCCAAAAATACACAGAATGAAAGAGGAGAGAGGGAGGGAAAGACGAGAAGGAGGGGAGACGGGAGGGGAAAGGGGGAAGATTGAAACCAAAAATCTTTATCTATCCAAACAGACGGGGAGGAGGCAACGTGGGACCTTTTTGTCAATAACACGTGGCATCGACACGGCGCCTCAGCACTCTTTCTCTCTGAAGGAAAACAAACCAATGACTCTTTGACGCAGAGGTGGAAGAGGACGGCCAAGAAGCCTGTCGGCGTGCGTAAAACCAAAAATGACAAAAGATGACTTTACTATGTGACGAAGGAATGGCGGCAAGGACAAAAAAAAGAAAAAGGAGAGGAGGACTGTGCTCGAGTTTTCCTTTTTTTTTGTTTTACTTTTTGTTTTTCTTTATCATTTCGAAAAAAGCTGCGGGTCTGAAGGAAGAGGAGAAGGGAGGATAAGTATAAACCAAAAATTTACCTGAGGAGGAGGCGGAGGAGGAAGAGGAGGAGGAGGAGGAATACACAATGACAAAAAAAAAAACGACAACCATACCAAAATCCCAAATACCAAAAACCAAAAATACGGAGAGAAAAGCTTTATTCAAAGGACGTGTAAATACTGAAGCTATCCAGGACCAGGACTCTACTGCTACTGCTACACACACACACACACACACACACATTGAGAGCCAATCCATCCACTCATCCATCCATCCTGTCTGTGTCTGCTCACGCATAGGTATTCACGCTCGCTACTTTTGGAGAAAATTACTGTCAAAGATTGTGACGACACGAGTCTGTGAATGATTCGCCTGCTGTACCTTCACCTGTTAGTCTCTTTACCTACCTCTGGTTCTGAGCGCTCAGAGCAGCTTTCCTCTCTGAGCTTCATTTCGAGAGCAGAGTTATCCAGAGGTACAGCCAGGATTTGCTTCTTTTTTTTTGTTTTGTTTTTGTATTATTTATTAGTGACTTTCTCTCCATCTCCTATTTATTGTTTTTAGTTTCGGGGTCTTTTCCAATCATCATCATCATTATCATCATCATCCTCATCCTCACTGTCTAACAGCATATATACGGTACGTTTAGGTGCTCGTTTGTGCGTGTATCTCGCTTTTGATTGTGACTAATCTGCAGGAACAGAGACGACGAGGGCGGCCGGTGTTCAAGTCTTTTCTTTTTTTTGTTTGTTTCCAAGTGCCGTGAGATCCGAAGCAGAGTCGGCGTCCTCGGAGGGGTGAACAAATCTATTAAGATGTAAACACGTGACGTTTCGTGCTCTTAATCAGGCCCGCTCTTTTGAAAAGAGACGAGCCGTCGTCGGTGGCTAAATGAACACGCCCCGGAAAACTTCACACGCCGAAAATGACGTTTGTTCGGAGCGGGCGAGCGTTTTGAAAGTATGAAATAGGAGATTTAAAAGTAATAACTATTGAGACTGAAGGCTAAATAAGTCAATAAAGGCAAGTTTAGTCACAGCCGGCTCTCGGCCCTGCCTCGTCGATACCAACACCTGTCTGTCTAGACATGTTTACTGATGTTTGTCTGTTTTCCATCAACGCTCCATCAATCACATTTCACTGTCATTTTCCACCTCAGACTGCCATTAATTCTCAAATGGAAACCAAAGCATTCTCGAGGCCAGGTCTCCGGCTCCCCCCCTCAAGAGCCTCGGCCAAGACGTACGAACACAATAAAGACACAGAATGGATGGGTGAAAACGGGGTGGGTGGGTGGGTGGGGGGCTGAGGACAGGACAGAACCACTGGAAGCCCCCCTACGTGTAATCCCCTCCACCTGGCCCGTCCAAAAGAAACACCCCTCGATGGGAGAGGGGGATGGGGGGAGGGGGAAGCTTTATCTAGGAAACTGATCCTTTTACTCCGAACCCCCCACAGAGACGGGTGCACCGGGCAACAGGCGACGGAGGGACACACTGTAGTGGAGAGAGAGGGTTGGGGGGGGGGGGGGGTGTCACACTTTTTTTTTTTCTTGTTTTTTTTTTCTTGTTTTTATTTTGTAAGAGGATACCAAAAATTTAACCCAAACCAAAAATAAACGACAGCGAACACAACCCAAGGAATGACAGAAGCAAACCAAACCAAAAAAAAAAAAAACAAAAACAAAAAAAAACAAAAACCAAATGTGGCCCGGAGGGAGGAGCAGGGGAGGAGGAGGAGGTGGAGGAGGAGGACAAGGTGCAGGCGGGGAGGGGATGCAAAGCCGTCGCAGCCTCTCCACCTGTCTGTCTGTCCGTCTCTCTGTCTGTCTGTTAGCTTTAGGGATGCAGCAATCCAGCCCCAGCCCCTCCCCCCTCCCCCACCCCCCCACACTCTGAGACTGTGTAGCAGGGCAGGGCGGGTGGACAGACAGGCAGGCCTCCTCTCACTCCCTCCGGCCCGGCTCTCTGGTCCTGGATGGAGCTAAACGCAAATGACCTCACTGAACTGAAATCTTCTAAGAATCTGTTTTTATTTTTCTGTTGGGTCGGTTTCCGATTGTTTTATCTCTGCTGTGTCTCTTGATGCCGTTTTTCTGTACTGTACTTTAGTGCTTATTACTCATTTGGAATAACGTACTCGCTTACTTACTACAAGAGCTCCTTATTTTTTTCGTAGTCGTGCTAGAGATTTTTATCAGGTGGTTGGAAAAAATACTGTGAAAATTTAGCTTCCAGATTTTTATTAGATAAAGAAACGGACTGTCTTGGCAGAGGAACAAAAAAAATAAGATAAGATACACAAAAAGCCAAAAAGTTGAATAGCAAACCTTAATTAAAAATGCCAAACCAAATACTGAAACCAAACCAAACACAGTTAGAGAGGAACAGGAAGTGCACCTCTCTGCACGAGGGCACAGAAATGGGTTCAAGTCGATTTGCCTGAGGTGAAACTGTGTGTTTATCTGTACGTAAGTGTCTATGGGAGGCCAAAGGGGTTTTTAAAAAAGAAGAAGAAGAAGAAGAAGAAGAGGAGGAGGAGGAATAGGGTCTTAAAGTGATGTCTTGTCATTCATTTGGACCCGCGGGCGGCGGAAACACACGCCTCACATGCAGAGTAACACACACAGCGGGGGCCTCAGTCAAGTTGGCGAGGGTTAGGAGCTGAAAGTAAACATATCCAAAGAATATTTGGTTTGATCCACACCAGAGGAAAAGAAAAGCAAAAGACAGCGAGAGGCGCGAGAATCGTTTCACAAACCAAACTTTAAATGTGGGGTTTGCGCCGAGAAGGTGAAACCTTTTCTCCACATTGACTCTTAGACGGAATGTATCTGTTAGTGCTTCTATAGATTTTGTAGAAAAAAGATCTATGTTCTACTGCTTACTTATCGCTAATGTATTAAAAAGAAAAAAAACGTACAAAAAAGACTTTGAGAAAAAAAAAAGATCCTAAAAAACATTGATGATAATAACTTGATTTTAGACCAAAAATTTCAACTATCTCTCTTTGGAGTTTTTATTTCTCCTTGTTCAGATGATTTAGACTTTTGATCGTTCTATTTATTCAGGGTTAGCGTTGATTTATGTGCTTGTTATCTCTTTTTTGCCTTGCTATTTATTTAATTTATTTCTAGAGGTGCTTTTTTCATATTCTGGGATGTTATTTGTGATGGGGGTTTTCTTTTCTTTGTTATTTTTTTGCCTTCTGCTAACTTTTTTGTTTTGTTTTTTGTGTTTTTTTTTACATCTTTAAACCAAATAATAGCAGAAAGGGTCCTGTAGGGCCTTAATAAGAGAGCGGTGGCCGGCTGGAAGCTCGGCCACCATCGTATCCTCTTCCTCACAGAGCCGACGCTCCTCTTAAAGGGGAGCCGGAGCTCACAGTAGTGAGAGGCAGCACCGTGTGGACCGACACCTCCAAATTTATAACCGAGAGGAGGAGGAGGAGGAGGAGGTGGATAAATTGGGTAGAAGCTCTTAGGAAGGATACGTGCCTCTATATCTCCTGATAATAAACCAAAAAAGAAAGAGAGAAACACGTTTTCAATGGAGTGAATGTGACGTGAAAAAAAGGTGTTGTTTGAGACACGGTGCTGCCTCTGTTCTCTATATTTTCTCCGCAGGGAGAAACTCTGAAAGCTTTACAGCTACACAACCAAAAAGAAAAAAAAACACACCCACAAAAGATGAAGATCAACCGGGGCAGAGGCTAAAGTTTTTTACACGACAGAGAGGAAAGAAGAGAGGCACGAGAGAAGAGGGCGAGCCGCCCCGTAGCTTCTCGCCTTGTCTCTCTTTTTCCGTCTCTTTTTGTTTCCACTTTTCTATGAGTTGGTTTCAACTTTTTTCTTCATCCACTGTAGGATGTAAAAGAGAGATAGTTCATCATATACCTCATATTCTTTGATGATAAACCAAATAGATGAATGCTTTAATAAGCGGGGTCCAAGTGGGGATCGGGGGGGGCACCGGGATGTTGTTTGTGTGCACCACGTGTGTGCGTGTGTGTGTGTGTGTGTGTGT